>WAAB01014585.1:27235-88004 GCA_013389865.1 Piaya cayana | reverse complement strand
GCATACTTACAGCCCTGAGAACTACCTAGTGGTCTGATAACAGCACTACAATATTTAAAAAAAAAACCAACAAGATAAAAAACCTGAACAATTTCTGCATTTTGTAATCAGACCCTTAAATATCCATGAAGAATAACATGGGCAAGTAGATGCATAAGAAATGCTAAACTATCCTCCAACTATTGCCAATGAGTAACATATAAATGCAAAGTTGTGATTTTTTTTAATTGTTATAGTAAAAATTCCATTTCATGGAAGAAAATAGTATTATTATGAAAATCATAAGTGATTATTTTAAAACAGGTATGTTTCCATGGTGGTTAAAAATTTCATTGCACGCTTAAACAGTTAGTTTGTATGTGTCATGATATACAGGTCCAGTGGCTCGCTGGTGTCAAGGGTCGGAGAGTGGGTTCAGTGTTCAAAGCTAAGCTTTAAATTCACTACTCGTACATCTTTTTCTCAGAAAATGGGACACCTTGAGATCAGCAGACAATATGAAAATCATTTCTTGTGTGCACGTATTTGTTGCACAATAAGAAGTTCTCCAGGAAGATTTTCAGGAAGTGGAGGTAAACCTTGATAGTTTACTCAAGTACTGGAAACCGCATAGAAAAAAATCCCAGAGCAAGACCTGAGCTTCTTCAAAATTATTCATAATCTTTAAATTGGATATATAATTATGCACATGATGAAGGAGGTAAAAAAAAGTAATGTAAGTTACAAATGAAAGGCCAGAAATAAATAGCCATTTATAAAGCTATACCTTTGAAAAGTTTGATTAAACATATTTTTCAAGTGTCGTGGCTGAATGAGTAGAGGTACCACAGGGTACAAATTGACCTTTATTTTCATTACAATTGTCAGAAATATTGAATGAATTTGTATGCCATAAGATAGAAGAACTGCTTTAATTTTGCCCATAGGAAGATTATACTAGTTTAATCTGTTCATAGCACATGCAATATTGAAATTAGAGCTTTAGGGAAAGTTATATCACAGAACTGAGCTATGATTTATGGTAAGTTAAGCACACCTCTATTTCTTTAGAACTATCCTAGCGTTGTGAAATGTTTTGAAGACTTCATCTGGAATTTTTTTCATTGAAGAATTCAACTTATGGCTAAGTTTCTTTGTATGTGTAATTACTGAGCATATGATTCTTGCAGTGCCAGTGGCCCTATGGGACCTTTGACATACTAAGGTTTGTGGGGTCAAATCATACTGAAGTACAAAGTTATGTGTGGAAAAAAAAAGTTATATTTCATTATCTACAAAATATGTTCCCATGAAACTTCTTGATGCTCTTTTCACTTCCAAGGACCAGATCCTACCCTCTTCCACCTCAGTATGGTTCTTTCAATCTGCGTCTCAAACAGAATTTATTGAATTCTGAAACCGAATAACAGAAAAGCATTCTTCCCTGTGTAACAAGTAAATGAGTATGCATTTTCTTCTTTTTTATTTTCCAGCAGTCTTTAATTTTTAACTCAACTTCAGGAACAAAATTATTTTTGAAGTGCAGTAGTATTGGAAAACAATAGGTACACAGTGAATTCATCATCATTATGGTATATAGATACTTGAGGGATCAAAATTGTAATGGGTGCGATCACTTACAAGAAACATCCTTCAATAACACTCTTTCTTCTTTAAACGTTGTTCCTTATCAGAAAGGAGGCATGTCTATCTAAACCAAAATCCTGTACATCCATTTACACAAGATAGATAATAATCTTGAAATAGCAGTTTCTCTTACAGGCCTCAAATGCAGCAATTCAATCTCAGTGGGGTCTTCCTTGGTTCACAAGCCAATCAGTAGCAATCAGTAGTTCTTTTGTAAGGCCTTACACTGTTGAATCACCTCTAGTTCTTATTCTTTTATTAATAATAATTTCAGTTGAGACAATGGCTACCTGGCTTATGTTCAAAATTCTTTTAATGAAAAAGTTATGAGCAGAAAATGCTACTTGTCTTCAGAATACTAAACACATAGAACCTATGGGATACATGATTATTCCCTTTAAAATCTGCGAAAACATATTTATTTATGGTGGTAGGATTTTTTTTGCTATTACTACAAACATGTAATATCCTTTCCCCATATATATATGTATTTAAATCTCCTACTTTTCAATTTTGTAAACAAGCTTGTGTATTGCACTTCTCTAAATGAAGATGTCAGCCAAAAATCCTAGTTGTAAAATGGAACAAAAATAAGACCTTCATGAGGTCTTTCATTTATAATAAAATTTAATTTATTATTTCCCTGACCTAATTAGTAAACACCTAAAACCAACTAAACAACTATATCCTTATGAATATTTGATAGACTCCTGAAAATAATAGCTTTGTTACAGATCACAAGCACAGAAGGAAACAAAATAATCAATTACTTAATTACCACCTAGTGGAAGAAAAAGCTGCATTGTCAGAAAACTTCAACCTGAGTGACACAAGTCAAGGCATCCAAATAACAATTCAAAAAGTTCTTGACATTTTTATATTTTAAAAAGAATACATAATTTGAAAAAAAATGAATACTTAATAGATAAAAACCTGTATTAATCTTCACCATAATAGATAAGGATAATTAAATCCTCATAGCCAGATACAAGTATTCAGGTACAATTATTAATATCTTGAATAAGTTTGTGATGTCATGAGCTACAGAATAATCAAGTGTCAAGAAATAGTCAATGTAGATATATATAAAACAAATTGTATCAAATAAAGTCTTCTATGACAGGATAGCTAGTGAATAAGGTGGCTGCAGTGAATATGATACAGATGCCATGAAACTAGGCAGTACATGCAACATTGTCACGCACAAGCTAGTGAAATGTGAGAAATGTAAGTTGCTCTGTCGTGGGTATGGAATTGAGAGAAAAGGCATCCATAACGAGTGATTTTTTTTTTTTAAATTTTTGACACATTTTAAGTCTATTTCAAACAGCAAAACCAGGAGTCTGTTTGACTTGTACCTTTATTTAAAATGTTTGTTAATTTAAAAGTTGAAACATTACACTGAGAAACTTTATCAGTCACACTAAGTTAGATAATGTCAGGAAGACTTATGGATGACAGAATTATAGTTCCAAACAATCTCATTATACTTTCAACTAATGCTAGCTAATCAACTAAAATTTTCATAATAACAGGAAATGTAGAGTATTGTATTGAGAAAGAAAAATCAAATGTTCACATGTGAAGTGAATAATGATTATTATGGCTTTCAAAATAAAGCCAACTCATTCTAAGGTGTGTAAATAAGAATGTTTCTAAGCAGGATATCAAGATAATTATTATTCTGCTCTATCACCTTTCCGAGACTGTGTCTGGTCTTCTATTTCCGAGACTGTGTCCGGTCTTCTACATCCATTTTGGTCACCAGCACTTAAGAAGGACAGTGACAAATTGGAGGAACTGCAAGAAAAATCTTTGAGAGTAAGTGGTTTGATCAAAGATTAAGAAAGCATAATATATAAAAGATTCAATGAGTGTTTATTTTCTGAGGAAAGTAAAAGAAGGAGTAATAGAAAAGCTTTGAAACAATTAAAATATTTTAATAGGAAAGATGATAAAGAACTGTGATCTATTCTGCCATATAGAAAAACAAGTAATTAAATTACAGCAAAATGGTAAAGGTTAGAAAATAGGGAATATGTTCTCACTGTAAAATTAATTATGCACTCATAAGGAAAATGCACAATGGTGGAATGAAAACTTTGTTAGATATTTATATAAACAATTTAGACAAAAAAGCAGTAAGAAGGGTCTAGGTATACCAATCTTACAGTTCAGGTGTTGGACAAAATGACTCATGAGATCTTTTTGAGTCTTCAATTTCCTCGATTCCTATATTTTAGCAATTTTCACATTAAAAGAAAATATTAGCTAGGAGGAATTAAAAGCACTAATATAATTCAGGAAAAGAATCCTTCATTATTTACAACACATTTAAAAACAACTCCCCAACACCCAAAATTAAACATAGGTATTATCTTTTTCCCATTTTGAAATGTATAAACATAGAGAGAATATTTACTAATGTGTACTGTTCCTAGAGCAATCTGAAATACAGATGATTATTCTGTTTCCCAGATGAGCATTCTTTATTATTACTGATAGAGACAGTTTTTTTCCTAGTGTTTTCTGTCCATCACAAATCCTTTCCTACATCTATCACTTTATCACTATGGGGAAATATGGTATAGTCTTCCCCTCTTTCCAACCCAGTCAATGTCCAGTCTGCTATTCTGTTTGAAACAGGAAAACACTATATTTTTATTTCGCATATGTTAAAGAGTTCTCTAAATGTGTGGTTATGCTTATCTCCTTATTCATCTGGGTTTTTTTTTTTTTTTTTTAAATGAAACCTTTTATAGCACGTGATGAAACTTTTTAGTCTTTTTTTTCCCTGTTTTGTTTTATTCCAGTTATAATCCAATAAATCCTGCTTATGGAATTTAGGAAGAAAAATGTTTAGATATTAAGAAAGCTTCTAAGGAGTTACCTCAGAATAAGAGGATATTGATAATTTCCACATGTTCCATAAGTGGATATTCACCTCAGAAGACAGGAACAGAAATGGGCAGTGCATGTTCCAAATGAATAAGCTATAAAGGTGTCTGAATGTTTGTCCGAAGACTGTAAACTCTAGCCAGCCCCTTCACTCCATCCACCACACTGCCTTATACACATATTTACACTAAAAAAAATTGTGGGTTTCATAATGTTAGATGAGTATCATCTGCTGACACAATGATGTCATTCTGCATGCAGCCCTCATGGCTGCTCCAGCTGAGGGTCATGATACAGAGTCATACCCAAGGATTCAGGCTTCTTCCTCAAGAAGCATCTCTCCAGAAGATCTCTCATTCAGAGGGTAAAGACATTAGAACCACAGTGACATTAATATAATACTTATGTTTCTTAGGGTTTCAGTCTTGTTCCTACACTAGTCTTAAATGATAATGGAAGCTTTTTTCTCTTTCACAGCAACTTTCAGTAGAGCCAGAAGATAAATGAGAACTATGTTCTACCATGTTATTTATGGTATTCTAAGTTTTGTGACAGGTAAATGGAAGTCATAAACCCCTAATACAAGATATTTTGTCAAAATTATACCAAGTTTAACATAGGTGGTAGGGCTTTTCGTAGATATTAGAAAAAATATTATTTGAATGCAAATACTAAATGTAACATTTTAACCTTTGTACAAAATCATGTATAAGATTTTTTTCCAAAGACACAAGCAACATACTATTTTTACAATACGTGCATGAATGATTATTTGTACTATGTTTCAGCTATGAAAAAGTTTAGGTCTGTTCATTTTTCCCTTATGAATGCCTAAAAATATAAATAACATTCTAAAGTTTATTTCAACACAGTATTAAAGCAAATCAGTATTGTATATCAATATAATGTTGAAAATACATATAAAATAAAAAGATTCATTTCCCCAGAGATAACTATGAGAAACTTTGAGGCCCCACAGAATTATGTTCATAAAAGTCTTCTTCTCTTATGAGATTTATTAGCTTGTGTAAATTAAAAAGGACTTTCATATCCCTTTTTATAGGTTTTGAAAATTGTACTGTTTAAATAGAAGCTCAAGTAATTCATCCTCAGAACTGGACCCAAATTTTAATACACCTTAGTATTCTTAGACGTATTCAGTGTTAGTGGGGAAGTTCTTTATAACCTGATGTAGATGTGGTATAATAACACCAGTTTTTTAACTACTTCTTACATTGATCAGTTATGTACCATTCTTAAAAGCAAACTATTGGAAATTTCTCATTGCAAGAAAAAATAACCGAAAAAAATCATAAAAGTGCTTCTTTGCCTTTGTAATCAGTCCATTTCAGTGATTTTGGTTTGTTTATATTCTAAGCAAGTTTAAAACCCTTTAGGATTCTGTAAGGTGGAAGTTAGATTTGTTGATTACGAAAAGAAGCAAAATCATACTTTATTTTAGTGTTTGCTGAACTGTATTTGTCCATCAAGTTGTTGAATTGAATTAAATCATAAAGTAAACAAAAAATCTAATAGTAGTAAATATCTTGCTTATATATCAAAACTAAACATTGATCCATGATAGCTGTTTAGTACTCTAAACAGCTTGTAGCTTAAAATTTTGACCACAGTTGTAAATGTGATCTTGTAAATGTCAATCTGACGCAGTAGGAGAATTGGATATTGCAACAAGTTTGGAATTTATGATCAGATTCAGTTCTATTAACAGATCTTTACAAACACCTTAAGCACATTTCTTACTCCTTCTAACAATCATAAGATCAATAAAAAATACGACATAGTTTGAGTTCCTAAATTATATACTTTATTTATAAAGCACACAAAGGAAGTCTAATAATGTTTGCATTCATTGAAGCCGTAGTGCTAAACAAGGTTCTGTATTCAAAGTAAATGTGAATTTTATGGAAAATGATACTACTGTTTATTAAACCTGTCATGCAATACTACCTTATCACCTAATGCAGAGCCATCAACATGTCTCCTCTGACCATTCTTCTGTACACGTTCTTTTTAAATACAACAAGAACCTTCAGTTGGCCTTCGTGTTCAATTTTTGAGAAAAACTCATCCAGCTCCAGATATGATATTCTGGTAAATATCATTCTTTAGCTATCAGACTCAATACCCAGCATGTCACTGACAGCAGCAGCCATCATAGTGTGATTTACTGCTTTCAGAATTGCACAGTAAGTTTGTATTCATTACTAGAGAAAAAAGACATGCTTAACCAGCCAAATCAAATACAGATGGTTGGCCAACCATGCAATTAAAAGTGATAAGCATGGCAGATTTTGGTGTTTACTCTTCACTTCTGGCCACTCTTTTAAGTTAAGAATGTATATTAACTACGTAGTTGATAAAAGGCCTCTGATCTGAAAATCATTGTATTAGTGCGTCAGGCTAATTCAATACAGGATGTTACAATAATGTTATGTCAGGCATTAGACACATTGCAACAGAATTTATTCTGGGTACATTCTGTGGTTGTACATAGACAACATACAATCCAAATATTTGGCAGGTGGAAGTGAATCTTGTAAATTATTCATAAACTGCTTAAATCCATGTACCACTTCTTATCTGCTTCGTACAACTCTGTTTAAGCAGAATTTTTAGTATTTTTTTTTTCTGAGGCAGGCATCAAATGAAATTTTATGAACAAAAGCAGAGGTTTGGTTTCCTGGATGTTGTTGTTGTATGTAAGAAGCAAGCTTTTTATCTGCAATAGGAAATATTAAATCTCAGTTTAATTTTTTTAAGATAAATTAAATTAATTTCTTCTATTTTTCTTTTCATGGGCTCTGAGATTTCTTTACTCCTAAAATTATCACATTTAGTGTCATAGTTTTTTGTTATTAAGTCTGTGAAATTTTATGAAAAATAACACTGACAAAATTTAAAAATGTGGATGGGATTTGTGTGTGCTTTTTTATTTGTGTTGATATTTTAAGCAGCTTAAATTGAGTATGAGACTAGACTGAGACACTTCACGGATACATGTAGGATAATGATATTAAAGAGTTGTATTATGTCTTAGCTCCAAATTTTCCCATATAAACAGCACTTTTACATTTCATATTTACAGTTTAAAATATCAGTGTTTCAATTTAGAATGTAGGGATTTTCTTATTGGAAATTCAGCATGTATATATATAATTCCTCTGTGGAACCACAACTACTTTATTGACAATAAGTCAATATTGACATTATCACTGTCCCTAGTGATGCAAATTTACTAAAAATAATGTCAGTAAAGCCCTCAGTCTCTGTTACAGTGTAACTAGTGAACTCAGTCTGGTAAACCACTTGACTGTGGATGTAATTTTATGTATACACGTTATAGTCATGACCTTGTTAAAGTCGATGACGGATCTATTGATGGTATCTGAGACTCCATGTACATTTCAAGTAGATTAATCCTATTACTCGGGTGACTTAAAGTATGGAGAAGTTTCTATGTTCCTCTAGAACCATTTTTTTATAGAGTACAGTATTATGGTAGTAATCTGGCAAACCAGAGTTTAATTCTCTTCAGATATCTGAAACTGAAGAAGATAAAGTGGATTTGGGGTTTTCCCAGAAGAAAAAAAAGTCCTCAAAGCTATCAGAAATCAAAAAATGGTGCCGAAAACTGCCTCAATACTTTATACCAAGACATTTTTTATCATATGAAATGGGAAATATGTTTGGCTAAGGACTCTGCTTCTAAGGGATCCTTTTAAATAATCAGACCCAAATGAACTAAAATAATTTTTTGTAGTTTTCCTTTGTGATTTTTGTTTACCTCCTAATTCCAGAACTCTACAGTGCAGTATAAAATATATTCTAATACTGACATTTAATTACGAAAAGCAGTAAATTGAAGAAAACAGTCTATGATTAATAAGAATTAGCATTCAACTAAAAAGTTGACAGCTTTGCACTCTGAGGCCAAAAGTACTTTCTGCCATCAGAAATAAGTCTTTTGATTGAAGAAAAAGAATAATACAGTTTCTGCTCTCAGAAATATGTCTTTTGATTGAAGAAAAAGAATAATACAGTTTCTGCTCTCAGAAATATCCTAAAAACATTTTGAAAACACATTTTTAAGCATCTGTATTCTCATTTAGATTTATTTGGAAAGGTCCTAAACAAATAAAAGCACAAGTTTGATCAACTATTTAAGTAGCAAAATAGTGAAAATCTTTGTGATTCTATCTTCATTTCAACATTTAGAAAATTTTGTCTGACACTCTAAACACATGCACATTAGCAATTTCATAACTGATAATTTTAGCAATCCTGTATCAGCGTGAGAACATTAAAGCTTAGCTAGATACATGTAAAACTGACTAAAAAGTGTCCTGAGTGATGAAATTCATAAGTGGAATCATAAATCTTGCTTCTCGGGCACCATTCCCAGACAAAATTTTGCCTGGATTTTCTCATTGTTCTACAAAAGATCTTTTTCTGTTAACATGTGAATTCACCTATACAAAACACGTCATGTGAATGCAATAGGTGAGACTGTCCATGAAGGAAAGTAAATTTTTTATCTTTCCCTGTTTCTATTATAAGCTCTTTTTTAGCCATGCAAAACTCACTGTCAGTGAGACAAAACCCCCAAATATGTGCACATTATATTTAAGTTAATATTTTATTAACATTAGTGTGGGTCTTTGTGAATCATCCAATAGTTCCTACTTAGAGTAAGTTTGATCTGACTGCAGAGTGAGTTTTGTGTAGGAAACTTTGCTTTCCTTCAGAAAGAAAGAGTCCTGGAAGTATCATATTAGATATAAAAAAAATGCTCTATAAACTGTGGTAGTTCATGAGGGTTCAAAATAATGACTAGTCTTTTGATCAGTATCAAACTCGCATNGCAGGATAGAGCACTAAGAAGCCAGCTAGTAGTATATTACTATATGCATCTTCATCAGTTGGTTAGAAATGTATATAGGAATTGACTAAAATAAGTTGTTCTTTCTTGTCCATATTTCCTTTGAAAAAATGTTTGAATCTATGAGATGCTTGCTATATACAGCAACGGACTGAATCTGTAAGGAACTCTCTTCAGTAACATTTTCCAAGAGTTCTGACAACCTTCTCTGGAATACTTTTTTCTTTTACTTTTTCTTTGGTTTTTTTCCCGACTATGATTTGGGAGTTGTCAGTGAACTGAAACATCTGTCTGCCCTTACAGCGTATCTGTCTCACAGCTTGAAGTTTAGACTGGGAGCATCTCTTCCTTTTTGTGTCAACACCACAGCAAAAATTACATCTCCCAATTTACATCTCTTTAAGAGATATACTCCTGTTGCCCACAGGAGTGATGCCTGGGACTATTTTAGTATTCTTGCCAAGGAAATAGGTCTTCCTACAGATTTGTTTTAGTATGGAGAAAATTTTCTATAGCTTTTGAAAGATTTCCACTTGTTTACCATTTTCTGTGCTTGCTATCCTTGAGCAAACCAGTAATTCTGCAAGCCAACACAGATATGTTGTCTCTTTTGTTCAGAAATTTAGACACCAAGAACAGTAAAAATGGCCTTCAGAACTGGTATAGCTTGTCATAACTCAGCTAAAACACTGCACAGTTCTTATTATTTCACCAGCTGGGGAAAGACCATGGCATATATCACAGCTGCCCTCATTTTCAGGAAACAAGGTTTATAAAGAAAACGATGCTTCTAACACTTCTAATACAAAATATGAGATAACACTGGCAGTGATTACAAAGTAATAGTTGAAGTGTTTATTCACGTTAGCAAGCTTCCCAGGCTAGTATGTGTATTTTTCAGAACTTCAGTGAGAATTTTCTGATTTTAATAGGGCTTTCTGGTGAGAATCTGAACTCATAAACTCTGAAAAGTACATGCTTAGATGCTGCATGAACTCTACTGAAATTTACAGCAAACTGATTCTTTTCAAAACAATGAAGTATTTTTCCTACTTTAACAGGAATATCTTGTTTACTTGTCTGGAATACCCAAGGTCAGTGTGAACAAAATGAATGTTAATTTAATAATTCCAAAGGCCTAGCAGGATCATCTGAGAACCAGACATTTAATTCTGAACCATTCAGCAATGCTTTTCAGAGTACTAGTCAAGGGAAATAAGTAATTATAGAACTTTACTAGGATTTTAAATCTCCTTCAAAAATTACAAATGTATGATAGATCAAGTGAGTCACCCATTAGAAATGTCATTTCCTCTCATTGATTATTCAACAGAAGATAACTAGGTACCATGCAGGCATCTGAAATAGGACATATAAATACCATTCTAAAAAATTGTTTTATCAGTAAAATAAGCCAGTCTTTGGTTGAAGTACAGATGTAAAACACACTTAAGAAAAGATCAAGGGATTTTAATTAATAAACTGTTAAAAACCTGCATAAAAATAAATGAGGAGGCTAATGAACATCAATGAAGAGTCTGAAAAGGTACTATCTCTGTTAGATTTTCAGTATATCACCAATGGATTTGGGTGTTTCTGCTCGTTTGTGTTGAACGTGTTTGTTTTGGCATCTCCAGAGTAAAACTTACCTTCTGCCCCTAACTATTTGATCCACCTTTTAAATTAAATCTAATGCAATTAATAGTATTGGACTTTTTTTTTTTTCATTGAAAGCATAAAACTCTTTCATAAACTATTATATGTAATTCTTTAAAGAACTTTTCAGCATTTGGGAGGGTCTTCTATGATACTGACGAGCTCATTCCACAATCTAGTTGTGCCTTTGAATATTTCATAGCAATGGAAGTTTACAAAGTTGAAATACTTCCATTTCAAGAAAAGTGTCCTTCCATTGTTTACAAGTGTTAGCTGTATTCTCTGTTGACTTATTCTTCCTGAAGTTCTTTTCTAGGTAGTAGGAAGCTGTGATTACAGAAGCTGTGATTTCAAATGTATTTTCTGACTTATGGACAAAACTATGTGTTTTTCTGGTTATTATTTATGATAAGAGGGAGGAGACTGAAAGCATTTAATAATATTTATGCATATTAATTTTTTGTGGGATCCAAATTAGAAGTATAAATGGCCTATATTCCATGTATGCAAATAAGAAAAAATTGGATCATCCTACAGGATTCTGAGAGCCATAACACCCAAACTGTACATAAAGTCTACAGGTATTGTGCCCAGTTTAGATGCTTTAATAAAATGTTTAATGTGATGCATTTAATAAAGATACAAAATCAATCTAAGCCTAAGCAGTGGAGTCCAAGTTTAGGTTTCTGAAAACCTTTTTTCTGGTTTGAAAAAAGGACACTAATTTCTCAACTGCATGCATTCAAGTATGCCTCTCTGAAAGCTGTATCAACCAAATACATCTCTCTAGATGAAGAATTTTTATTACTTATTAGTGTCTCTTTACCTACATATAATCATTTTCCTATTGTTTATGATTTGAGAATGTTTTACACTGTAGAAAGAATTGAAAGAACAATAAATAAATACAAACAATGCCTAAGTCTTATTTATAGCCAATTCTGATGCAATGAAAACATTTATATCTATACCAGCAACAGCTGAATTAGACCATAGCATGGAACAATATTGGTAAATGGTATGGACTTTTCCACGTCTGTCATTTTTGTCAACACTTTCAATTTCTTTGACCAAAGGAAATAAATTTACTTGAAAAAAAAGTCACCAAGTTTTGATTCTTTATGTACACATTTATGTAGAATATCCTTAATAGCAAATTAACTACATTAAATGTGGTAACATGCTTACAAATGCATTTACATAGAAATGCAAATATACAAGCAGAGAAACGTTTCTTCTTTAATAAAGATATTAATTGCTATATCCTTTATAGACATGTTTGTGTTATTTTGAAGCTGCAAAATCCTCAAGAAAACCTTTCACTTTATGGAACTAAGAGTACATTAAAGGATTTACTGGAAACATGGCCTAGATTGAAATCACAAGTATGACCAAGGAAACCTTTTTTGGTTTTGTATTTGTTTTCATTTGCAAAAATATTTAATACTTATAGGATTTTTTATTTAAAAGTGCAAATGGTTAGAGGATCATTTCTATCAATATTCATGAAAGAGTTCCAATTAAAGTAATCATACTTCTTTGTATGAAAATGAAGAATTCACAAATATACAAAATATAAACTAAATACTGTAGCTATCCCAGGCTTGTGATAAACAAACTTGCACAAACCTAATAATGTACAGAAAACATATCCACAAGCTAAAACCAAAAGGAAACAGAATGAACAAAAACCATGAGAAGTCTCAAGGTGATTCAATTACATAGAGAAACTGTGATGCTCATGTCAGGATTAGAATTGGAGAAGAAGATAAGGCTTACTTATTACGAATATGACGATTGACAGTAGAACTATTTATTTTCAGTAGCCTGGGAAATTAAAAATTTACCTGCAATCGACTCAGTAAATTGTTGTTGTTATTAAATTATTTTTCCTAAATGTAACGTAATGAATATTGGCACCAGCAGTTTATATCTGCCACCATTATCTAATCACCACAGGATATATAGTTCCCTTACTTGCCCATACAAATTTGAATATGTGAAGACTCAAATAAAATGTTGAATGAGCTCAAATAAAATTCTTTTTGTTTTTCATGCTTGAACACATTTGTATCATACATGTATGTTTATTTGTCAAAGCACACTTGCATTTGCATGCACATGTAAATATATTTTACATGAGTTTTACTTTATACCGAAAAGGTGGGAAGCCATTTTGTTGTTTAATGCAGTTGTACAAGAAAATTATGTGATCTAAACCTATTTTTTCACACTTCTTTCTAATATTTTTATATTATACCATGTCAAAGAACTTTCTGTTTCTGATCCATAGCCGTTGCATACAGATGCAACCTGATGGTGTGTCAGAGGATGCCATGTAGGGACTATTTTCTACATGTGTTTGTGACTGCATTGAATACAGATCTTCCCTTTTAGCTCTGAAACACATGCATATGTTTAGTTTCATAATGTATGTTCACTTCCGTCCCTTGTGAGTTGATTTTTTTGTCAATTCCCAAAAAAAAAAAAAAAAGCAGGATGTCTTAGACCTTCAGTTCTCACTGGCATCTAAGCGAATGAAAAACATTCTTGTTACAGGGTTCTGATGAAGAGTGGGTTTTAACATTGGTAGTTATTTTCCTCTTTGGGTGTACTGCTTGAAAGCTTTCCCTTGGAAAATCCTCAGAATCAGAAGAGTGGGGAAAAGGTATTATGGGCATGTACTATTAGTTTCAATGTTCTACACTATGCATGGACTCCTTTCAACTGAGGGAAGCCATAAAGCACCCAAGATCAGCAATGGACTCTGAACTTCTGAGATTTGCAAAACCTCAGAACAAACAAGTTTTTAGATCATTTTAAGGGAACATGTTAAGCTAGGCAAAATTCCTTGTTAATCTTTACTCTTACTGTGAAATGTTTCACTGTAACTTTAATTACCACTGATACCCACTGGGCTTTTCTTTTACACCATTGTATTCACCTGTTAAACACTCAGTGTTCATACCAACAAAGTTCACCTCTACACCAATCTTACTATTCTTAGTGGCTTTCTACAAGATAAATGCTGCTAATTTTAAGCTTTTACAATCAGCTGAAGATAAAAAGGAGTTACTTGTTGCAACATTGAACTCTGAGCCCACATTCTCATTTTTAATTACCAAATACAGATGAAGAGAAACTATAGAGTTCAGTCAGAAGCAGCTTGCTTTGTGATATTGAGTAGTAACTTCCCAGCTGAGGAATACAGCATGGCCCACATGGATGCAACGGAAGAAAATTTCCCTATATGTTTTCAGACAGAACAAGTCCTGAGGTTTTCCTAGATCTGAGAACGTGATAGATAATTTCTGTGAATCCTTAGCATGTGACAAAATGATACAGATAATATATAATTGCATATAAGAAACGTAAAAGACTGATAACAAGGTTATTTTTTGCAAACAGGAGAATTAAAAGCACCAAATGAAGTCTGATCTGTAGATTAATTATGTCAATAAATAACACCCTAAATACCTCATAATGAATGCTTAAATTAATTTAAAAATAAAATGAAAAAATATCCTGCATAATATAGTCGACAACTGCAAATGTTTTCAAGAGCTCATGTTCTGAATAATGAAGCTATTTAAAATTAATTTTTGTATTTGTCTTTTCATTTTATTTGTTTACTCCAAACTGTAAGCAGACAAGATCTTTAATAGCTATAAAATTAATCATTCTGTGCAAATGGAGTTATGCCAGTAGATCCCTGTCTCATTGTCCAGGACATCTAATAGGTTTTTATGTAGATAATTTGATACTATTATACTGGGTGGAATTAGGAGTCACATTTTTTAAATCTTAAGGAAACGTCAAACACAGGATAAAACTTATTTAATTTTAGGTTGGATAACTCAAAGTGAAAAGGGAAACAACAGTCAAGACTGCAAGATAAGATGATGCGAAAGATGATTTTCTTTTGTTTCCTTTACTGAAAATTGTTGTTGTAAACAACAAGACAAAATCCAAAAGAAAAAGAAGTAATCTAAGATGTAAAGAGAGATAGAAGAGCTTTTGAAGAGGGGCACCAAAACAGGCAGTTCATGTGAAAAACACAAGAATTGACCTGCACCTGGGGTGCTNTTGACCATTTTACAGAGAGCTGCAGGACCAATGTAACCATAAATGACATGGACAGAGACCATAATTTCATGTAATATAAAGTCATCCTATATCATGTTTGATAAGCATGTGTTCTCTCCTTAAGAATAAGAGCAGAGAGATAACTAAAAGAGCGGTCAAACCACTTCCAGTTGTACGTCATTATGCCTGGACAGCAAGCCAACAAGCTATACCCAGAGTTCCCATGTACAAGCATACAGACTGAAATGGAAATTCCATGCTGAAGCTCCGCAGATAAATCACAAAAGTACATATGCTAGAACAAAATCAGAAAGAACCAAATATTTTTAAGTGTTCCATTTTTTCTCTCTTCTGTTGGCCCTTCTTATCCATCTAGAGGAAGAAAATATTAATGAAAAGATAAAGGATATATGCCTGACAAATCCTTGTACGCAGGCAAACCTTGTGCACTCAGTGAGAACATAACATCTGGATGAACTGCAGATCACAGTTGGAGGAATTATCTGAGTTAATTGCAAGACTAATTGCAATGTAGTTACAGTGGCTGATACACAAACTGTTGCTTGGTTACTAGTTATATCTTTACTGATCTCATTTGTATCAAGCAAATAATTTCTTTATCACATGCTACCTGTTTAAAGTCATCCAGTACAGCATTCTATCTATGTTAACTTATTAATAACAGCCCCTTTCCTTTTATTACAAATCTACCATATCATCATGCTCCACCAAATAAAAAATGGAACAAGCAAACCTCATATATTTCCCAATCAAATTTCCCTTAATAAAATCCTCATTTTTTTATTTCTAAAATACTAATTTCAAGTTAATTTCTTTTAAAAAATGATCACTATCATAGTAGAAGGGAAAGAAGTTTTATCTGAGCATAAAATTCTCTTTAGATCACATGACTACAGCTCACCATAAAGTCAGGATCATCACTAGGGAATTATCCTAAAGGGTGAAGCCCTTTCAGATGTTCAGTGTTCATAAGACACTGATAGCTAAAGAATGAGAAGGTAGACAATGAAGTAAGGGAGAATTTATTTTATTAGATATCCATTTTACTTTCTTTCTTAAGAATTTTACAGTAGTAATTTAGAAAACTTGAAAAAAATGTTTCTGTTCTCAGCTAGGTGCAATTGCAGGTAGTTATGAATTAATTATAGATATTTAATTTCTGTTATATTTTCTGTGTTACTTCAGGGTGAGTCAGAGATGTAATATTATTTCAAATGATAAAACTGTTGTACACAAATGTATGCTTAAATATTTCACGAACAAGGTATAACAATTAAAACTCATAAAATATGAGCTTTTCAAAATGTAATGTTGATAAGGAAGACTTACACAAAACAGTATTCAATGTCTACACGTCCTCCTATTTTCAGTAAATAATTATCTCATGTTGGCTTATAAATGTTATTTAATTCCAATATTTTTGATATATTTTCAGTTTGCATTATGTTTGGTATTATGATATGGTGTTATTCAATAATGATCTGCAAATTTCTAAAACGTCCAGTGGACAAGTTTACAGTCACTGTTGAGTATGACAATCAAAACAAAACAAAACAAACGAAAAAACGCACTTAACAAAATACAAAACTACCCATTTAAAGGTGACACCAAGTAGGGGTAAATATCCACAAGTTCCATGGTTTCTACAGTTACTACCTTCTCCCTGAAAGAGGAACCTCAGGAGGGTAGGTAGAAGAGAATTATTTAAGTCCATAACTGAAAGGATGCCCTAGTTAAAATATTTCTGAAGGGCAATCAGTGATGGAAGCACTGAGTGAAAGTTCATCTTCAAATTCTTGTTTGTATGTCTGCTTTGCATTATTTGCATATGAAGCCAATGTGCAAGTTCTTTCAGCTCTCATTCTAAAAAAATTTTGCCTGTGGAACAGGAGACATCTAAAATGAATGGAATTCTAGATCCTAGAATATATAGATGTCTTTCTTGCTCTCTGGGAGAATGGGAGAATTGTATGCTATTCCAAAAGTTCAGAGGTTTAAAATTAATGCCTCAAGAAGAAAGGCCAGTTTAAATTTAAATGTCAAGGAGGCTTTAAACTTCAGTTCTTCATACCTTACATGGGTAAAACTCATTGGTCAGTAACAGCATGTCAAGCATTCCTGGGTATTTATTTGATCTGTACAGTGTAATCAGTACATTTGATCTGTACTTGGAAGATGGAAATATCTAGGATTTAGCTTCAGGGTCATGGTAGGAAAGGAAATAACCAGTAGTGGTAGAAACTCAAATCTTCAAGTTTTTCCAAAAGGCAGAAGCTACTTGAGAGAAACAACAAGTTACAGACACCTCTCTGTCGCTTCCTGTATCAATAACTTAGGAGGCAACTAATTGCTAAATAGACAGAAATAGTTTAACTTAAAACATTAGCAATGATTAATGTCAGTCAGTGCTGATGATCTAATGAAGAGTGACACAAACAGATGTCTCTCAATAGGAAGTTTTTCTTTCTTATATAACTGTTCCTCTGTAGATGTAGTACGCATCTAAGTTAAAACTAGAGGGGTTTCTTAACACAATGAAAACCTCTACAGGATGGCTCCAGCTCCAGGTCAGGGCATATAATATGATGTGCCTCAAAATGAGTGTCTCCTTGTGAATGAAGGAGTCAATCAGTGTAAATCTAGTCAGTGTGTTCCACTAATCAGCAAGAACTATTTCACTAATCACCCATGATCAGGATTCACTTTCCCAAACTTAGGGACCTCATGCTAGCTGAGTATGCAAAACAGTATGTTTTGCAGAGTGTGCAAAACATGCATGGGGCATAGTTCTGGAAGAGAAGCTGATGGTCAGGTGAGACTGACTATCATAGTTCAAATGACATCCAATTCTGGAGTCCTAATAACTGATTTAGGCATTAGAAGACTATATTTGAATCAACTAAACTGCTTCCTGAGTCCCATGGCTTGTACTGAGGATGTGCAACGATTGGAATGGGCTTTAGATATCCAGGGCACATGGAAATTTCAGACAATTGGAAATATAATTATGGTCATTTTGGTCTTGACCTAAATCCAAACCCCATGTGACTCACCTACCTAAAACCAGATGTAGTACCACTTTAGTATCTTGTCTAAGTTCTAGTTGCCACTTTAGAAGGAAAACTATCTGATCAAGATCTGTGTCACATCTGCTATTGTCTCATGAGTCTCAGCTACCTTTAAGTATATCAAAGGATACTAAATATTTAGGAAATAGATAGCAGGACACTACTATATCTTTAAATGCTTATACGAAGACAGAAGAAAAAGCAAATGGAAGGAAAATAGTTATGGGTAGTTCTAGAGCAAATTCAGGTAACTAAAGAAATAAGAAAAATAAAATCGTGTAAAGTGGTAATGGTTTGAGAATTACTATGTTAGATACCCTAATATTCCCAAGTGTCCTAGAAAGATTTATTAAGTTCTTGCTTTGTTTCTTGCTCTCAGATAAAAGGAGCTGTGGTGCTATGATCAGAATATTTAAATAGTTAATATAACTTTAAAAATATTACAGAACAAAACTGATATTATTAATACAGTTCTTTTGAAGTTTCTTAAGCATAGCTAGTAAAAATGAATGACACATGGTTGATATAAAACTGGATAGATTAGTTTACTTAGAATTTCATTGTTGAGAGAATTTTGTGTTTAAAGCTCTTACGAACTCTGTTAGGATTACAATCAATGGTGTATTAAAGTACAAGTACAAGGCAGCCGTTACAAGCTCTTAAAAAGTACAGACACTATTGTTAGTAGATAAATTATGCATGCTCAATATTACTCTACATCTGTTGATTTGCCAAATAGCTAATTTAAATGCTTTAAAGCCATTATGCTGTTTAAGGCACATTTTGTGATTTCATAAAATGTCATTTATCTGGTGAGAACCATGCTTTTTTTGAAAACGCATTCCACAAAGCAGCAAGGACATATTTTCTGCATGCAAATGAATCTCTCAGGAAACGTGCCTCAAACTACTTAGACCCAGTGGACAAGAAAAGTGATTTACCTCTACCTGTAATAAAAAACATTAAAACAGCATAAATTCCAAATCTTTATTATATATGACTTCAGAAAAAAAAAAAGAAACAAGACAGAGAAAAAAGAACTCTTGTTTACATTTACCTAGAAGCCTTTATGTTACAGATGATGGGAAATTCAATTATGCTGTGAAACATATTCTATTCTCAGGAAAAAAAAAAAAAGTAAGGGAAAAACTCAAAACAATGAACTGAAACAGGTTTAGAATGAAAAAAAACAACATCAAAACAAGGCAGCAACATTCATCCTACAAAACATAGCTTATGTTTTCAGGAAGAACATTTATATGATAATATTTTCCTTCATGTAGTAGTTGCAGCAACAATAGCTAATTAATCCTCTAAGTAATCTTGGGAATTAGAAATTGATTTCTCCATTCAAGAGGTACAGTAAGAAGGTTTGGAATCAAGCAGCTTAATTTGCTGAAACTGCAGCAAACTACACAAAACTGAATTTATCCAGAAAAGATGAAGAAAAATATTGTCAGAGAGTTGTAGGAACTCTGACATGTAAACTACAGTATATAAAAAATAAGCATCTAGTTCAGGAAGGGCATTTCACAGTACAGAAGTAGAAACCTGTAGGGAAAAGTTGAGAATTCATAGAACTCAGAACTGAAACTGAGAACATCCAAATGGGAACTGAACATAACAGGAAAATAGGCTGTCTGATGTTGACTGCCTGAATCCTATTCCTGCAGGGACCAGCTGTCCCATTTTTCAAAACTTTTGAAAAAGCCTCTTGATTACAGAATTTGCCTGGGAAGTGGAAACCTGAGTAAATCTTAGTCTGAAGAGATTTGGATTCATAACATGCAAGTGCTTTAATGCTAACTAAAATGAGAATAAAATGAAGCTCCTTTGTCTTAGCTCATGTACAGCACTCTGCAACCTGAAACGCAAACCATATGGGAGACGAAAATTAATTACAATAGACATTCTGATTCCACAGTCCAGCAGTGAGGATGTTTTTTTGCTTGGATATCAGTTTTACTTCTTTAGTTCCTATAAAGACAAAATTGTGTGATTTGAAATGCCCTACCAGAAGAACTCTTTTTACAAAGCTTATGTTTACAAGAAGATTGAAGGCAAAACTTTAATTTATATGTGTCTAATTTGTAGATTACAGAATTGTCTTTGATTGAGATAGCTGTTGAGTACCTGATACACAGGGTGGGATCTAGCTTCAAATAAAAATATCTAATTTTAAGAGTCTACATGTAAGTTCCTATACATGTTCTAAATATCCAGGCTTCTGATAGAATTCATAGATGTTAAATTAACAAAAATACAGCTCCTTCTAAAATAAAGGCCTGTAGCTTGACTCAAGTCCTGACAAACATACATTCCCAAGCATAACTCCATAGGACAGTTAAGGCATTAATATAAGGCATTCTTGTAGGAGTGACTCAGAACTTATGTGAGAACATACCTTCATGAAAGGACAGCTAGAAGACTGTTTCGACACCATAGGTTGCTTCAAATATTATTAGTATAAATATAAACAAGCTCCTAGTGGTTAGTCAGTTTAAGTTCTTTTAAGAAATTTAGTCACAGTTGACTATACTGATTAGATTCTACTGATTACAACTGAACCTTAGTCACCTAGGATGACATTGAAACCTACCTCTAAACACTTCTTTTAGGCAATAGAATTCCATCATTACAGAAATGTTCACTAAAAAAAATATCACTAGATGTTTAAGGAAATGTTTGGCAAAATACTTAACAATTATGTGTAGCTTCTGTGAATAGTTTGATTCTATAACACTTTATAGATCTTAACAAAATACCCGTAGTAAGTTGTTGCTGGGAAAAACTGCTCAGCAGTTCAATTTAACTCACTTCATGGAGTTTAAATCTAATCAGGATTGATTCATCCTTTTATTAATGGCATGTAATTAACTGGCAATCAATGAATTATATATTCAGAATCAATATAAATAATAAAGCAGATAATCAGCAGTACATTCACTTACAAAATGCTAATAAACACATTGTTTGCTAAACACTTTTATATAACTAATCCCAGAAGGTTACAGTCTCACACAGACACAGAGACAAATCTATATGCAAAATCTACCAGTGTGGATAACACATGCCCTCACACCAGCATGTGGGTGAAGGTTTCATATATGCAGACCTTCCTGTGGAGATGTGGGTGCTCCAATTCAGCACGTGTGCATTGTTGTTACTGCCTGTGCCCAGCTAAAGGACCAGCCATGGGAGGGAGCTCCATGTGCCCCCATATGCATCTTGGGAAGATGTGCACCCATGCTGCTCCGGCACTGAAGGTCACTGGCTGGGTTAAGGCTATTCCTGCACCTCACAGGGAGGTGCTGGACCCGGCCCAGGCAGGAACAGGAGTGCCACAGTGTGACATCTGGCATTGTCTAATTACAGTCATTGCTTCTTATGCCACTCCAAGAACTCTCAGTCCATCTTTGGCAAAGTGACAGGTTTGTTTACAGTTTCACTCATTTTTTGTGTCTCTTTCTAATTCTCTGACCAATGGCATCTTGGATTATATCAGAAATGGTGTGACCAGCAATCCACCTCAAATTCAGTTCTGGGCCCCTCAGCACAAGAGGGATGTTGAGGCTCTGGATCGAGTCCAGAGAAGCGCAACAAAGCTGGTGAAGGGGCTGGAGAACAGGCCTTATGAGGACCTGGGGTTGTTTAGCCTGGAGAAGAGGAGACTGAGGGCAGACCTCATTGCTGTCTACAACTACCTGAAAGGAGGTTGTAGAGAGGAGGGAGCTGGCCTCTTCTCCCAAGTGACAGGGGACAGGACAAGAGGGAATGGCCTCAAGCTCCGCCAGGGGACGTTCAGGCTTGGTATCAGGAAAAAAATCCTGGAAAGTGTCATTGGGCACTGGAACAGGCTGTCCAGGGAGGTGGTTGAGCCACCTTCCCTGGAGGTGTTTAAAGGACTGGTGGATGACGTGCTGAGGGCCATGATTTAGTGATTGATAGGAATAGTTGGACTGGATGATCCTGTGGGTCTTTTCCAACCTGGTGATTCTATGATTCTTTTATATGGCTGTTGTAGATTGACCTTGACTGGCTGCCAGAAGACCACATAATCTTTCTCCTCTTACTCAGCAAAACGAGGGGAGAAATTAAGATAGGAAAACTCCTGGGTTCAAATAAATACATGGAGAACAATTACCAATCCCCATCATGAGCAAAATATACTCAGTCTGGGAAAAGTTAGTTTAATTTATTGAAAATTAAAATAGATTTGCATTTTGAGAAACAAAGACAAGATTAAAACATCTTCCTTCATCCCTCCCTGTTCCAGGCTCAAATTCACTTCTTCATCCCTGACTCCTCTGCCTCTTCCCCACATCCCAGACAGTACACAGGGATGGACAATGGAGTTTATATTTAGTCCTTAAGTTTGTCTCTTCATCCTCATGTTTTTCCCTACTCCAGCATGCTCCATAGGCTGGGATTTCCTTCCAGTAATATCTACCTCCTCAAGTGATAGGTCCTCAATGGGCTACAGTATAGATATCTACTTAGGTTCCTGGATCACCTTCTCCCTCTCCTCCTTCACTTGGTGTTCACAGGTTTATTTATATTTTGTTCTCCAAGGTCTTGGGAGGTTTCTTCATTTGTTTGTTTTTTTGTCTGGTTTCAGTTGTTTGTTTTTCTCAATGCTCTTTTCTTTCGAGTATTTTTTGTGCATTCTTAAATGTGTTTTCTCTGAGGTGGTACTACCCTGGCTTCAGGGCTCTGCAATGACATGCAGGGAGCGTATTGAAGCCAGCTGGAACTCGCTGTGTCCAGTACAGTGCAGCCTCAGCCTCTCCTCACAGAGAATGCCCGGCAGCATCTGTTGCCATCACTTGGACACAGACAAACAACAAAAAAGCTGATGGCCAATTCCATTTTAAATATGATCGCCTGAGATGATCAGGGACATTTTCATTCTAAGTTAAGCACTTTTGGGCAAATGCCCTCTGAGTAGTTTTCTATGTTGTATTTGAACACACTATTTAAACTCACTACATAACATGGCATTTTCAAGGGTGGACCATGCCCATTAACTCTGTGATAAAAATCATGACAGAAACTCATGAAGGTTGAGTCTTGGTTGCTTGGCATCAGTAAAGCTGCAGCACTTCATTGTTGTCTTGGTATGATAGTATATTCAGCTAAACTCTGCTGTTTTGCTGCAAAAACAGACTGCAAGTTGAAATCATGTTTTAATACTTTCGCAGCGAGTTAATACAACGGAAACTCAAACTTAGGTAATTTCAAGTTGAAATGGCAGTGAATGCATAGCAAGCGTAAGATGAAAAATCTGTCTTAAAGTATTGTGATTTAAAAATATATAAATGCAATATATAGAATTAGAACAATGAACATAAAAAGTACAAGAATTCACACTTACATACTCATTAAATCACAACAAAATTTTATCCCTCAAATTAAGCCTATAAAACCACAGTTTCTAATTCCATCTATAAGCAGAATCATATTTCCCATCTGTTTCTCCCTTATTTTCCCTAGTTTTGTAAATTCTTCTCTTGAGGTCAATCAGGTAATTTTAATCAAGTACTCATATTGACTTGTTATAAAAATGGGTCTGGAAAGGACCTTGAAAAGTCTTATGTTTTATTCCTATGACCCAAGGAGGAATAGTTCCAAATTGATGTTTTTTTAATATGTTTTTAAAGACCCTCCCACTGATGGATTTCACAATCTTTCCCCAGGCAGTCTATGCCAGTGCTTCATTATCTTTACTGCTGTGAATTTTTTCTCTGTGTCTAATTGGAAACCTTTTTTTTTAAATTCATTCTCAGCACTTCTCTATACCATTGACATGATAAACAGATTATCTTCCTCTTTATACCAGACATTTTTTTCAATAAGTCTATTATCTGTTCTCACTCTGAAGTTCTTTAGACCAAAATCCTACAATCATTTCAGCCATTAACCTGCACGTTATGAGAGTTAGTTCTCAAACACTCCTTTTTCTCATTTTCTTAGTTTGGTCTCATAGTCAATGTAGAAAACTGGACTTAGCAGCATTGATGATGTCATACCAGTGCTAAAATTGAAATACCATAATGGACATGTAGTAAGCATAGTCTAGTGGGAGGTCTCCCGGTCCATGGCAGGAGGGTTGTACTAGATGATCTTTAAGGTCCCTTCCAAACCAAACCATTCAATGATTATATAAATAATAGGTTGACCATTTCTTGGCTCCATCACAGCATGACTTCAGCAATGCAAGATCACAGATATTCAGGATAACTATCAAATCTTTTATAGATAGCACTATCAAGCTGATTATCCCCACGCCTGTCTTTATGGAAGCAATCATTCCGAACTGTACTCCACTACACTTTTGAAATTTATTTTAAACTATCTTTACAGATATTTCTTTAGTCTTTAAAAATTGACTTGAGTTCCAGGGATGTACTTCCGTTTGTTGTCAGCCCACCAAATGCTGAGACATCAGAGGTTGATTCTACATGCTAGCACAAGCTGCAGAGGAATGCTGGTTTCAAATTTAAAGCAAGAAAGAAAATCAAATTGTTCTGAAATATCATATCATAAAATATTATCTTTCTGTAACTATATAGTCACTATTACTTTAAAAAAAATAATATTCCCCTCTATTCATTCCAATCATGTGTTAAAGAACTAAGAAATTAGTTACAGCATTTAAAAGGGAAGTCCATGAAAAATATGTAAATCTAATACTAAAGTGAAAGTTGCTGACTTTGCATTCCTTATAACAAATAAAATTATTCTTGTCTACTTCTGCTTAGAGAAAGCAACAAAAGAATTATACAAGGAATTACAAAGTTGGTTAATGAAAATTTCTTTTTGCCCTTTAAATTCCATAAAGATTCCTCTCTGTTTCCAGAGAAAAGACCAGACACTATCAATGATATCAGAAAGGCTTCAGCTGCAGTTCTGCTTTAACTATGCTTTTGTTGCTGATGCAGTACAGTTCTGAGTCTTCTGTATCCAGCAGAACTTAACGTGTTAGTTTAAACAAGAATGAAAGCAATTACTCATACTGCTGGAACAGCTCATTAAACTTATTTCTTTTTTACCCTTTTTTCAACCACATAATTGAGTGATGTAGCAATAGAACAATTAAGTCACTGGTGAATGGTATCTGAAACCTCCTTGTACAGACAGATATAGAAGGTCATTCTCCCATTTTTCTTCTCTGTTCATGCTAACACCTCCTACATCTGTTCAAGAACTGACTTGATTAACTTAATTAACTGACACTTTTTTAAGGCCTCAATAGTTTCTCTGTAACAGACAGGACACAATATATTTTATCTGTTATTTTTATATTCATTCCAGTATAATATGTGCTTATTCTTTTTCTAAGAGATTACTGTTTTGTCTTCACGTAAATCATATTAGAACTATATCCATATGCCACACAGACACAGGTTTAATCACTTGCATCATGAAAGAGCCATTCAAGTGTGTTTTCAGTGTGTTAGATATATCATTGCTAGTTTGCTCAGTATAAATAAGAAAACATATACAAAGATTACATTCATTAAACACTCATATTTACAGTTATACTTAAGATATCATTTGACATAAACAAATAGTAATACCTTCATGCTGATTTCTCGGTTTACATGGGTTGCAGGAATGGATGACACATACATTACAATGCTAATGGTATTCTTGACATGATCTTTGAATCAATAGTACCTACATTTTAATATTAAAGATAGTTCTTCCCACANTATTTACAGTTATACTTAAGATATAATTTGACATAAATTAATAGCAATACCTTCATGCTGATTTCTCCTTAGTGCACATGGGTTGCAATAATGGAAGACAGATACATTACAATGCTAATGGTATTCTTGACATGGAGCAGATCTTTGAATCAACAGTACCTATATTTTAATAGTAAAGATAGTTCTTCCCACTTGACATAAACAAATAGTAATACCTTCATGCTGATTTTTCGGTTTAAATGGGTTGCAGGAATGGATGACACATACATTACAATGCTAATGGTATTCTTGACATGATCTTTGAATCAATAGTACCTACATTTTAATATTAAAGATAGTTCTTCCCACATAAGTGGGAAATTTCCTACTAAAATACTTTGTTGTGATCAATGGTGAGGATTTGTTATGTACTGCAGTATCACTCTAAAATTCTTACCTAGAAATATCAACTATGTGTAAAATTAAACAGAGATGCCTACTAGTGTGAGAATCACTCTCACCTTAGGCTTAGATGCTACTTGTGTATACACAAGTATATTCTGTGTATATGTGCTGATAATATACTTATTTCACTTTGTATAACCTCAAAACTGGATCACCTAAATCTAGTGGTGCTTTTAATCTTTATAAATTAATCCAGTAATGGGCAAAACTCCAAAACCTAAGCTAGAATCTCAGTGATTGGAGCTCCATACTCTCCAGAAGGAGTATACTATTGTTACTGGAGTAGACTTTCTCCTACTTCAGAAAGGAAACATTTATTTAGGACCTGCATTATCATTAATAACGCAGATAGTGGGGCAGAGTGCACCTTCAGCAAATCTGCAGATGACACTAAACTGAGTGGTGCAGTTGCCACACCTAAGGGATAGGATGCCATCTAGAGGGACCTAGACAAACTTGAGATGTGGACCAATGTAAACCTCATAAGTTTCAAAAAGGCCAAGTGCAAGGTCCTGCAGGTCAACGCCTCCTGTCAATACAGACTGGAGGGTGAAGGGATTGAGAGCAGCCCTGTTGAGAAGGACTTGAGGTACTGGACATGAGCTGCCAATGCATGCTTGCAGTCCTGAAACCAACCATATCCAGGGCTGCATCAAAATAAATGTGACCTGAAAGTTGAGTCAGATGGTTCTGTCCCTCTACTTAGCTCTGATGAGACACCATACAAAGTACTGTGTCCATCTTTGGAGTCCTTGATATAGGAAAGATGTGGACTTGTTGGAGCAGGTCAAGAGGGGTAGAATGCCTCTCCTATAAAGAAAGGTTGAGAGGGTTGAGGTTGTTCAGCCTGGAGCAGGTTCTACAGAGACTTTATTGCAGCCTTTAATCCTTAAAGGAGGCTAAGAAAGATGAGAACAAACTTTTTAGCAAGATCTGTTGCAATAGAACACAGGGTAATAGTTTTAAACTGCAAAAGGGTAGATTTAGACTAGATATAAGGAAGAGGTTTTGTACAATAAGAGTGTTCAAAACACTGGTTGCCCGTCCACCAGGATGAACCATCCTGGAAATATTCAAGATCAGGTTGGATGGAGCTCTAAGTAACCTGATCTATGTGAAGACGTCCCTGTTCACTGTAGCGGCTTTGGACTGGATAATCTTTAGAGGTCCCTTCCAACACAAACTGTTCTGATATTGTAGTATCCTGTAGTTCTCTGTGTTTTAGGTACCTTAGGACATCTCAGATGGCACTGCACACTCATGCTTAAGCAAAATGAATTATGTCCTTCATGTATAAGTAATTTCTTGGGAACTTGTACTGTGGTAGTACAATTGTTGATCTCCGTCCTACCTTTTCTGGAGACACTCATCATCAGAGTCCTTTTAAGCAAGAGAGTGTTTGAATATAGGAGGATGAGATATATGGGGCTGGACATAGGCTTATGCCATCTCCATTTCTTGGGTGTGCTTGTATTCATGCTCAGAGAAAGAAGATACTTAATCCTGTTTCCTTTTGATATACTCTAGATTTTGTTTAGAACTCATGCTTCAGTGCAAACTGGTATCCAAACAGTCTGAAAAGAGATGTACACCTGGAGAGTAGTATAGACACCTATGACTTCTCTTAGTCACCATAAACTTCTTTCAGTGTCAGTAGAAGGAAAAGGTACATCTAAAATGAGAGCAGTTTCTAATGTTTCATGTCTGTTCTGGTTTCAGCTAAAATAGAATCAGTTTTCTAACTTTTCAACAAAGCCTTTTCTAAGTAACTTAATCTTCTGAAAGCTAACTGCATGTTTTTGAGACAGTATTTCCCTCTAGATGTAATAACACAGGGATTGGATGCCAGAAAGGTCAGTGCATATATTTCATAGAATCATAGAATCATCAGGCTGGAAGAGACCCATCGGATCATCGAGTCCAACCGTTACTATCAAACACTAAACCATGTCCCTCAGGACCTCGTCTACTTGTGCCTGGGCAGCCTGTACCAATGACCCTTTGTGTGAAAAACTTCCTCCTAATGTCTAGCCTAAATCTCCCCTGGTGGACCTTGAGGCCATTCCCTCTTGTCCTAGTCCAAAGGGTCTATCCCAGTTTAAAGAAGATAAATAGAAAATGTAACATAGTGACAGTGTGGGCAAAAGGACTAGAGTCTCAGTGTTAACAAACACAGTTCAAATCAGATTTCCACTAGAAAGTTTGAGCACCTAGGCCAAGATGTTGAACAAACTGGGTGAGTGCAGTGCCCTGGGTTCTTCCTTTGCCTGCACATAATTTATCCATTTCACACTATTAAAGAAGAAAAGTAATTGATGATACATTGACAAGCTGGAAAAGCTGTTGAAAATTCTTTGAAATTAAAATAAGGAGGAAAAAAGAAAAATAAGAGACATAGAGTAGAAGGAGAATCAAACGAGGATTTGGCACTGAAGAAGCTTGAGGTGTGTAGACCTAAGAAACAGGTTTAGGGTTTTGGTTCTGTTCCTTGTAATGAATTGAAACAAGAACAATTGGGTTGGGGTTTTTTGTTAAGAACAATGTAGAACAATGTAGAACAATGCAGGTTTAACTAGGTGCATTGGTACCTTAGAGGCATAGACTAGAACATGTTGAAGTCTTCCTCTGGAAGTATTTTCATAGCTAATGTTGAAATATAACTCAGTAAACTTGTTTAAATTCATGACTAAAATAAGTAGAAGTCTTCTTTTTATTACTCATCTGCACCAAATACGGTATTATGGTGCAAGTTGGTTTTGATAGTATGAGATACTTGTTGACTAAAAAGCTTGGCTAAGAAGAGTTTCCTGCATAAAAACTGAGACACTCATACTTAGGTATTAAAAAATTATCGCAGCCCCAAAGTAAAATTAACACAGTAGATTGTAGGAAGATTAAATTATGCAAATAAATCTTCATAGAAGTTAGGAATAGAATTTATTGATGCTTATGCACCCATGAAAAATATTTTTCAGCTACTCTGCTGTGATAACAATAACTATGAAACAATAACTATGTTATTATTTACTGTACATTATAACTAAGTTAGATATGGTAGTGGTCTGTTCATTTTCAAAAAAAAAATGGTTAACTAAAGCAACTCCGAAACAGGTTTTTGAGCCACAGTGATTTATATAATGATTATTGATCTCCAATCTCTTATCCATAATTAAAAACTACCAAGAGTAAATCCCTGGATAATTACTATAGAATTGCTTTATTAAAATAACATGAGGTCATCTACAAAACTATTCTTTCTTGTTATAAACTCACTTGTTTTTTATCAGTATCTGTTCTGCATAAAGGTTTTTATGAGGGATGAATTCTGTGATTCATACATAGTCAGGAAATTTTCAGAATTTAGTGTGCAATGCAAATTCCTGCAATTTAAAAGCAAGATTGTTTTTCTGAGAGACTAGAAAAGTGAACTTATTTTTAGACTTGCAGCTTCAGATTTGATGCAGCCTTACAGTTGTAACCCAATATCCTTTGCACATTGATCATATCCTTCAAGTGCTTTGAGTGAACTGAAGTATGTAACATAACAAGTATTTAATGAATAAAATAATCACGTAGTCACATCTAGAGGTAAATTTATACTGGAGATAATGTATAAAATATACCAGTAACTCAGTGCATCACAGAGCTTGCAAAACTTTCCGCTCAATATGAACCTGCTTCTTTGTCAACAAACTGATGACATGATTGTATGGCTGCACAAATTGGTGCACTTATTTCCAGTTTTAATGGAATGGTTGGATGTATAAAGAAGAAATATTAAGTAGGAATAAGATACTGATATTAACTCTCTGTATGACATAATGTGTCTATTGCTGGAATATTTTCCTTTGTTCTGGTGCCATCAGCTTGTAATGGAAACAAATTGAAAAGGGATCTGTGAGAAATAAAAATTAAGATTTTTATTTTTTTTCTCCAAGACAGGTTGGCAATTGTGATCTTACAAGATCATTTTTTGCTGCTAGACAGGATTTTGTTATAGCATAACAGGTCACAATACAACCAAATAGGTGTGTGCTCTAGATTAAAGAAAATACTTCTGAATCAGAAAGTAGCAAATTTTAAAAAGTCAATGGAAACAGTACCTGTAAGATCTTTATAGGGGAAAAAAAACCAAACCACCAGACTTCCTATTACTTTAAGACTTAAAGAGAAATCATAAATCTCAGAAAAAAAAATGCACTTCAAACAATACTAAGGTTCTGATACTGACAAAGTTTGATACTGAAATTACTGCATGATGGCCTGATTGTTCAGTAGGTCATACAAGATTATCATAAGAGTTTTCTCTGACAGTAAAACCTGCCATCCAGTGTATAAATTAGCAGAGGACACATGTAGAAAAATCAAAATTAAGTTCAGTTTTCAGCTGCTATCAAAGGCTTCAAGAAGATTAATTGTGCCAAATACTCAGGGCTAAGCTTATGTAGTTAATGTCCAGAGTTATACGAATGGTAAGCTCTCACATCTGGGTGAATGAATCTTCTTTACATTAAAGCAAGAATATAGGTTTTTAATTTGGTCTTGGGAATTTAAGAAGATGATTAGTTTGAGTTACAGCTAAAACTCTCAAATAGGCTTTCCTTGTTAGCCAAAGGCATAAAGAGTTATTCAGTTATATTATAGCTGAAAAATGAACCATATTCAGTGCTACTTTGGGTGAGTTTTTAGAAGGCTGAATGTAAACTTGCTATCAACTGCTTTGTGTTCATGGATTATGCCTAAAACTTGATTTGTTTGGGGATTCTGTGTTAAATTTTGAACATTATATTTGATACCTTCTCAATATTTCATATAATCATAAGGATTTATAGAAATAAGGAAGAATTTCTTCACTATGAGAGTGGTGAGGCACTGGAACAGGTTGCCCAGGGAAGCTGTGGTTGCCCCATCCCTGGAGGTGTTCGAGGCCAGGTTGGATGGGACCTTGGGTAGCCTGGGCTGGTGGGAGGTGTCCCAGGTCATTGCAGAAGGGTTGGAACTGGATGATCTTTAAGGTCCCTTCCAACTCAAACTATTCTATGATTCCATGATCCTATGATTCTATGATTTGTAGATTATTGCTAGACTTAGATCATCCTTAGCTTGTACAAACTACTAACAGCTTATTCAGATTTTCATTTCCATTGGGCCAGATCACTGCAGACGCTTATTTGTCTGCGAATATACATATAATCTCAATTTTCTCATGCTTTCACTGGAAGGGTGTTAGTAACACATTTTAGTAAGATGCAGTATTATTTACCATCTCTCTACTTTTTTGTATGACAAAAAAAGTTTTAAGTTCTCCTTAGATAAAATTTAAAAGAACTCTGAAATATCTACAACCTATCTGCTGTAAGTAGCACAAATTTTCTTTCACACTTGGTTGTTTCTTAAGTGAGAATATGTTTCTTCTAGATCTTTTCAGCATTTTGGGGAATGATTTTCTGGTCCCTGAGAAGTCAAAATAACTTCTCTACATAAGTTTGGGTAAGCACTTCAATGCTTTGCTTGACAGAAAACTCTGGTTATAGACTAACACGGCTGGGGCCAACGAAATTAATGAACAAATCAATATGATTTCAGATGAAGTTCTTCATTCAGGGTCCACTCGTTTATGTAGGACAAGCAGGCCAAAACATCAGGTAAACATTGATTGGTTACTTCTCCCCTTGCAATAAGCCTTTTTTGGCAACCCCCATCTCACATAGCGTTGTTGCTAGGTTGCAAACTCCTGCCTCCATCAGCAAGTTACTTCATTAACATAACACAACAACGTCATTTAAAACCTCTGTGACTTTCACAACTCTGCCCTGCCAGGGCACTTAAAGAAACAATTAGCAGCAATAGACACCAGCAGGCTATTAGAAGCATTATTTTAATTCAAGAATTCTCTTATTATATCTCACTATATATGTCCCTCCAGCATTTTGTGAAATGCTACGTTCATGAACACAGAGGTTTGTTGTACAGATTAGCCACATCATTCATTTTCATTTAACAAGTGAAAACTTTTTTATTATGTAATTGGAATTTTTCTGATGTTATTTGTCCATTTTTGAAATTATTATTATTATTTTACTTCTTTGTTTTACTCAAGACAGAGGCAGAAACTTGATGGGTCAGACAAATTTCAGGCTGGTTTTTGGCATTTCTTTCAAAATATATCCCTTATAATTATGCAATTATCAGTTTCCTAGATTATTTTATTCTGATGTATTATATGCTTCAAAATATGATGTTAAATTACTTAAAAGCTTGATAGCAAGTAACAAATTAACTGCTCTCACATCTTCTAACTCAAAGGGTACAACAAAGGACTTTTCTGAGGTAGCAAACATTTGTAAATACTACATAAATGGAGAAATAGTAATAAAACCCTATTCCTACACTATTGAGAGGAATAGGTCTAATTAAATACCTTAGAAGAGGCAAACTTCCACAATGAAAATAAACACTCTTAAGATACATTACCTTATTTAGTGATACTTATAGTTAAATTTAAAAAAAAATTATAAAATAAAGAAATCATAATATATGTTAAAATAGGTAGAGAATACAAAATGCTGTCCCACTTTGTGAGACGCATGGTCCCACTTTGTTTGCTGCAGTTCTATGTGATGTAGAACAGGGTACAGTATTGTCTAGAATGACGAGTTTTGTAAATTTTCATCTGAAGTTACTGACCTTGAAGTTACTATTAATCATAGTAAGTGATGTGTGTGCTGAACTCAAGTTGGAATTAATGCTTTGAGTTGTGTCCTCCTGCCAGGCTGCTATAGTTTCACAGAGTATTGTTTTAGGTTTTTAGGCTTTCTCATAGTTTACAAAAATAAAGATAGAACTCAGATACCAAAATTAGAGTTAATGATGACTTGTGACAACAGTTTACAAAATGAAAGGTTCTAGGACATGAAGATTTGGTTCATATCCACCTCTGCTAAGTGACTCTATCAGTATCACTCTCACAGGAAGAAAACTTATAGGAATTTTGACTTTAAGAATAAGAATTACTGGTTACTACTGAAAATTTCAGTAAATTTTTTGTTTGAGTGATTGTTTAACTGACCTGACAAAGTAGTTTAAACTTTTCATCAATAGCTGACAAGTTTTATTTTACTTCTCTGTTAAAAACTGCAGCCATATACAAACAACTGGATCCTTAAAGGGCAGATTTAAAGAAATATTATCTGGCAGCAGCTTAGATGCTGGTTTTGTTTGTCTTCATCAAAATAATTAAATATTTGATTTAAGTATGCAAGTTAATGATCATTTAAGTATGATCCTTAAAGGGCAGATTTAAAGAAATATTATCTGGCAGCAGCTTAGATGCTGGTTTGTTTGTCTTCATCAAAATAATGAAATACTTGATTTAAGTATGCAAGTTAATGAAAACAGGATTAGGTTCAGTATTGAAACCGTGAATTAAAGATTAAGTTTATGTGAATTCTGGTGTTGATGTGTCTCTATTAAATCTGGCAAATAGTTGCAAATCTATATGTTTGCATAACTTTTTGCTATTCAATTTATAATCTCAGACATTTATGTTTACATGATATTGGGAAACAATTTCCAGGACAGCCTAAAAGCCTAGAAGTATCGTAGATACACACCATAAGACTCATTCTGGTTTAACTTCAGTTGTTTTCTAGGTTGAGACTTAGGGGGATCTTTTTAATTAAACATTTTTAGTAGTTAAAAAAAGGAAGAAATAACCACTACATCAAGAAGCAAGATCACAAGGTGTGAATTTCAAATCTTTTCCTCAAAAAAAACATTTCAAAGTGGCTTATTTTAACAGTATAAAGGACTAAAAGTTTAGTTCCTGCTGCTATAGAGATAGAACTCACATCATTTCAGAACCATTCAGATATTAATGCAAAGAGAAATTAATAATATCAAACAAAAATGATTGGTATATTTCAATAAGTACAAGAAAGACTTTTTTATTAAATACAAAAATATGAGGAATCTGATTAACTTGTGGATATGTTTATATGGATGGAATTTCTCATTAAAAATGGGAGAGAAAGAGAATTTTTTCTTGCTCTCCTTAATTTTAAGTGATTGACTTAACAATTTGGCTAAATATTACTATATTTTATCTTTATTTTTAATTATCTACCTCTTCCTTTTCTTCCCCTCTTCTCATTTTCAACAACTTCGATTGTCTTCTGGACTTCTAGACATAAAAGTCTTTTTGTTAAAAACAACAAATGTTTCTAAAGAGTTCTAATTTAACAAAAGCATTATTGCCTTCAATCTCATCCTCAAGATATTCTTAAAATACGAACTCACTGTATTGAATTTTCTATGTGGAATCTTAATTTTGTAAGTTTACATTAGCACTACTTGAATATCTTTCTGTTCTATTGAAATGCTGGGATCCTAATAGTTAAGCTGAAATTGCCAGTCCCAGAAACTCTGTGGAACATATGCAGAACTTTGAAAGTAGGTCAAATATCATGTAAATCTTTTTCATAGTTCTCCATCCAATTATTTTATTTAGAATTAGCTGTCAGGACTCTAGAGCTTCAGACAAATATTGATTATTTGTCAGATTATGCTAATACGGTCAATGCTACAGCAGATAAATATTTGTACAGCCAAATAACACTTGACAGCAAATACATGCATATTGTTTAAGATGTAAATGTCAACGAATTCATTCTGGTGATTGACATGGAAGTGTATAGATCATTAAGATCCACCCTTCCCCAGTGGTCGCAGGAACAGATGAAAAATATAATCAAATTCTTATTTTCTCATGAGGGTGATTTGAAGCCAAAATTTTGACTGTAGCTCAAAGATGTGGAAGTACAATATTCAAAAGGGAGAGTGAGTGAACAGTGTATTTCATAAGTTTACATAATAATATGGCTAACTAAACTTATCTAGATAGCTCCTTTGCAAAAATTAAAATAAATTCTCAAAAATTGATTCTGTTTGGTTATTTTTCATTGACTCTTCTTTTTTTTTATTCCATCATGAGAACTACGTTAACAATTCTACATGTGAAATATTAATAGAGTATTTATGTCTTTTTTTTAATAAGTTCTATATCATAGGATAGTGTTTTGAAAATATTTCTTTAGGAGGACTGCATTGCATTGTTTCTCCTTTACACCTTGCTGTAGACATATCTTTCTAGAACACTTTAAAGTTTGTGCTTTTCCCTTTCAAGCAAAATGTGCATTATTCAGGTGGTACTTCTTCTGCACCCCTGGTTTTTGTTGGTTTTTTTCTCTGTATTTTGTATAGTATGAGATAAGAACTAGTGTCATTAATTATGTATCTACTAACATGCCATTAATTAGGGGTTAGTGTAATAAGACATTATGCAGACTGAATGAGGTATGAGTGATAACATTGAGAGAAAATACCTAATTTTGCAAGTTCTTTGAAAAGGAAATGTAACTTTTTGTATAGGAAGATATAAATGCAGAAAATATAGAGAAATATGCTAAAAGCCTAATGAAATTCCAGGCCTCAGAAGTCACTGCAAACAAGAGCTTTCATAATGGAGATGTTACTTGTGTATTCTTGAAGTTTTGACCCGGAACTCTTAAACTGTTCTATTAATGACCTGAAATATAAGGCAAGGACTTAATTAACCACAAAGAATAAGATAGAGCAAAAGTAGAGAAAACGGAACTGTAAACGTGGTCCTGAATAGTATTTGGCATTTTTAATAAATAATTTACCCAGAAGAGATAGAGTGATCCTTGGATGTACAAACAGTAAAATATTAGCAAGACTGGACATGCAGCTTTAGTTCTGGGTTTCATAGTGGAATAACCACAACTGGAATGCTGTTTCCTGTTCTTGTGCTCATAGTTCAAGAAGGTGGTAATAAAGAGGAGAAAATTCAGAGAAGAATGCAAGAGCATTTAGTGACTTGAAAGTATATCTGATGCTGAAAGACAATGAGACAGATTATTTAATTCAGTAAAATGAGTGTCTGGAGTATATTTAGTTCAATGTCCTGCAAAGAGTTTTTAAATATTTCCACTCATTTGCAGAAGAAAACAGATAGAAGAGAATGAGTAAAAGGATATTAGGTCATTTACACTATAGAAGAAATACTGGAAAGACACAATTTTTGCTCAAGAGACTACTCTAGCTACCACCTTCTTCCCACTTGCTAATCATTTATTGAACTTCTAGGTCTATAATAGTATTTTAACACTCAACTTTATTTTTCTGTTTGTTGTTTTAAGTACTGAGGTTCTATAAACAATGAAATAAGAAAAAGTCAATGTCAGAGAAGTATTTTCCAAAGTTAATAAACTTCTCGACCTAGTCTGTTAGAAGCAAGCAGAGGTGTTAAGCTTCCACCTAGTGTACTATACAGCAAACTCATGTAATTCCTTTCTCACAAATAACTAAAGAAGTAATGGCTATCATGAGAAGGTAATTGGAATTCAATGTACATACTCTGCTCTGTAAGTTTAAGGTCCTGTGTTGTCTTCAGGATAGCCACAGTGTAACACAAAAATCCATCTTGTGCAATATACTCCTTATGGTGTAGAGGAGTCTAAGAGATACTCAGCAAAGAAAAATTAACCCTCACTTTACCTGACTTTCATGCACAAAAATAAAGTATACACTTTGAGTGAACAATGTACAAGATGCCCAGCTAGCATATCCAGGATCTCCTTGACGTAACCTGAATGACTTCAGTGTTGGAAGTCTAGAATTCCCATAATGAAGGCAAAAAAAACATGAAAAGAAAATCATGTCCTTTAACTACTGAGTTATGCATTAGTATAATCTGACCCTAGTTTTTGTCAGGAAAGGTATTAAATATCTATGGCACTAATCAAACAGGACTCATCTGCCAACAGGAAAGGAAGATGGAGTGGCGGTATTTGAAAAGAAAATAGGTAAGCGTACTCATCAGAACAAGTTCACGTTTGTTACAGTTTCTGTAAGAAGACAGTACAAAGCCAAAAAGTGAAATAATATTAAGTAAGATGCTTTTAATCAATATTCATTTAATAAAAAAATTTAAAGGAACTTTAAAGAGTACAATGGCAAAAAGGTCATAAAAACCATACCTTATGCTATATATGACTGAAAAATAAGCACAGAGAAGTTATTCAGCAATCAACCCTGGCTGGCAAGCCAGTCATTCCTCTATGGCTTGTGTGTGCTGTATTTATCCTTGGAGAATCACATCACGGTTTTCCTAACACATTGAATCAGCAGGACCCTTGCAAAAATTAGATTCTGATCAAACACTGCTGAAGCATAGTTAACAGTTACTGAAGGATGTGGACAATTATCCCTGGAGTTGGAACCTACTCTTCACACAAGATAAAAATCTTATAACTTGCTTCTGCTTCCTCTTGTTCAGTTGTCAGTATGTTCTGTGGAATGAATTTATATATTGAAAATACTGGGGATTCAGGTATTTTGCTGTTTTGACCAGGGAAATATGTGGTTGTAATATAATTTATGATTAATATATATAACAACATTTTACATATGTAATGAAGTTTAACTTATGAGAAAGGTTAAATTTTATTAGGCAGTCAAATCAAAGTTATTAGGTAATAATTTGGGGCTAGAACTAAAATATGCATAGATGGACACATAGCTACCTTCAGTATGAGCTGAAGCTTTGCAATGACCTTCAATGAAACTGTTGGTCAAACTGAGATTGCAAACTGAGATTGCTTCCGGAATATCTAAAGGAATTTAGGTTGACACCTTAAGCTTCATCACAAGATCACCAATCAATTACATTAACCTCAAAATTATTTAAAAAAATAAGTTGAAAACCTTCCTTTAAAATGCCAAAAGGAGAAATATTTTTAAAAAAAATAATCTTTGCTTTTCCACTGTCTACTCTGGCTTTCTTCTCAATAATTATCCTTAAAAACTGAGATATTAATACATATATATGTTATGTTGGTGTCAAATTAAATGTTGCTTTAATCACTAAATACAAAAATCAGGGCAAATAAGTAGCCCTATCTTGATTTCTGGCAATTTCTCCCTAATAGGAAGCACGTAATTCAATTTCACTTGCTTATTTATTTAAAAAACAGCAATAGAAATCCAGACTATGTATGCTTTCAAGGAAAAGCAAAGTATTAATAGGGAAATAATAACAGTTTATTATAGCAATTTGTCTATATTTATCGAAAACCTTCAGGTTATTATTATGGAAATGTAACAATTCTTCTGTCAACATAGTGATTAGTATGTAGTCTCAGTAAAATATGCTTTTATTTACTTTTTTTAATCTTTGTATTGAAATCACTTTTATATTGTGGTATCTGAACTAGCTAATAATGTTGTACATAGCCAGTTTCCTCAATCAGGTTTACGTTCATCTTAGAACAACTCTCTCAGGCCAGCTGTTAGGCCCATGTCACTTTTCCCCTAGGCATTTTCCTACCACCAGCAGTACCTTTTTTATCTTGTTCAGAGATGCCCAGTGAAAAGAATCCTAACAACAGATAAGATAGGGAGTCCTGTGACACAAGCAACAAGCTGTACAATCTTTCCTTATTGGATTTTACTGTCCTCATGTAATCAAACACCAAGGGAATATCATTATTTGCTGAAGTTACAAAGTAATTCAAAAAAAATTGTTGCTCTGTGTAAGAGTGTCTAAGAGCAAAACTCTCAAGTCTTTTAAGCTGCCTTCACTGAAAACTTCAATTATCAAAAGTCTTAAAAGAACATACTTTGTTTTACAAAACTTTCCTATTCCTCTACTCATTGCTAATCAAAGACAAAAAAAAAATATGCCCTGACAAAATTAAGTACGTCTCATAAACTTGCATGAAGAATATGTTAATAAAGATGCCTCTCCCATTTTGTGAGGAGTAGGAGTCTTACTTGCTGAAATACTGACAGTGATGTCTATAATTCACACAAAACCAGAATGGGTCATTTTACTCCCTCAGAAGAAGCATAAACTTTCCTTGTGCTAAACTTTTCAGCTGAGCATATCGAAACAGATTATGAACAGAAATTAATTCAGGTTCTGTTTTTTGACATTTTGGCAGCTAGTGTCTGCTGCAAGAGCACAAAGCAGAAGAAAGTGCTTATCTTTGTGCAGTGGGTAAGCAGTCTACGTAAGTAGTGTTGTTCATGTCAGCTTTAACTTTTCATGTGTACTGTCACTTAGATGATACAGGTATCTGGGAACTTGAAGCGAGACATTTAGAGCTGGCTTTAAGTTATAAAATATTGTGATGCTGGGAAATGTTAGGGTTCACAAAAACTTAAGTGATCATCCTCAAAGAATACTACAGTACTCAATTTAGTTGAGGAAAAGATTCAGCAAATCAGATTCAGCATGTCTTAGATATTTTCATACTGAGAACAGAAGGGCCTAAATATCAGACTTTTGGAGAAACCAAAACCCACATTCTATCTGAAAACTTTAATAGTTACAATTTGGAACATATTAAGTAGTCAAAGTATTATGAGTTTTTTCCCTTTGTAAGCTGTATAGAACTAACATATACTTCTGAGATCTAAAAGTGGTTTATCCAAGGCTGAAGATCACACCCTCTCAAAATGTGAACACCTACTTTGAGCATTACACATTTAATATTCATAAAGAGAAGACTTCAGACTCTAGGAGGTGCCACATTGACAGCTCTCAAGTATTACTTTCTCTCGCTAAAAATAAAAGCCAGGACTGGTGCAAATAAAAGATATTAAAAAAATAACTTCCTACATATTTTGATTTCTATGACCCATTTTACGGGAAGACAATGACACCATGTGAAGCAGATCTTTAGTATTTCTGTCATGCTGATTAGTGTAATTGGAGAAATATGGCTGAGCCTTCCCTGAGGAAGAAGCAAGTAGAACCTTAATGATTTTCCTTAACACTGCAACTTGCTTAAATAAAATAAGAATACAATTAGGATTATTCAAACATAAGACTAAGTCACAATGCCATTAACTATTGTTCAATGCACTGAAGCGTGAAATATATGCTTTTATATTTGCTGCAAAAAACACACACTTTTAACGTTGAAGGCATGGGATGGAGTAATGAAACAAGGAAAGGAAAAGATAAGTATTAGATAAAAACTGCTACAGCCAGTGGCTCACAAGCATAATATAATTATGAATGCACCTGGACAAGGGTCAGAAAGAGCACTTTTGATATACCAAAAGAAATAACAGGACAGAAATACTAATGAAGATATTTGGTCACCTATATCTCCCATGCTACCTAAAAATTATATTGTACTCAACTGCAAACAGAAGGATATAAAATTGATTAAAGACAATCCAGTCTTACCATCCTATCATTATGTGTCCAGATTAAGTTTCGACTACTTTAACAGCTGTGGTCGAGATCAAGCTCAAGCACAAATTCTCAGAACTACATGATGATACAGTCATGAATTTGTTATAAATAAGGGCGCAAGCCATACACAGAGACAGCTAAGAGTTTATTGTTAGCTCAATCAATGTTCCAGCAGTCTGACAGCCCAAAGTGCTAGTTCATTACACTAGTATAAAAAAAAAAATTAAATCAGAAAAAGAAGATCACTTGCTTCTGGTGTTGTGCTCTCCCTTCCCATGTCCCCAGGGTCTTAACACTGACAGTCTCAGAAGAAGGAGGAAGAATGATCACAGGATTGAATGAGCTGCCAGCACATTGATGTCTTTGTTGGGTAAAACAGGGTGTGCCTGCTAGAGGTTTCCCCTTGCTCCTTACCAGAAGCATGGAGCTGGTGATTTATTCCACATCAGTCTTGTGGTTTACTTGAGTTTGTGTTCATGTGTTCCCCTGTCACAGCTCACTTTCATCTCCCAACTGGCAGTGCAGCCTGGCAGTGGTCTCCAACCCCAACTCCCCACTCATCCCCAAAGGAGTATTGTTTGTTCAGCAGTGATGGGAGCAGGGGGAACTGGGGAGCAGATTACACTTCCACCCCAGCACAGCAAACCCCAGAGATGAAGCATAAGCAGGGGATACAGCAGTCACTGGGCCCAACACAGGGGTTAAAACCAATGACACCCATCTCAGATCCAGGGATTCTGAGCTGGGGAAGAAGCTTGGTCTTCTAGCTGCTGTGACCTTCTAGGCATACGTTTAGAAACTCATCATCCAAAGACAACAGGAGAACATCAGGTACCAGCTAAAGAATAAAACAGTAATAAACCTGAAAAGACATCTGCTGTATGCAACCTGAAACTAGATAAATTTTTAATTAAGTCATGATGGATAACAATAATAATAGTTATGAATCTAGGCTATAAGAAATTAGAAAATTGCAATCTTAACTAGATAAGTTACAGTGTAATTGTTACGTTACTTGGTGGCTGAATGTTAACAGAATCTAGGTTCTAAAGACAGAGACATGAAGTTGTAATCAAAGGTACTTAAAAAGAGGGAAGAAATCCTTAATATTCCAGCTTGGAAAATGCTGGTTTAAGTCTCTGAGAGTGATAGGAAAGCATGGGGTTATTTCTGAGTGAAAGTACAGAAAACAGAAGAGGTAGCTAGAGTCACACTGCTATTCTTGGAAAACAAAGGGAAAAAGAGATGGCTGAGAATGGGCATAGAAATATTTTGCATATTGTAAAAAGCTATGACAGGTACATCCACCAAATGAGTGGCACCTATGGAGTATGCTTGAGTTCCATTACTTCTTGTGCTACAATGCCGATCCTATTTAGTTGAGGCATCAACAAACCAACACAGGTTGGTTTATTTTGCATTGCAGTCAACAGACCTTTCCCATTGACTTGAATGAGCACTAAATTAAAAAAATGCAGACTGCAACCTTAGTTTATTTCAGGTAGTTATTCCATATGCCTAATTCACATTAGAAACCTACTAATTATTTCTCAAACTGTTGTCCATTTTTGGAAAAGCGTTGTAAATATTTTGACCTTAGTCATAGCTTAAGCATTCACTTCTAAGAACAAAGTATGTCTAATGTTTTAGGCCTACAAGAAAGCTGTGGAGGAGCTTTTTTAAAGGGCATGTAGGACCAGGGGAATGGCTTTAAACTGGAAGAGGAAGATTTAGATTAGACTTTATGAAGAAATTATTCACAAAGATGGTGGTGAGGCACCGGCACAGGTTGCCCAGGGAAGCTGTGGCTGCCCCATCCCTGGAGGTGTTCAAGGTCAGGTTGGATGGGGCCTTGGGCCCCCTGGGCTGGTGGGAGGTGTCCCTGCCCATGGCACGGCAGTTGGAACTGAATGATCTTTATGGTTGCTTCCAATCCAAAACATTCTATGATTCTAATGTTGATTTCTATGAACCTGTATGACATCCAATTGCAACATAAAGTAGAGTGGTAAATAAGAAAAGTGAATAGGAACTTGGAAGAGAAGGTAAAGATGACACTGAGCAGTGGCACAAGTCAGGAAAACCAAGATAGCTTAAAATTCTTGAAAAGGAAGGGTATTGAAATAGAACTGGCAAGGAAAAGGTTGACAGCAGTTTAGGATGTTAACTGAACTGAATAGAAAGATCAAGAGAAAGATTACTGTACTGAAATCATTGCACAGAATAAATTCTTGTCTTTACATGGAGAGATGTCAGGAAATCCTTGCAAAACCATGCTGTATTGAAAATATTAACATTAAAACAACAGTAGGAAAACACTGTGTGGTCTGTACAATCTATTTTTTATTCTATTTTTTGACTGGTAAGAATCACAAGATTCCCAAGATGCTCCAAATTTTTTAAAAAACATTTACTTTACTGCTTATGATTAAAAATGCATGAGATGATTCCATATATTGAAGGGATATAAGCTGCAAATTGGCAAAGACTGCAAATCAGTGGTGTGATTGGTGTCTAAACCATACATTTATTTAAGGTATGTGGAAGAAGGCTTGATTAATGATTAAGGGGTTCTGCTGTGATGTATTCCCAAAACAAATCCAATCATACATAAAGCCCTGGAAAATCTTTTTCATTTATGAAACTTGTTTACTTTAGCAAGAAGAGAGTTCATTGCCCCAACTTCATTTTGAATAAGAATATGCAGTAGTCCCTTCCACCCTAGAGGGATGACAGTTTTTAACTTGAAAGATTCAGAAACCTCCAGTTTTACATGCAGATATCAGTCACTATTGATGTTTTGAGCAAGAAATATCCAATGGTAATAAACGTGAACATATTTCGATGTGTTTTGATTAAGAAAATCAAAGTTGATTGTTTGAATGATGGTTTGTTGGCTAATATTGAAGTATTTTCTAATCAAATGATCCTTTGGAGTTGCAATTCTGAACAACTGTAAGAAGTTCTTCGGAGATAATATGTCTACTACAGGGCAAAGGGACTAATTGACATAGGTGGATTGACCTTGAGCACCTTCCCACTCCACATCCTCAGTAAGACAATGGGAGAAAATGAGATGAAAAGCTTGCAGTCTGAGATAAGAACAGAGAGATCACTTAGCATTTACCTTCAAAGGGAAGACAGACTCAACTTTGTAGTAATTGATTAAATTTATTACTAATTAATAGCAGAGTGGGACAGTTAAAAATAAAAGCAAAACTAAAACCAGCTTCTCCCCACCCTACTCCTCTTTCTAGCCCCAGATTCACTTATGACTTTTCTATCTCCTTCCCCTTGAGCAGCAGAAGAGGGTGTGGAAGGGGGGTTACAATCATTTCCTACTAATTCATCTCTACCATTCCTTCTTTTTCATACTGTTTATCTGCTCCAGAATGGGGTTCCTCTCACAGGATGCAATCCTTCGTGACATGTTCCAGCACATGTTCTTCTGCGGGGTTATTGTCTTTTAGGAATGGACTTTTCCAATATGGATCTGCTACAGTCTGAAGGCCCTGCTGAGGGCCTGCTCTGATGTGGGTTTTCCACAGGCTGCAGCTTCCCTCAGGACATATCTACATGCTCCATCATGGGGGCCTCCATGGGCCACAGGTTGGATACCTTTAAAATATTTATTCATCCAACAATCTTTGCTTACATCAACAAAAATAATTCACCAGAGTCAAAATAATGTAATCACAACATCAACAGAAATAGTTTGTGCACACTCTACCCCACATCCCTTCACCACAATTGCAACAAAAAATGCTCACAATTATGCTATTCTCTGGCATTGTCCAGCCCATATTTTGCCTGTTTCCATTCCTGTCCTTATCTTCTATTCCTCCATAGCCCCATGTTAGGGTCCACAAGCACTTTGAAGGATTGATCTTCACTGACTTCCAAGAAAGCAAAGACCACATGCAGAAGCAAAGCAAATATCAATAGATTTATTCTCAGCTTCCCATCAGCAGGTGACATCCAGCCACTTCCTGGGAACGAGTGTCTTATTACATATAACAGTTGTTTTAGAAGCCAAACATCTTAATAATCACCACCATGATCTCTTTCCTCTTTTCTCTTGGGTTTTATTGCTGAGCAGGTCATCTTATGTTATAGAACATCTCTTTGGTCAGTTTAGGTCTGTTGTCCTAGCTACTAACCTCTCGTCCACCCCCAGTCTACTGGCCTATAGAGGTGGGCAGCCTTGAAGCTTGTGGGAACATGGCTCAGTAACAGCCAAAGGTCTGGTGTGTTATTGACATGATTTTTAGCTAAAGACAGAAAGCACAGCCTTATGAGAGCTGCTATAGGGAAAGTTAACTCCATCCCAGCCAGATCCAACTCTTCCATGTAGTAATTTTTGCTCCTTCCTTGCTGTTGAAACCACTCTGAAAACCAAGAAAAAGAGATCAGTGAAATAAAGCAAGTTCAACATTGTTTTTGCAAATAACTAAGTTACTGGCATTTTGATGTATATGAGATTTTTTTAAAGAAATCTAACCAAAGTGATTTTAAAATAGAAATGACATTTATACATATCCGATGTGATTATGTTACACAAGGAGTGCATAAATTCTACTAAACTAAGTTCATAAAAGTGATGGGAAGTAAATTATGTTTTATTGATTTCTACTTACTGTTTTGTTTGATTTTGGACTAGAAGGTATTCATTCTAAATATCCTTCAGAGCTGTGGATTGCAAAGCCAGTTGTACACCTTTACATGTATATATTTTTCCTTAAGTGTTCACAGTTACAAGTGTTTCAGTAATATGATTTGATTCTTCTATATAATTTGTGATGAGTGGCATGTGGGGCAGAGAGGGTGTAGCATAAAACTTTAATGATCAAACAGAACTAAAGACCATAAAGGTGTCTGCCATTATATTTTACCACCATTCCACCTTCCTGCAGACTATCACTCTCCATCTTCCATCTTTTGCCAGCTTGTCTGCTGTGTTTGCTTTTAAAATTAATTTATTTATGCTGCCACCTCACAGCCTTTACATCCTAAAGCATAGACTAGGTACCTGCCTGATCCATTCCCACAGCCACCCTGAGGAGCCCATTTGCATCTGACTCTGCTGCTGGACCTTACCATCCTGCATCCCCCACTCCTCCCCATGCCAAAAGGATTCTGTGACCTCAGGGTGACTCACAAGAGTGCAAGAACTCAAAAAAAGAAAAAAAGAGATAGGAGGAAACAGTTACTCAGCAAAGCCCTAAGGAGAGGAAAGCATTTCCACTCATCTCCTGTTGGGTAGTACTGAACAAATGCATTGGACTCACAGCTTTTCATAGAGAATTAGCCTAGAAAAGATCTTGGGAATTATCTCTTCTGAACCAATGCCTACCTTAAAACTGTAAAAAAAATCAATGCATTGCAGCATATTTACCCTCGACCCTTTTGCTTTTTTCCTGAAGCAGAAGTCTATACATACTTCTCACTGCAGCAATACTTTCTCTGTAATTTCATTAAAATCCTTGCTTTGCTGAACTGATTTCTTTTTGTCTTATAAACGACAGATTTCCTTGCTGCTCCTTCCTTCAGGGTAAGGAAACTGAGAAAAATCACATGTAGAAATAACACAGATTTCTTTCCAGGATTTTGCCCTTGATATGCGTGAATTACATCATCCTGAGTATCTTTTTTCTGAGTCATATCTTTGTTGGTGCTACTGATGCATACAAATGCTTCTAAACCTGAGGGGACTTTCTACTTTAATCTCCTACTCTTTCAGTCTGAAAGCAGTTCTGAAACTTTGCTTTGCAATTGCTCTCCTCTGGCTATGGCATCTGTTGCCACAACTTTCCTGAAATCTACCAATAGATAATCCTATTTTCTATCAATACCAGTGAGATTAGAAAAAGAAGTGGAATTTTCACTGCTGCAAGAGAACTGATTAAAAAGAGAAGCTCAAGAGCTTGGCCTCAATTGTTGGCTTTGCTGCATGTCTGTTGAATAACTTGGTGAGATACACTGCATTTTTCAGTTTCTTTCTCTGAAAAAAATGAAAATGTTTATATTCACTGAGGTTTTTGAATGACAATTTGCTTCTCCATTTTCCAATATGAAGCAATATAAGACAGCTCACTTTAATGGCTACTTGTCATAAATACATATATAGAATAATGCTGTTTGTAACCATAATATTAATATCACAATTAGCAGAAGAGTGGATGTATTAAAGTGTATTAATCAGTAAAAATGAAAGACTTCTTCACCTTAATTATTTCTTCATGAAAATTAAAAACTTTATAACTTCTAAAAGGCTTCTAAAATATTTTCGATGTTTAATCTTTGTACAAAATACCAGTAAAACATCAAGTTAAAAGAAATATCACGAGTAAGCTGGGAAACTAGAAAAGAGAATTTATCAAAAATTACTCTTAGAGGTAACAAAAATAGAAATAAAGGCAGACTTGGCAAGAATGGAAGTAACCCTTTGCAAAAGAAATAACATTGCTATTTTTGTCATTTATTCTCCTAAGAAAATAAGGATAAAAGAATTGTTATCTACTGAGGAAGGAATGTTGTATTATCCAGATAATAAAGGTAGTCTGCCTCTAAGCTGTCTAAAGATAGCCTAAAACCTTTGTTTCACATCTTAGTAAGGAGAAAACATAACAAAGGCAAGATGACTGTTGAGCCCATATACAAAAAAAAGACTATGACCACATATACGAAGAGGTTAGGATTTGTTTTTTGAAATACATTTCACTTGAGGGACCTAGTAATCTCAATCCTATACAATTATAAGAATTGGTACTCGTAATCACAGGCCTACCTAGCAATAGTATATAATTTGTCTGCTGAATCATGAGTAATGCTATGTAATTGTAGAATGGCATATATACTGACTGCCTACATTTAGGAAATGTCAGATAATTCAATTTTCCCTTAGTAGTAGAATAGGTTAGATGTGACTGGCAGTCCACTGCTTTAAATGAAAGGGCCTGAGTGTGAGCATTTGCTGTCTGGCCAGGGGCTATTTATATTCTAGTTGTTTATGGCAAGAAGCAGAGAGCACCCTTGACAGAAGGCTTTGATAACAGCATCTGGTAAGGTACAAATGTCAGTGTAAGAGTGTGTGTGAAAATCAAATATGCAAAACTGTCTGGGAGGAGGTTTACTCCAAACTGGCAGAATGAAAAAGGAAGTTGACCATCAGACATACTGCACATAAGCCAGAGAATTACAGAGAGATACAAAGGATTTAACTTGAAAACAATTATAAAAGAAGAATATTGTGAAAGGTGAGGGAGAGTTGATGGAGTAGGATGAGGAGCAGTGATCCTGGTTGAGTATTGCTGGACATCACCCAGTGGCATCCTCAGCCCTGCAGGTGCCAGACCCATGGGACGCAGGAGCAGCCTGCACCTAGCCAGTGACCCAGAGCACAGGAATGATGTGGGTATACATCTCCTACAAGTGCGTGTGGGTCCACATGGGGATACTGCCCATAGTCGGTGCCTTAGCGGGATGCCAGCAGTGCAATGATGTATGCTCAGCAGGAGCAGCCACATCTCACGGAAGGACTAGCATGTGGTGGACCCTCACTCACACACTAGGTGGGTATGGGATTAATTGTAGCTTTTGGGAATGAGTTATAGATGAATTGGTATAAAGCTGTAGGTGTTCATTAAAGTTTTACATATCAAGTGCTTTGGGTTATCTTTTAAACTGCTGCTGCTAAACATATATGACACTGATTGACAGATTATTGCATATTGTAAATAGATCAACAAATTTCTTCTATATTGTTTGGACTAAACTATGTGAACTGAGTGGTTTTTTCCATGAGACAAACGTCACGGAAAAAATGCTGCATGTATTGTTTACCTTTATTTCTCCACTTCCCATTTTTCTCTATTTGCTGTCCTTCAGGCACAAAATAAAGTATGAAGGCCAAGTAGAGTGAATACAGAAAGGATCTGAGAAGTCTAGGGGAGGTCGAAGGAGACCAGTGACAGACAAGGAACAAAGACATATTCAAGTGCTAGTAAGTTGCAGTTTTTCATAGCTTAACCACTTTGTTGAGTCCAATGCTCCTGCTTTAGAAAAGGTTTGAACAAAAGGTTGAAGAAATAAATGAAGAATTGCATGAAGTGAGTGTGGATCACACCTGACCAATCTCATTTGTCTTTCAGGGTCATCTTTTTTTTAGATAAAAGAAGACAGGAGATCTAAACTGTCTGGATTTCAGATGAACACTAGTTATGTTGCCATGCAGGAAAAGTTAAGTGAGGCAGGAGAAAAGGATTGAAAAGGAAACTGAGTGTAGGGAGGGAATTTACTGAAGAGCATGCATGGTTACCTCATACTGAAAGATGCTAAACTGGACAGTGAAATCTAGTGAAACTGTAACAGTTAAATTTGTTGTGGACAAAAATGTATATATATACAATATATGTGTGAAGCTGAGAATTAATTTTTAATCTTCTTAAATGTTTTAACAGAGTAGCCAAAATGAAATAAGAATTGCTATTGGTCCAGTTATCATGATACTAACACTCATAGTCCAAATTATTGAATCAGTACAAAATAGATCCTGTTGGCAATATTAAAGGTAGAAATTGCTATAGATGACAGATTTCCCAGTTTCTATCTCTTCCCTTTGTTTTTGTGTTCACCTTCCCAGTATTTCAGTATGTCCTAAGAAGAATGTTTTAATCTGGGGAAGGAGGCATGTAGCAAATTTTCAACATCTTAATGTCTCTGCAGGGAAGCTTATGATAGTCATGGTGGAGGAGTTTCCTGCTGATCAGACTTTTCTTGGGTTTATTTTCCTATCTTTTTTCATCACAGCCCACTCCCCTCTCCTACTGTAGCCTGGCAGCAGCCCCCAAATTCCCCACAGCCCTACACATAAGAAAGACAACTAATTGTTGGTCAGGCAGTGACACCAGCAGGGCCATCCCCAGAGCTCAATCCAGAACAGGGGAGGCAGCAGTCACCAAGAGCCAGTGAGGTGTATAAACCAGCAGCATCCAGCTCAGGTCATGGATAGGCTGACTCCTAGCACTGCCTGGTTAAATACATGATTTTTTTAATTGGTAATGACAAAATCATATCTCCTAGCTATGGACCTTGGGAAACAGCCATGGAGTGATGTTATACAACTATCTTTAATTTTCTTGACATAAAGTTTAGGTATGTTTTGGCATTTTCTTACAGGTTATACTAGGAGGAGGAAATAGGTTTAGCTGAGAATTAAAGGAATAGAAATGATATAAAAACAAACACTGGAGACTACTATGTCTTTCTTTTAAGGACTGATTAGAATTTCTTCTAAAGTTGTGGTCACATTAGCTGGAAACTCTTGAGAAATAGAAAATTCCCCATATACTAGTCATTGAAAGTCTACAAGATTCCAATGTGACATAAGAAAATGTGAAAAATGATCACATTTTTCTTGCTGAAATAAGGAATTATTAATTTCGTTGTATGTAGCATATATCTTTTCTTTAGTGCTATATACAGCTTTTACCAGCCAAGTAGTTTAAGAAGATGACTGCAGGTTGGAACACGAACAAGAATATCTCACAGCTGCAGTGATCAAGAACTGAGTCCAAACTGCTGGCTTGGTAAAGTTCCTGGGCAACCACTTTTGAATCTAAATGAGAACACTACTGAATACTCAGAATTCATAGAATCAGAGAATCATAGTATCACCAGGTTGGAAAAGACCCATCAGATCATCAAGTCCATCCATTCCTATAAAATTGTTGGGGAGTGTCTGTTGCGAGTCTCCCTGAAAGGTGGCAGCCTGTTTATATCTGCAGTCAGAAGGACAAATTCCAGAGGAGAAACACTCAATGCCATATCTAGACTTACAGCCTCTCACCTCCCAGTTGAAAGCAGTAGTTGCTACCACTTACTTCCAATGAACACTTGTGAGAGTATGAGTTTTTTTGCTCTAGTTTATGTAAAATTGAAGACCACCTGTTTGCATGCAAGAATTGTTCTCTGCTGCTTCCCAAAGCTGAGTTCACTGCTTATTCTGTTCCAGCTGATAGATATTGCTGCAGCCAGCCGTGTGTCAACATCACATTCTTTTATGACTGTAGCAAGGCTGATTATGCTAGTGGTCAGAAATCTCAGCCTGAAAGAAAAGCTTGATAGAACTTTCTAAAATAACACCCTATAGGGATGTTCCTCTTTTCCTTCATGCCTCAAAGGGGGAAAGAACAACACTGCCTTTTCATTGAGACTTGTCTGACCAGGAATGGCATGATGTTGAAGTAATTAACAGCTGCTTAAACAGATGGCTAAAGAACAACAGTCCTTTAACAACCCTCAATCATAGTTTTCTTAATTATTCACCATTCTGGCTGTGATGTTTATCAACAGGCTCCCCAGCATGGCACAGAAGAGGATACAATGGAACAAAGTTAATCAGTGTCTCTGATCTGTAAGGAATTCGTTTTCAGGAGCCTTTCAGATGGATGTAGGGGCAAAGCTCTTGGACTCAGGCCTGAGTCAAATATATGGTCCAGGAACAGCTTTTGTTGAAAAGAAGACTAAAAGGCTTAGATAAGGTTACCATCTGCAAATGTACAAGGACACCAAAGAACTAATTCATGCTGGCAAATGAACAAGTAGGTATGAATTCACCAAGCGGAAACTTTTCCAGGAAATTAGAAGGCGGCTCCTAATCATGAACAAGTGAGGTCTGAGAAAGTGGCAGAGAGAAAATCAACTTATTTAAAGTTATGTTTATAAATCAGATAATCGACTGTGACAAGAGAAAACTGGATTTTAAGAAATTCTCTTAAATCATATGTTCAATATTCATGGGATTTTTAGATATAATCTTTACAGTGCCAAAACACTACAGTATGTCTTGTTCTTCTCATATGAGATCTAGGGCTCAGTTTCTCTATTTGCAGCAATGCTCAATCATCTGCTAGGAGTTTAGGCAGTCTGGGCCCTACAAGAAAGCCTTTAACCACATGGGTAATTTTCCATCTTATATGCACAGAAATTCTATGGGTTAGTCAGCACCTGAGTGGGAAAGCTTCCTGAAACGGTAAAGTAAGATATGGGTGATAGACTCCTTCAGCGGCTTTAATCCAAAATACTTCTGCAATTCTCTCTGGGTAATGGGAATGGGGAAAAAATTCAATTCCTGTTGCAAAAGTGATCCAAGGGCCGTCACGCTTCTGAGAACAAAGCTAGAGCAAAACCACCCTCACAGTTCAAAAACTTGACACGGGCAAAATCCTGACTGATAATTTTTTTTTGAGTGGATTAGAGAGGATTAGAGAAGAGAGAAAGGTAGAATAAAAATAAGAAGATAAGAATTTTTTCTTTAAGTCACTTCTGAGCGTGGTAAATTGGTACCTCTAAGATTTTCACAATGCCAAATGAAACACTTTCCTCTTTGACACTTCACAGTCCACTTTTCCAGACTGAGCAGCACTTGCAGGCTATTTTTGGAAGGCAGTCAGGGCTCAAAAGAAGAATCAAAAATGCTGATATGTAAAGATTTTTAAATGACTGCTTGTGCTCTTTCTCTGGTATTGTGGTTTATGTAATTTCTTGATTTTTTTTCTGTGTATGAATTGATTAATAAAATTTAATATGATGCTGATGCAATATGACTTTCTACTGGATGCAGAGAGTTTTCTGTCTTTTCTAAATACTGTATTACAATCATTAAGAAATGTTGCATTTCTGTTCATCATAACTTGGTAGCTGATGGAAAATTAAAATCATACATCTTACCAATATTCTCTTTTAGTTTTTATATATGTGTCAAGACTTCTTGATGTCTTTAAATAGTGTCTCTGCCCATGTATAATTGTTTGCGTGTGTATCAAATTAAACATTCCTTTCTCATAATTTTTTTTCCTTGATTTTTGTTTTTTGCTATCCAAATATTTGTTCCATTCTAGTTTTGGGTATTATTTCCTTGCCCTAAATTTGGTGAAGACCTAGGTTTTTCAATAAACGGGAGTAAAATAATAATCTGTGGAAGAATGTATAGCAGGTAGATAACATTCTTGAGTTTGAGATTGGTTTGAAGATCTACAGAAATAGTACAGTTTGTTTGGGTTTTTTTGATTTGTTTGTGTGGATGCATACTGGTAGTTAGTGCAAATCTTCTCTGTTCAGATACATGAGAAAAAACTTTGGCTTCCTAATCAACCTACAGTGTTTATCCTGTAATAAAAGTAATATTTCACTCTCATTTGCACAAAGCGTGTCTGTGTAGGTCAGGTGAAGTATATTAGATAAAAATGCTTTGAATTGTTTCATTTTCTATACAGGTGTCAAAGTCAGTTCTGTAGGGATTTGCTTGTATCTATAGAATGTCTGATTTTTCTGCATAATTGAAAAAAAAAAAGGAAAAAAAAGCTGCTTCCTATTCTGTACCCTAACTTCCTTACTAGATGGTAGATTCCCATAACTGACTCAGAATCAACATCATAGTTCATTCACTGGTGAAGGTGGATTTGCAATAAATGGTACTGAATGAAACGAGAGCACAAATTCTTCTCTGCTGGCTCTGTTGTTGTCAAAAGTAATCTCTGGTGGAAAAACCATTGTAATGAGAAGTAAAGCTGGGGAAAACACATCTCCCAGTTGCCAGGGAAAATGAACCAGAGTGCCCTGATAGCAGTGAGTATGTTCAGGATTTTTTATTGTACCCCTTCAAGCAAATTAAACACACATTTTTGCTTAAATACATAGTNAATCTTCTCTGTTCAGATACATGAGAAAAAACTTTGGCTTCCTAATCAACCTACAGTGTTTATCCTGTAATAAAAGTAATATTTCACTCTCATTTGCACAAAGCATGTGTGTGTAGGTCAGGTGAAGTATATTAGATGAGAATGCTTTAGAATTGCGTCTTTTTCTATACAGGTGTCAAAGTCAGTTCTGTAGGGATTTGCTTGTATCTATAGATTGGCTGATTTTTCTGCATANGGAAAATGAACCAGAGTGCCCTGATAGCAGTGAGTATGTTCAGGATTTTTTATTGTACCCCTTCAAGCAAATTAAACACACATTTTTGCTTAAATACATAGTTGTTTGTTTTTTTTTAATGAATAACATATTGGATAGAGTCAATTCTATAAGGACTTGACAAAGCCAAATCATGAGCCATTTCCTTATATACACTTGTGTCAGCATCAGTCCTGTGAGTATTGACATACGATGCTTCATCTTGGATTTGGGTCCATCCCCCATCACCAAGTCTGCTGTCTAAGGAGGGCTCCTGAGCACTTTCATGCCAGAATGGAATAACTCCTTACATGCAGTCATTCTGTCTGTAGCTTTCCTGCTTGCAGACAGTTTAATGCTTTTTTTTCCACTTGAGTCTTCTTCCTCTCCAAGCCAAATGTTTCCTTGCTCATAAATCACCACTGCTGAGTTATGATTTTAATTGCTTCTTCAAGTGTCTGGGGGTACATCTCCCTCAGCTTCTTCCATTCTTAAAATAAGCATTTTGTCTGATATTAGCCACGTCTGATAATCAGTAGGGAGTGCAGGCAGGCAGGTCAAGTGAACGGAACTCATCTAGAGTTAGAGGAACATAATTGTTTGCAGACAGTCTGATTCTGAATTAGGGCTTTATTTGAGGTAGAGCTGCTACTTTGCTGTGGTGGATTGAAATTTAGTCATTGACGATATCCAGCAGCAGAATTCAAGGCAAAGATTATAGGAGGTAAGAAAGCATATTGTTATATTTCCCTAAGTAGTTCTGTGATTAAAACTGCCAGTCAGATTCTGGCTTCTGTATATAGAGTGCTTGGAAGTGCCTTAATGAGGGAAGTCCAATATTCTTGTTCTATCTGTTTTCATTCGAAAAGGCACTGAAAAAACTCAACATTATATTACAGTCCTGTAGCTTTAAAACTGATGTGATTCCTGTTATAAGCAGCAAATAGCACTTGTGAGCCCTTCCTATGGCAAACAAACAGATCAACAACAACAAAAAAAAAGACACTAAAAAACCCAAACTCAACCCAAAAACCCCAATATGAAACACTATAGGAAATTGGAAAAGCAAAATCAGTAAATCTGGAACAATGCAGTGACACAGTAGGCCAAATTTGTTCATAAAGAAACAAAACGATTAGGATTTAAATACAATTTCAAATGTGGTTTTGTAACTTAAGCAGATTTCTATTTTTTCCACTTTGCAGTCATATAGCAATGCTAGAGGGAAAAGAAACAGATTTTAAACAGGAAAATAAGCTTTTATTTTTATTTCTGCTTGGTTGAATACTTATATTTTGAAAAAAAATCAGAGTGAGAGAGTACATACATTTTACTTTTAATCTTCATTACAATAATCTATGTTTCAGACAGAGATAAATAACAGTTGATCCATCTAACTATTCATCCATCCAAGTCTGTAACCTAAATTCCTCATTAAAGTATCTGAGAGTCTCTTGCCAGACATCAAAGTATAACTATTACATGTTTCCTCATTCTGTCTTTTTCGATACCCTCTTCATTGCAATAACAGCTATGAAGTTATGATTCATTTTGTTGAATGGTTGAGAATATCAGATGGTACAAGCTAAAGAACTTATTAGAGCCTGAACTCACAAAACTGCTGAATACTATTTGTACTTAGCAAGGTGGCAGCATTAATCCATAAGTGTTTTTCATCATCCATCTATATCGGTTCACATATTGGCAGTCTTCACCATATTATCTGAGTACCTCCATAATGCCTGAGCACTCCTTGCTATATTGGGTTATTAATCCTAAGTGACTGCAGGTTGGATCTCAAATTCACTCATTTTTTAGGTGTTTTTATTTTTAGAGCTCTACTTCAGTGGAATTGTTCTTAATTTACACTTACCTCCACTGGAATAAGCTCCTAGTATTAGACGGTTACAATTGAGAGCAGAAGCATACCACTCTATCATTTTGATATCTCTCATGCAATATTACACTCTGATTTTTTACTTATTTAGAAAAGGATTTACAAAAAAAAAGTGTTAAGCTAACAAATGAAACTGTTATTTGGCATAAATGGAATCTGTGGTGATATGCATCCTACTGAGACAGTGTATAATGAAAAAAAGTAGAAAGAAAAAAAAGTCCATGTTGTTAATGACTTTTTATATTGATTTGTTAGTAAAATACATAGTTAGGACAGAATTATCCTTTATTCAGAAGATGACAATCAATCATATCTATTAAGAAGTTATATATGAAAGCAACATAATGAGATTCTTAAAATATTTTCAGGTGTTTATTGGATATTTTTATCCTTTGTCACAAAATTTTGTAAGGGAGGTCTGAAATTAAGGGGGAAATATATTAAACATTTGACCTGAAGTACTCTGCCTCATCCCCACTTTCCGTAATAAGTTTCATTGTATTAGTCAATTCAAATAGCGATAAGAACTAGTAAAACAATTTTCTGCCCTTTAACAAAGACATCCTTTGAGAGAAAAATGATATTTCAAACTATTGCTTCAGTGTGAGGGTACTGTATGGTGCTTCAGAGAATGCGGAGAAGAAAGCATGACAATGAGGAACTAGCCAGGCAGTTTTGCCATTACCTTTGTCGAGGGAAATGTAAAACAAATGAGCATATCTGTTCAATACCCCTCAAATAATGAGAGTGTCTTATGAGTTCTAGGTCTGTGTTGACATACTTTGAGCAGAAGTTTAAAGAAATATTCACAAAAGGGAATGCTTGCTGTTTTTTAAAAAAATAATGTAAGTTACTCAGGAGTACATTATTCAGTTCTTACTTCTATTGGCATTTACTTGTGTAAATTATTCTCTTAGAAAAACAGAACTACTTTCATGGGTAAACTTTTGATAGCATAAGAGCTTTATTATAAAGCTTTTTATGTTTTATTGCTATATTTGACAATAATTCCATAGTAGCATTACAAGCAGACCAGTTTAAGAGTGCAGCCTGGGCCTTGACAGTCTCTGGACCTCAAATAACAGAACAGTCTGCACAGAAAAAGTAAAAAAAAAAAGAAAAAAATCAACTTAACTTTCTCATTTATTTGGGAATCGCTTATCCTCTGGGGCCTCATAGGAGTTTTTCCTCACTATAGGTGGTCCAACTCATTTAATAATTAAATATTTATTGGACGTCAGCCTCATAACTATAATCATTCTTTAGGACTAACTACGAGAGAGAGAAAATACTTTTCTATGTATCTATTTGCCCCACAAGACATTGCCATTGGAAGAATAAATGGTCACAGCAATGAAGTAGTTTCATCCTGTTCTATCTCTGTTGAAGGTTTTAGGCACTGAAGCATGGTTAAAAAGCTAAGACATGTAATCTTCACTTTCTTTTGCAAACACTTGAAGTGTTTTGGTTCTGTTTCTCACTNACTAGACATTAGGAAGAATTTCTTCCCTTTGAGAGTGGTGAGACACTGCCACAGGTTACCCAGCGAGGCTGTGGCTGCCCCATCCCTGGAGGTGCCCAAGGCCAGGTTGGATGGGGCCTTGGGCAGCCTGATCCAGTGGGATGTCCCTGCCCATGGCAGGGGTGTTGGAACTAGATGATCTTTAAGTCCCTTCCAACCCTAACTATTCTATGATTCTGTGGTTCTATGATACTATGATATTCATAATATAGAGAGTTATGCTAAGAAGTCAATTCTTCTTCTGAAAGTGACAGTACGTAAAACAACTTCATGATATTTTTTACTGAGTAGGTCTCAGTGCTTCTATGCAAACTCTCTGCTCAGCCTCTACCTAAAACTAGTCTTCAACACATACTGTTAGGCCTACTGAGTCCAGAAAAGAAGACTTCACAAGAGTGACTATGTAAAACATAATATAATATTTTTTGTAACATAATAATTTCTATAAAATGCTTTCTGCCAAGAAGCAATGCTATGTAGCATTTAGTTATGTAAAGACTCTGTAATTTATGAGTTTACTATTTCCTTTATTTTATATGTTACTGGATTGTTTCAGAACTAACCTTCCTTCTTTCTTTTTTTTTCCCTCTGTTTTTCTATTCCTTACAAAATCTGTCCTGAGGTACAATAATGAAAATGAGCTCTAAAGAATGTAACAAGCTCCCTGTACCCCAAAATCTGAACCTCTTCTTACAGATTTTATTCTTCCTTAGCAATTCACCTGGTTATAAAATTCAAGTGGAATTCAACAGACAGTTGTTCTCTTTCACCACCAGCTCTGACTCTCCAGAATCAAAATGAATATCCCACTACAGGAGTCATACATAAATATATACATAACCACGTAGTGGGTTTTTTATTGTTTTCCAGTGTATTCTATGAGTTCATGACATGTATATTTTCCTAAATCCTGAGCCAAAGAAGCTCGGTAGTTGAGACCTAGGTCTTGATATGTTATAGCCTTATGAATGAATAAGAACATAGGGTTATTGTACATGTGAATAAAGAAAGAAGAATACAAAGATTTATAAAACATCATCATTAATGTTGGTACTTCAAAACTGATTGAACCCACCCTTGAGAATAACTCTTTTTCAAAATTCAGAGAATTTTGGATATGAACAAGTTTTAATTATGTGAAATGGATATGGACTTTAACTTGCATGTTTTCAAAACTATAAGTATTTCTGATTCCTTATTAAAACAACAGGATCATCAGTAACATGAGGTTTTACTTTCATTCAGAAAAAAAGTATTTCTTCAGTAAGTATATCACTGCACGTTACCTGAAAGAAAAATCTTGATTCTTTTAAATGATTGTATCTTATATACAGCTTTCTGTGGAATGCATTCGGTACTCACTTTACAGCAATATTGCCTGAGACTGATAAGTCAACTTAGAGTTTCTGAAACATGATTGCTAAATACCACATTTCAGGAGAGAAGTTGATAAGCATGTCATATTTTTCTAAAAGCATAATAGTAACAACATCTGTTAGCTGTCCCAAGATTATTTTTGATCGTTATGTGTGTACAAAAAATAATGTACTTTTGAAAGGCAAATAAAATTCTAATAGTTTATAATGTCACACAAAATAGAAAAGCAGCACATATATCCACAATCACAAAAACCCCAAAACAATAACCTGAAAATTTTTTAAAAAATCATTTTAACCTTTCTACTGAAGATGCATTTTTTTTCCCATGTGGTCAATTGCACTTGTCATCTGTTATTTTGGAATATGCACAGAATTTAATAGATGAGGTATATCAAACTAACTACATTAGGAACATACCAGCTGTCAATATGGCTTCAGCCCAGCAGCGTCTTTTGGGAAAAGCAAAATCTGAAATGCAGACAGTATACTATTAATCTGATAGAATGATTATAAGTTTCGCCATCTGTTGCATATTTCACAATTAATTGTGATTTGTATCAACAGATATTTTCCAAAATCCACATTTTCTTTTTTGTACAAGAAACAACAAAGCAGAACAGCAACACATTGTCTCAAGTAATGATGTACCAATGCTGGAGATAAATAAGATAAGCTTCACCGTAGTTTAACAAGGTAGATATCCAGGTTTCTAATTACAGTTAATAAATCTAAAAATGTGTCAGTAAAGAAAAATTGCAAACCAGAATTATGTATACATGCTTGAAAAACTTAGTGATTTTGCCTTTCAAAGCTACTCCATTGTGCACTCATATACTATTTATGTTTAACATTTCAAAGTCCCTCTTTTGAATGTTACTGGATTTTAATTACAGGAACTTATTTAGTCAAACATAAATGGAAAAGATACAAACATTTTAAGATGTTTCATGGCTAGGTCTAAACTATAGAGGAATTGCTTGCACGTAAAATTAAATGCCTAATCAATGCATTTAATATGAAGCATCATGACAGTGCTATTATAATAAAACAAAAAAATTAATTAGGTTTCAGTCTTACTGTTTGTTTTTAGGGAGTAGTATTTTCTGCTTATATCATTTCCTCAAAAAGTTAGTTTATTTTATTTAATTTCATTCTATATTCCTTTATTTCTTTCAACATGATCCCCCTCTGTTGCCAAGTGAAAGACCTGATTCTACACCCAACTACTATTCTTCAATTTTGGCTTTTTGCATATGACAATAATAGGCTCCCTGAAGCACTGTGGGTTTGTTGCATTTCTTTGGAAGTGAGGTGAGACTCATAAAAGCAACTTCATGGTCAAAGAGGTCTTTGGTAACATTTGTAACACTGAAAGCATGAGGCAAAGAATTTTTTGAAAGAAATCCTAGAAATATCATATTATTTATATTGTTTCATTCTTCTCACCTTAAACTAACAACTAACATTTTACTTTACCTAAGGATAAGTCATCAGTCATGTCATCTTTGTGCAAAGTGACCAAACAGAGCTTTAAGCAGAAGGAAAAACCATAAAAACAGATGTTTTGTATTGTCTGAGCTATAAAGTGCATTCAGAGAAGGCTTAGCTTTCTCAAAATCCTCTGTGTTTACTCACAGACATGAATTACTTCAAACATGGAGCAGGGAGAATGGAACTAGTGTCAGACTGAAATGATTTTCTGAGATGCCATTTTACCAAAGACTTTTTATGAGGTTAGATTATTTTACTAGCACCAAAGTCATGTAGAGCTTTACACAGTAAAAATACCATCTGAGTTTCCCCCATGGGTCCATAGGTAACAGTATCACTAAAAGAAAAGTTAAAAAGAGAATTTAAAAAAAAATTCTCTGTTTGATATGCATGTGTGTGCATACCTTCCTTCATAAGCAAATTGTTGCATTTTACATAAGCCTAATTTCCATATGACTAAAATTATGTAAAGTCAAGAAGGCAACACTATAATAATCTAGGCAGATAACAAGCAAGAAACATAACAGCAGGGAAAGAAGTTCAAACAAAGGGTCATATAATCCTAACTAAATACAAAAAAAATAAAGCTGTCACAATGATCCACCAGAAATCTGATTTGCAAATACTAGTGATGAAAGAAGGGGGAATTAAGTGGGTTCATTCAATATTTGTGATGTATTTTTGTCACTTTATCAAAGAATCAGAAAATGATTGAGGTTGGAAGGGTCCTCCAGAGGTCATCTGGTTCAACCACCCCGCTCAAGCAGGAACACCTAAAGGCAGGTATCAAGGACCACGTCCTTTCTTTTAAAAATATATCTA
>WAAB01014585.1:0-26869 GCA_013389865.1 Piaya cayana | reverse complement strand
AAAAAAATTAATTAGGTTTCAGTCTTACTGTTTGTTTTTAGGGAGTAGTATTTTCTGCTTATATTATTTCCTGTGTTTGTTAGTTTATTTTATTTAATTTCATTCTATATTCCTTTATTTCTTTCAACATGATCCCCCTCTGTTGCCAAGTGAAAGACCTGATTCTACACCCAACTACTATTCTTCAATTTTGGCTTTTTGTGTATGACAATAATAGGCTCCCTGAAGCACTGTGGGTTTGTTGCATTTCTTTGGAAGTGAGGTGAGACTCATAAAAGCAACTTCATGGTCAAAGAGGTCTTTGGTAACATTTGTAACACTGAAAGCATGAGGCAAATAATTTTTTGAAAGAAGTCGTAGAAATATCATATTATTTATATTGTTTCATTCATCTCACCTTAAACTAACAACTAACATTTTACTTTACCTAAGGATAAGTCATCAGTCATGTCATCTTTGTGCAAAGTGACCAAACAGAGCTTTAAGCAGAAGGAAAAACCATAAAAACAGATGTTTTGTATTGTCTGAGCTATAAAGTGCATTCAGAGAAGGCTTAGCTTTCTCAAAATCCTCTGTGTTTACTCACAGACATGAATTACTTCAAACATGGAGCAGGGAGAATGGAACTAGTGTCAGACCGAAATTATTTTCTGAGATGCCATTTTACCAAAGACTTTTTATGAGGTTAGATTATTTTACTAGCACCAAAGTCATGTAGAGCTTTACACAGTAAAAATACCATCTGAGTTTCCCCCATGGGTCCATAGGTAACAGTATCACTAAAAGAAAAGTTAAAAAGAGAATTTAAAAAAAAATTCTCTGTTTGATATGCATGTGTGTGCATACCTTCCTTCATAAGCAAATTGTTGCATTTTACATAAGCCTAATTTCCATATGACTAAAATTATGTAAAGTCAAGAAGGCAACACTATAATAATCTAGGCAGATAACAAGCAAGAAACATAACAGCAGGGAAAGAAGTTCAAACAAAGGGTCATATAATCCTAACTAAATACAAAAAAAATAAAGCTGTCACAATGATCCACCAGAAATCTGATTTGCAAATACTAGTGATGAAAGAAGGGGGAATTAAGTGGGTTCATTCAATATTTGTGATGTATTTTTGTCACTTTATCAAAGAATCAGAAAATGATTGAGGTTGGAAGGGTCCTCCAGAGGTCATCTGGTTCAACCACCCTGCTCAAGCAGGAACACCTAAAGGCAGGTATCAAGGACCACGTCCTTTCTTTTAAAAATATATCTAAGGCGGGTGACTCTACCACCTCCTTATCTTGCCTGTCAACCTCACTTCTATTTTGTCTCATTGACTTAATTGGCAGCTGGTTTTTATGTATATCGCAAACAAAACTGTAAACAGGAGAATCACTGAGCTGGAGTACTGTGCAGACAAAGAAAGAGAGAAAAACTTTTGTCTTTCTTGTATTGAAGAAACCATAATTTCTGTTTCTTTCCCTGCTATTCTTGTAGCTTCATTAACTGATTAACAAAGGGAAAATAAAACAGAATTCTGTGGAGCTTAATATGGGAAAGCCTTCACTATGGGAAATTATTTGTCTAGTATTCAGAAGTCACTTTAAAATCCAAGAAATAAAAATTAAGCCATCCTTTTGCTGTATTTGTAATATTGTATTTGTTCACTCTTTCTCAACTTGACAGCTACATCAGTTCATGATTGCTTAGATTATTGGAAGCATTGGGTGTTATCTACACTGCAACAAAGATTGGGACAAAGGCCATATTTAGGTTAATTTTTGTGGTTTCTTTTGTGGGTAGTTTCTTCACTGCTCGATGATCAGTCAGTCCACTAAGTGTTAGCATTTAGGACACCAACTATTGACCTGATACCAAATTCAGCACCAAATTAAAAAATGAATTTTAATTTATCAGGAAAAAAAATTGTCCTTTCCTAGTTACATGATGCAAAGTGGATTTATTGATGTTAATAACTTTTTGAGCATTTGCAGTGGCAAGTACCATGTTCATTATTACCAGAGCTAATTTTTCTAATTGATCTTTAAGCTACATATGAAATTCTGTAAGAAGTATAGAATTCTATGGTGATGTGTAGCAAAATTTATCTATTCTGTTACAATTTTGTTCATGTTTATAGATATTTTGATTGACAGAGCAAATTAAGGGGGGTGGAGTTTTTCCTTATTTTCATGTAAAGATTTATGTTTCTGGAGCTGTCATTTGGAAAGATCTGGATGTTTTACAAGTACAGTCACCCGGTCACCACAGTGTCTGAACAGATCTGGAGAGATTGTTACAAATTTGCAACAGATTTTTGTTAAGCAAAATTACCCAGACACATTCAAAATGAATTGCCAAGGTTAAGGCACTGCTGGCATAAAACCAAAAAGCTTTGCTTTAGCCCAGTGCTATAAAACTATTTTATAATATTAATTATTAAACTGCAGTATTAACCAAAGCTCATATAAGGATTATTTTGTTTTAGCGAAGACACGTTTACAATAGATCTTAAATAATTCTCCATCCTCATGACAAATTTGAACACTATAAATATTATTCTGTATGAGCAAGACACCTACTGTCATGGTCATTTTCTCTAAGATATTCTGTGTTTCCTATTGATTAGTGAAACATCATATTTTTCTTTTTAATTATCAAGGCCTTTAGATTAATATTTTAGTTCTTGATCATTATTAGAGCTACCAGTCAATTGAGATTCATGTTCTGGCAACAGCCTTCTCTTCCCTTTCTCTTCACAAGCTCTTGAGTTCAAAGAGCTATATCAATCACATTTTCAAGCCAATTACATTAATCTGTTTCTTTTGGATGCCCTTAACAGATTTCTGCAAATGAAAATATGTCATCCTGCTAGGAACTGAATCCTGATTCAGAGGCCTCTTTCCTTACAGGAAATATTACTTTCTGAAAGATAAGGCAATGGAATATTGTTTCACAACCGTAGATTTTGCCTCAAGATGGTATCTCTAAAATCCACGGCAAAATAGAATAGTGAACTTAGATCAAGGACTGTTCAGCTTTTCAGCCCATTTATTCTCTCTTCTTACAGTTCTACTGCATAAGCAGAAAACACATTTCTAGTTCAGCAGTCTTTTCTTTGCAGGTTTTTTTCCTATAGAATTAGGTAAACCTAATCCATCTGATTTTGGATTGTTGATGTCTCTGTATATTGGTTACTCCAGCAGTTATTGACATTCTTTTTTGTTGTGTGTTGACAAAGAAGCACTAAGGAGCTCTGGCATCACCACTACCTATAAAGACTTCTGTAGTGCTAATTATGAGAGTTCCTTCCTGACTTGGTCTTAAAGGCTGCTATCCAAACTATAACATTCAGATTCATAGCACTTCTTTGCCTGTGGACATCAGAAATTTACACCATTTTTTTGGTTTTAAACTGCTCTTCTCCTCCTCTGTGTTGCCTTCCCCTGCTTGAATCTGTTCTTCCAGGAATTAGTAGCAACCTAGATTTTAATTTTAAATGCAGGATTCATGTTCAGATAATGCATAAAAACCCCAGAAGTCTAATTATAATTGTGAATTTTTTTTTCTCTGAGAAGCCCAGTGTCCTGCTATTTTCCTAAACCAACACTGCTGGCCATTTAATTTTATAACCAAGTACCTCACTCATTCTGTTCATAGGAAAGCCATGTTGGTTTAGGACTTCTGTCCTGAATCACAGCAGAGTATTAAGTGTTTTGTATGACCTCTGTGATGAAGTGATTTCTGCAATATTGTGTATTTTACAAACTTTTAAAACTGGGAAAAACCCCACAAACAACTGTTTAAAATAATATAATCCAGGATAGTAACTTAATTAATTGAAATCTGAATATTAAATACTTTTAGACTAGATGTTCTTGGTAATAATCACTTTTGGATATTCTGCCATTTTTTTCAAATTCATTGCCAGAGGTCAATAGAGACATACACATGGGAAAAAGAAACCAGAGGTCTGTACTAAAAGTCTATCTTGAATGAATTGTCAGAATGAACTATCCTTCGCTACAATTCATTTCCCTTCTCCTAATATTCTAGCCAGCCAAAAGGTATATCCAGTAGCAGGCACAACCATGCTACTTTTAAATTAGTGACTTCCAAAATGGAAAGAACTTTATGCATGGTGGCTGCTGTATCTGGCAGTGAGTGAGAGGCCTAGATTCCCTTGACAGAACTAGGGAAGAATTACGTGTCTCAGAGTAGCATCAAAAACAGTCAGCATGCTGAACAAGCAGTTGGTAAATTAACACTGAAAATAAACTGCTACAGAACTTCCATCTCAGTCTAGAATTTGGACTGACTTTTGGGCAGCTGCCTCTTCTACTTTCATTCTTTAGGAATAAGCAGTATCCACTTTTAAAACATACTGCTGCTGCTATTTCGCATTTTTATGCAGTAGGTGCCAGTAGCATTTCTGCAGGGATTGTTTACCTGGGCTCAGTGGTATTTTCAAGATGTGAATTCCTGCCTACCCAGGGAGAAGTCTGAGTACTCAAGTGCTGACAGTGCACAGAAAACGCATCATCTTAGTCAAAAAAACACAGGTTACAAGACAGAGGCAGAATCTGGAAATAAGGAATCTCTCAATGAAGCAAGGTCACGAGTCAATAGGTTTGTATTAAAATGCTCCTTAGAATTGCTGTCCTTGCCCTCAGGGTTCTTGAATTGATCACTGTGCAGTGGCTCAGCTCAGCTTCAATAACAATAGACATAGAGGTTAATCTCTCTTCTCTCCCCTCTTCAAGTCTTAGGGGTTAATAATCTTGTATGGAAAATACAAACTTGAATGTTCTCCTCTTTACCTCCTATTGCTTCTCATCAAAGCTATAGGGACATGTAGACCTAGACTTCCTGAGTAACTTCTCTCCTAGTGGAAATGTGTGTGTTTTATTTGAGGTATAAAAGCAAATTACATATTAACTATTGCACCATAATATTTATAATTCCATAGAAAAGTGACAAATATATTCTTAGGAAAAATATACTTTCATATAAGTTTCAGTCCTTTCCTAAGGTACTCACGGCCAAATTCAGGTGGGATCAACTTTTCACTAAAAGTGTACAGTGTGGCTTTTACTACCGTTCCAAAGTTATCAATCTGTAGTAATTAAAAAACAAACAAACAAACAAACCACAGCCCCACCCCCCATCAAAAAAAGTCAAAGGGACAACCTACCCCAATCACTATAAAAGCTTTCATGTTCAGTGTGGCTCCTTAGATTTTTTGCCACCCCCTTCACGAGGGATAGTAGAGTTTCACATGCCAGTCACAGTCCTTTATGACCTGACATGCTGCTCTAATGCTTTCATAACATCATTCCCTTCTCACCTTTGACAAGCAAGAGGTCAGTGAGAGCCATTTCAGCCAGACTCTCGCCTGTTAGAGACATCTGCTTGTGGGATTTAATTCCATCAGGGATAAATATGCTGTTGAACTGGAGACCTGGGGGAAAGCCTGCTATTTAATGTTTAAATAGTATTTTGAAATCCTGATATTTATTTCTTTACTATCTTTTAAAAAAAGAATTATTCCACATTATTTGGTCTTTGATTTCTGAAACACAGACTGTTAACCAAATTGAAATCTGAAAAGCTATCAGCCTGATGGATACTGAATCTTCAAATGGAAATGTCATGTAACATCAGTAGTTTCTGCATACTTGCCTAAGCGCATTTAGAAGTAAAGTTTTGCAAATGAATGTAAAAGCCACTAATTGTGACTATTTTCAGAAGCCTCTATTTGTAGAAGTTGCTATCTGTAGAAGTCTCACAGTATGCATTCTGATCAGAAGCTACAGTTGCCAATCTACTTTAAGTGTGAAGTTGTATATTACCCATCTAAAGAACTACAATGCCTGTCAGATAATTAAAATATTTTTAGTCATTTCCTGGAATAATTATGTACATCTGCTAAAAAAATTCTCTCTATATGAAAATTTTTTTTTGTTAAGCTTGTTTACACCTTGAACAAAGTACTATGACATTATTTCTGTATTTTCTTTATACAGGAGATTTTTATCAGTTCCTGAAAACTCCTTTATGATAAAGAACTTACAGTTATCATCAGTATGTCAGGTATTGAAATTATAAAGATGCCCAACACACCTAAATAAAGTCTCTTTGGTGTAGATGATAGGAGCTGGAATAGAACTGTCACAGCAAAATTTATGAAAGCTCTTCACAGGGCAGTGAATATACGCTTTAAATATATAATAAACCCTCCCTACAGATGGACCAAAAAGCTGCTGCTGCTGCTGCTGCAATGACAGAGCAAAAAACGTGCTGCTTTTGTCATCTTTTAGAGCCAGCAGTTATGATGGGAATGGCATTACCAGCACTGTCACCATCAGCATAGCTGATAAATCTGTGGAACTGGAAGGAGGCATGAGAATACTCAGAGGGAGAAAGCTTATTTAAAAATTAACAAGTTCTTCCACTGCTGAAAAAGGAAGTTTAATGCATATGATACTGCATGAAGAAAGCTCTTATGAAATAGAAAAGTTTAATTTAATCTACAGATGCATGTTTGAGTTTAAAAGATGAGAAGCTTGTGAATTTCCAGATGAGATAAAATACCACAATTTTAATGGTTTTATTCATATGCTTGTGTGGTTACAACTGTGACAGTTTAAGTATATAGCACTGTAGAGTTTGGAAAACCGGCAATGCACTTTTCTAGAACAAAGGCTGTTTAAAAGCAACAATCGCCCCCATGTTTAGCTACATAAGCCTTTCTTTGGGCTTTCAGATCTGATCTTCTAAGACAGATTAAGAAACAAAGAAAATATTATGGGCATCAACAGCATACTCATGGCAGAAAATTAAACATAGTCTTTGCAATTTGTAACCAAATGTTTTTTCACAATTTTAGTATAAGATCCTCCTGTGTGCTGACAGATAACTTTATGCACAGAACAACAAATGCAAGAGCAATGAGAACATAAGTAACCACTATTTATATACAGACGTCCTTCAGAAATTCACTTACTGCAGGACTAGCTGGGCTGGCAAAAGAAATGCTGCTATTTGGTTTTTTATAAAATAAGTCAAAATTGTACTATTTTTCTCTTGAATGCTTTGTTAAAGTCAGCTAACAAGTATTTATCGAGCTTGTCACCTGCAAACTTTTTTTGTCAAGTACAGCCAGCAGCAGCTGTTGTTGCACAACAATTGCAAATAGTAATATCAAGTATTCAGGAGCAAGAGCAGCTCTCAGATATACAGGACTTTGAAGTCTTGCTTTTCCTCCTGGTGCCTGTACTACAATTGTGATCCTTTGTCCTACCCTGTTCGATCCCTGTTGTATCTGTAATATTCTTCATTAGCCAGCATGTCATGCCTTTCTAGAATTATATTTGGCACTACACACATATTTGATATATGAGTTCTGATATTCATACTATTTCTTTATTTCTCTCAAAGTCAAGTGTCCTTTTAGCATTCCAGCTACTTTTTGAACTCATAATCCATCTGTCTAGCTCCTTAGCTGCCTCTCCAAGATTTTATCTTGGTGCTTACCAGTGCACTATTTGAATATATCATGAGGGTATTTATAAATGATGCATATATCCCTGTTCCTTTCTTAGTAATATGAAGGCAAATTTACATTTAAATGCATATAGGTGAAATTACAGCTATGAAGGAAAAAATATAAAGGTTATTACTTAAATAATATTCCCATGAGAGGAAGGATTTGAATTTAACTTTGCATTTAACTGTTTTGGGTTTGCCCATATATGGGCAATTGTATTTTTTTTATATGCAATAGTAGTCCATCTATACCAGAGGTATAGATCACAAAGGCTTAGTCTCTATATCTAGACTACCTCCACGAGGAAGAAAAGATGTGTTATAGTTGTAGGAAACACTCTCCTGAGGGTAATAGATGTTCCAATATGCCAGACAGAACCTCCTCTTTTGGAAGCCTGGGGCCCAAGCGAAGAAAATTGCCAGGAAAATTCCCTGCCTAGAATGGCCCTTAGATTATTACCCATTCCTGTTTTTAAATGTGGGAGGTAGTGAAGCTGCAACATTCAGTCCAAGGGCGATCAAAAGAGGCTTTAGGGCCTTGGGATGGCTAGTAAGGGAATCTGGAGCATAGGTCATTTTCTCCTCTTCTTCCCACTGCAGACAGCAATGCAGGAAGACAGACACACACAGTCTATTAATGCATTGTTCCATGGCTGATGTCATTGCCAGAGCCTGGGGTCCTTTGATATTAAGATGGCCTATGTGGTACCAGGCTTACTGGTGTCTGATGAGATTTACCGTTCCTAAAGGGGGAAAGATGGTCTTTGCTAATAAGCTTGTGTGACTTATTGACAGATCTTTAAACCACCCTTGAAAGGGAAGGGGGATAGTATCAAGCTTGCCCATGACAAGATGAGAGATAATACAGCACACTGAGAGGGGTGAGGTGCTAGAAAGGGCCCTCAGCATTCATGAAATGATGGAGTTCTTTATTCTTGGAGAAGTGAGGAGTGGTGAGTAGAACTGCCACCCTGAATTTCTGGAGGGAAAACTGTGGCTTTTTTAGGGGTCTAGTCACCAGAGTCCCTTGGGAGGCAGCCCTGAAAGGCAAAGGAATCCAGGAAGGATGAACATTCTTTGAGGAGGAAGACTTAAAGATGCAAGATCAGGCTGTCCCCACATGCTGAAAGACAAGTTGGTGGGGAAGAAGACTGGCTTGGCTGAAGAGATTGCTGGGAAAAAAAAAGGAGAGTCTATGACTTTTGAAAGAAGGGATAGACAACTCAAGAGGACTGTAAAGATATTGTGAGGTCATGCAGGGAGAAAGTTACTAAGGCCAAAGCCCAATTAGAACTTTATCTGGCTACTGAGGTGAAGAACAATAAAAATGTTTCTATAAATATATTAGCAGCAAAAGGAAGGCTGAGGAGAATCTCCATCCCTTATTAGATGTGGGGGGAAACATTGTGACAAAAGATGAGGAAAAGATTGAAGTACTTAATTCTTCTGTCACCTTAGTAATAATAAGACCAGTCACTCTATGCGTACCTATTCTCATCACAGAGAATCATATCAATTTTTCTCTACTGGCTCTAAAGGGTTTAGTCAACTAACTCAAATGTGGATGTGTAGGTGTTTACACCTAGTAGGTGTTTTCAACTGTGCATGTAGTAATTTAAATGTAAAAAAGGAAATAAAAGTGAAATAAGATAAATAGTTTGTCGGTATTTACTATTTATTTCTGTGCACTCTGCTCTTGCTTGTGCAAACACATATGCTCAACCAACATACAGCTTTATGTATTACTTTCTTCTTAGAATAAAAACTGTAGTACTCATTGATTTCTAGTAGAGATTATTTGGACCACCCTAAAAATACCTAATAATTAATCACTCCTGTGTACATGGAACTACACAAGATAATGCAGATGAATAATATAAGTACAGTTCCATTCAGTTTGTATAGGAGTAAGATTTGAGGTCCTAATTTGAGTGAAATAATTCACATAGACTGTCTGCACATGTTTTGTCTTCAAGAACCTGATACTCTCGACTTGTGGTACAGAAGAAGAAAGTGCTAGATCTAGGACAGTGAATTCCATGTGTTTTCAAAGCCAGGTTTCCAAGTTTACTTTTGCCAAATCTCAGATACTGAAGTAATAGGCCGTATATTTATGGTATGTGAAAAAGTCATTATTTGAAACATTCACTATGCTAAAGGTGTATGTTTCAAACAGAGAATCCAGGCAAGGTAGACTACCGTTTAATCCTCTTTATATTCATTATGGCTACAACAAAAGTCTATCAGTACCCTTTCGGGTCCTTCAGGTACGCTCATCTGTGTGTGATTTTTTGGTTAACACTAGAGGATCTTCTAACTGTCCTGTTCCTGCCCAAACAAAGGTCCTGCATACTGTGGGAGGAGATAAGGTTCGACTGTTCATGGGATTGTCTTGAACAGGCTGCCCAGGTTGATTCACCTTCCCTGGAGATGTTTAAGGCACGGGTGGATGAGGTGCTGAGGGGCATGGTTTAGTGTTTGATAGGAATGGTTAGACTCGATGATCTGGTGGGTCTCTTCCAACCTGGTTATTCTATGATTCTATGAAAGACCTGAGTGTACTTGGTAGGTAATANCCAACCTGGTTATTCTATGATTCGATGAAAAACCTGAATGTACTTTGTAGGTAATGTGGAAAGATGGGAAGATCTGATGTATACCTCAAGGAAATTTAGCACTGGGGGAAAGTAAGCAGTTATGTGACTTGTATGTTGTAGGAAAATGTCGTACCATAACTGTTAAAGAGTGAGTCTCACAAAGAACTGGGTGAGTGCAGCAATGACCCAAATCAAGCTGGTGTTGGTACCCAACAAATGAACATGTTGCTTTTTCTGTTCTTAGCAACCACTACAACACATGAAGTCCAAGTCATAGCCTGTTCTTAAGGGCATTTTGTAGAGTGGCTGAGTCCCGTGGAATGCGGAAATAACATCTAACTTAATGCACAGCACAGTAAATGAGAATCTATAAACCTGTGTGCTGGATTATAGATGATTTCAGTATGTAGCATAATTTCTAAGTGTTGCTAAGAGGGGATTTCAGGAATGAGAAGAAAGCGGATGGTCAGAAGAAATGTTAAAGTGTGTCAAATTGTGGGGAACCTCAGCATGATAAAATGGTATGGAAAAACAGGTAGATATTGTATAGGATATGGCTAGGATGGAGTCAACTTTCCCCATAGCAACCCTCATAATACTGTGTTTCCGTAGCTAGAATGGCGTTGATAATGCACCAGTGTTTTGGCTGTTGTTGAGCAGCGGTCCCGCAAGCATCAAGTCTCTCCAACCTTCCCCCTAACTTGCACCCTAGGCTGGGAGAGGACAAGATACTGGGAAGAGAAACAGCTAGGACAGCTGGCACAAACTGACCGAAGGGATATCCTATACCACATGACAACACGCGCAGCATGTTGTCCCCCTCGTGGGGGAATGAGGAGGATGGAACAGCATTCGTTATTAAGGTGTTTGCCCTACAAAGAAACTGCCATGAGTACTGAGGCCCTGCTTCTCAGGAAGTGGCTGGACATCAACAGCTGATAGGAAGTAGAGAATAAATCTTTTTTTAGTTTGCTTTGTTTCTGTGTGCAGCCTTGGATTTCTTTCTTTAAACTACCTTTATGTCAAACCACTTTTTTTCATCTTATTTTGTCCCCCTCTTCTTTTGAGGTGGGGGATCAGAAAGGAATGAGAAAGCAGCTTGGAGGACACCTGGCAGCCAGCTAAGATCAATTCACCACATTTCCTCAATAACCAGATCAAATATTTTGGAGTTAAAATACAATCCTGTGGCAAACCTTCATACTCTTTACATTTGAAGGAGAAAAAAAAAAGAAATCTATGATTGCAATGAGAATCAAAATACAACTGAATATAGACACGTGATAAAACTAAGATGTGATGACATTTTTAATGGTAAAATCCAGTTTGAATTTATCTTTAATATAAGAAGTTGAGGATGTTTTAGTGGGTGGAGGAATAGACATGAAGCAGCAAGCATGAAAATTGATGAATTAATCAGAAATTATCTTTTCCAGGAATGAAGTGATAAAGTTTTTGTTAAGAATATTGTGGCACTTCATTTTCTTAAGCTTTCCCAAAACAACTAGAAGTTTCTTTGGAAATCACTAGTTCTGAAAACTTCTGTACATTCATAAAACAGATTGATATTTAACGTTTGAAGAAAATGCATCTTTTAACATTTTCTTCTAAGCATTAGTGAAAAGTATTTCTCAATTAAAGTCAGAAGTTTTTAGAAGAAGTAATGGAGACACCATAGAGTCAGAAAGTAGAAATCTCAGCAGGTGGAAAATGTTTGTTTTGTAATTAACATTATGTGGTTATTTTTAAGGACTATTGTGCAGGGCTATTCAGGGTTTTTATTGTTTTCATTTTTTCTTTTTTTTAAGATGACAATTGTGCTTCCGTATTTTCATTTAAATATTCTACTAGGGAAAAAATGCTGATGGTCAAAAATGGATGATTAGATAGATAAAGATTTTTTCCTCATCAACTGTATACTCTTCTCCCTTCCTTAGGCCAGTGAAACTGTATGTCTGAAATGTCCTTTTTAAATAACATACCCCATCCTATGTTGCTTGATTTCCCATCTTCCTTCATTATTTGTTCACCACAAAAGTCCTTGCTTCATTTCTACTAGCCTGTTCCCAAATGTAAAATAAGCTTATTCTACTACAGTATGAGGAAATGTTCAAAGATAGCATGTCAAAATTCCCAAACACTCATATACATTATCAAAAGATGAATTAAAACAACTAACAGAATAATTTTTCAGCAGCTCCAGGAAACCAAAGAAAATAGAAACATGTTTCTATATCATCACTAGAAAAAAGTATGACTGCAGTTTTTGAGAGTCAGATTGCTAATTTGATCTGATCTTGAATGAAAATTTTTGTATGTCAAGTAGTCTAGGTAGGGTTTCACTAGAACTGTGTAGAGGGCAAGAATCACCTCTTTTGACCTGCTGATTAGCCTTCTTTTGATTCACCCTAGGATATGATTGCATTTCTGGGCTGCAGGCACGTATTTCCAGCTCATGTTCAATTTTTCATCTGCCAGGATTCCCAAGTTCTTCCCTGTAAGGCTGCTCTCAGTCCATTCATCCTTGAGTCTATATTGATATTGGGGATTATCCCAACCTATGTGCAGGATCTTACAGTTGGCCTTGTTTTACTTTGTGAGGTTTCCAGAGCCCGTTCCCCAAGCCTGTCAAGATCTCTCTGGATGGCATCCTTTCTAGCATATTAACTCTACCACTTGTCTTGACATCAAATTTCCAGAAAATAGAACAAAAAATATACAGAATATATGGAACAAAATTAAAATTCTATTTATATATAAGGCATACCACAAAATTTACAGAAAATTGTACATGGTTTTTTTGGAGGTACTGTCTAGTCTACAGTCCTCTCTAACTGAGAATTTTATCATCAAAGCCAAGAATGTTTTTTCACTTATTATCTCTCAAGAATGTAAAAATAAATGTGCCCTTATTTAAGTTTTCTTGCAACTTAAGTTATTTTCCTAATCTCCACCTTGTCTATATTAATGTAAATATTTCAAGAGGCTCCATTTTTATTAGTCTCAAAAAGGATTTTTACCTTTGCATGACACTATAGTAGGAGGTAGTTAAGTGACATTCTCTCTTTCCCTCTCCTTTTTTCCCCTTGCTTTCTTTAGACTTCTACTCTAGCGTCCAAAATAATTATTAAATATGGTAGTGTCCTACAAAGTGTATAAATTACATTGCTTAATTTTGAACTTTTAAAGGTTCTTATAAAAATATATCTTGAGCTAGGGTAGTCTTTTTATGCATAAATCTGTCAGGTCCTAGACTTCTTGTCTAATTTACAGTACTCTCAGTTTTTCTCAGGTACCTCAACCTTTCAGAAGACTGGTTAATTTTGATCTCTCATCTCAGCATTTGCAGAACAATGCTCTTAGAAGAGTGGGAACTAGAAAGACCATTCATAGGCACAGGCTACATGGCCCACCACTTCATTCTAGTCTTTTAGTTTGTTAATCATGTTTGTTATTCTTGTTTTAAACATATATAAGAGTTCCTTTGACTTAATTTCATGCTTTCAAGCAGACAGAAATATAAAACTGAGAAAGAAAAGGTCATAGATAATATCCATTAAAATTTAATTCAGGCATTTTCCCAGCTCTTCATAGGATGCTTTCACAAGCATGAACAAAGAAATTCTTGGTGAGAAGAGTCTTCTGTAATTTCTCCTTACAGTAGCATATGAAAGACTAGAAAGCTCAATAATTATCTGGTAGTCAAAAAACCATGCATATTTTTAAAAAATTTTTAGAATAGGTATTTTCATATGCAGCCAATTAACATGTTGCATCTAATAAGCTTTGTTAGTCTATCCTTCTTTGTAACACTGAAATATATATATTTTTTTGAAAAGGTTGAGGAGAGTTTTTCAACAGAAGTATCAAACAGAGCAATGAAACATGTAGAGTTATCAAACATGATTGAAAGATGAAAGGAATCAGAAACTAAGATAATGGAAAATTTTAGGAGTTTAAACATGTTAAAATGTATTAACTCTTGTTAACACCAATTACCATTTGGATAATATTTTACTTTAATAACTACAATTTACCTCTTAAATTAGACTACATAATAATAAAATGGAAAGCTAATTTCTTTTTTTAAATTACAATTATTCTATATTAGTTGAACAAATAGCATTAAACAAAAAATAAGCTGGGTGTGCATAGTATGAAATATGGCTATAGAAATTAAAGGCGAAATTCAAAAAGACATTACCTTAGTCTTTTCTGTATGCCCATAGAACACTCAAAAGGAAATATCAGAAGTGATGGAGATGGCAGTGTTATGAGTCACCTTTTATACAAACTGGGGGTCTTGCATTCTTTGCCAAATTAAAAGAATTACCTGTTTACACTGGTAAATACCCAGGCACTCAATTGCACCTTGTTACTGAGTAAAGCATGAATGTTACTAATTCTAGAAAAGTTAAAGACAATAACTTTGATCTCCTTATAATTCTCAGTGAATCTAATCTATAAGTTTAGAAGAAAACCTTCCAGAGATTGCTACAGGCCTAGTGGAGGTAAAAAAAGCAGAACTATATCATCTATGTAGAATAAGAAAATAATACAAGTCATTAAACAGCTGTGATAGAAATAAAACCAGAAATATCTCATAACACGTCTATTTATATGCTGTTCTGTTTCAATTTCTATGTAAATGATAAGAAACTTGCATGTGGTAGTTACAGATGTGGAAACACGCATCATTGAAGAGTCTATGAGGAGTCTATAATAATACACTAATTGGTTTAAACCTCCAGATCACTTGGTTATTGGACCATAAAACCTACTACAGCCAAAGGTCTGTCTGTATGATCATGTAAAATGATATATGATGTATGATCACGGTGTTTCCAGGTGTACTAAAACAGTCCTTTCATGCAGTATATAGATATATACTTTTTTCGCATGTGATGTTGCTCATGAACAAGTAGTGAACAGCTCTCAAGCTAAAGCTTATGGTTCCATTGGTCTCCAAAAGGACTTAAAAATAGATTCTAACTTAATTATAAATTTATTCAGTGATTTCATTCTTCAACACATGCATCCTTTAAATTATTTGGCATGTGTGAACTTTATCCAAATTCTTTACAAAACTATGCTTCCAGATTTCCCTAACTAGGACTTTGATATTTCATCTGTAGGGTGCTGCTTTGATCAGATTTCCAGACTGGATGCCTTTTACTCAAGTTGTCTAACTTCTGCAAACAAGAGTGCATGAAAAAAAAAAAAAGAGGATTGTCTAGATGTCTCAAGGAAATGAGCAAAACTATCTTTAGGAGGGAAATTACTATCTTGTGGAGTAGTTTGCCTAAAAGTGTAGAGAATCCGGGTAGAGGTACTTCATATTTAGTACTGGAAGAAGAATGAACATAATTCCAAAAGATGGTACAGAAGGCATGAAAAATAAGAAATTGTTATTCATAGCTCAACATGTAATCACAGAAATATCCAAAACTAAAGAAACACATGAATAAAGGATTAAGACATCAACAATGGAAAGGAAGATATTGAGAGTGATTAGGAACACAGGGCTTCAGAGAGAATACATCATAAACCAATTCTGCTAAAACTGTTTTCAGGATTTTGTTCTGCATTTGGAGTGGCTCTAAATTTTATTGTGTTCTACATGATTTAAAAAGGTGGCTTTTTCATCCTATTTTCCACAGTTTTCCTCATTTCCATCACTGTGACCATTGCCATCATATTGAATCGTACTGTGATGGGTGTCTTTTGTTCCTTCAGTAATGATAACAATTTCACAGAGGCTATGAATTATTTTTCACTAAACCAACTGATATGTTGGGATTTCTTTCTTCTTAACAACTCTTACATTATTCATTTATTGACCTTCACAACAGTAGCAAGAAGTCTTTTCCGGGAACATCACTTATCAATTACCTGCACAGAAGAAACAGACTTGGCTTGGGGAAATTAATTTAATTTGTTTCCAATTAAAGAGAGTAGGATAATGAGAAATAACAAATCTAACCTTTCACTCACCCTTCCCTTCTTCCCAGGCTAGACTTCACTTCCAACACTTCCACCCTCTCTGCCACACAGCACAAGGGAATGGGAACAAGGACTGCAGTCAGTCCCAAACTCGTTATCTCTGATGTTCTTTCTTCCTCCTTCTCTTCTTCTCCTTTTCTGGAGTTGCAGTGGAGGGTCCCTCCTGCAGGATACGGTCCTTCATGAAATTGTCCAATGCTGTTCCTTCCCACGGGGTTTAAGATCTTTAAGAACTGATCCAGTATCTGTCCCCAATGTGGTCACAACTCCCACCAGAAAAATTGATTCTCTTTGGGCTCTGCTCCATGGGCCAAAGTTTTTGCCAGAAGACTGGTCTGACATAGAGTCTTCATGGGCTGCAGGACACACTCACCTACTAAATTGTGAGGCCTTCCACAATCTGCAGGGGAGGCAATATGTGTCACTGTATTCCTCTCTACAGATTCTGGAGCACATTTCACCCCTCCTTCTTCACTGACCTTGGTGTCTTCATAGATACTTCTCTTACACAGTCTCATTCCTTTCTTCCAGTTGCTGTTGCACAGTACTTTTTACAATATTTTTAATAAATTACCAAAGAGGTGCAACCAATATTACTTATGGACTCGGCTTTGACCAATGGAAGGTCCATCCTGGAGCTGGCTGGAGCTGGCTGCGTCTGGCATGGGGGCAGGTGTTGGTGTTTTCTCACAGAAGCCACCCCTGCCAGCTTCCCAAAACCCACTACCAAAACCTTGCTGCATAAACTCAATAGAGTAGTTTTATTTTTGAGAGAAAATCCCAAATATTAAGTCTTAAACTCTATTTAACACTTTTTGAAGTTATTTTGTATTTACCTTGCATTTTGCTAAATAGTTCAAAAATACTAACTTTCAGGTAATGTTAACAAAATGTTCAATGTGACTGTAAATATTCGCAAACAAAAAATTGTGCAAGAATCTGGAATCTCACTTCCATATATATTTTTTTTACTTTCCACTCTCCTTTCTTTAACAGCCAGCCCATGATTCTAGTATCATTGTATGCTGATTTTCAGAAATAATTGTCAATGAAAGAAAAAAGAAAACACAGTATATGAATATATCATATATTTAAATGTATTATGCATTTGCTAAAATGACTTCAGTCTAAATTTTTTTTTTCCTTACAGTTAGTTCTTGCCAAGATACAGACTATAACTATGCACATGGTGCAAATACATGTGGTTTGACACAAAAAAATCCTGAGACTAACCCTATAGCTCAGAAACTGAGAGTGGGAGGGAAGAGAAAAAGAGAAGGTTCTAGATCAAGTTCTAATCTGTCACAGAGACAAGGCTCAGTTTGGTGGCTTCACTTACTATGACTGGATGGATGTTCAAATCTAGATGTCTTCTTACTCTTGGTCAGAAAATGTTGATGTGCAAGAGTTAACAGAAAGTTATCCCCAGAACATACACTGTCCATAGTAAAAGATTTGGGCAATGAATCTCAATTAAATAATCATAACTCTATAAAATAATTAATTAATTTACACATGATACAGCATTTACAGAATTCATAGAATGATAATGCTTTATTTATAGGATTATTGTTAAAAATCATATCACTAAATAATGTTGCCATCTTCATTTCACTCTGTTTTTCACCAGTTGCCTCAATGTAGCACTTCAGAATCACTGACAGAGTTTTTAATACAATGATAACTGGTCCGTAGAACATGATTCTGATGTGCAGAACAGCATTTAGTGACAATCTAATGTACTTTCTACTTGCACTATAACAGCCGTACTATTTAGCTCAGAAATTTTTGGACAGAATGTGATGTGATTTTATATCTGATTTGCTGAGTAGTTTATTGGAGGAAATCACAAGATACTTCTCTTTAACAAAGACAGAAAAAGAGTTTATGTGTGAAGAGTGACATATCCATTAAATTTTCAAGGTCACATCTAACCTCACCTTAATCCTGATAAATTTGACCTAGGTGAAGGTTGTTACTTGCTTACAACTTTTAAAAATTAACTTTAAAGTCGAAAATTTTATTTCTTCATATAACTCAATACAGATTTTGAAGAGTGTCCAGGCAGACATTTCTGTTTTACATCTATCAATTAATTGACTAAGAATCATTTCAGTTCTGAGAAGTATTTAGATCCATAAAATTGACAGTACTCATTTATAAGTCATTATTATTCAAAAAAGTCCAGAACACTAGCGGCCACAACTATGGCTAAACAGGTTCGAGTTTAAGTACATATTTTCTGTAATTGAGTTTAAAATAAAAATGATAAAACCTTGAAAATTTTAAAACCATAGAATAGTTTAGGCTCTCAGAAGTCATCTTATCCAATCCCTTGCTCAAAGCTGACCCAATGAGAGCAGGCTGCTCAGAGCCATAACCAGCTGAATCTCTCAGAATGGAGATCCTATAACCTCTCTGGCCAATCTATTCCAGCATTTGACCACTATCATAGTAAAAAAGGGTTTCATAATATCCAATTATAATTACCTTTTTTCCAGCTGTTTTTTTGCCAGTTGTCCTGTCACTGTGCACCCTTTAGAAGAGCCTTTCTTCATCTTCTCTGTACTTTTGTATTAGATAACTGTAGACAAAAATAAACAAAAATGAGACCCCCTTCTGAGCCTTCTGTTTTCCATGCTGAAAAGACACTGCTCCTTCAGTCTTCATTTTTAGATAGTGATGATTTTTATAATGTCAATTATGATTTTTATAAAGTCAGTTCTAAAAAAATATGGGAAAATTGGTATACGATGCCCAATGTTTTTTAATTAAACTTCATATGCCTTTCATTGGATGTTGTTAAGTAAATTAAAATGCTTTCAGAATGATTCTTTAATTAATGTTCATATTCAGAATTTTGATATTATTACTAAATTACTCAAGGAATAAAGATTTAGTATACCAGACTATTTCTTCAATAAAATGACAAAATGAGACCATAACTGGTATTTAGGTAATGTTTTTGCACTTTTTCAATAAGTTTATCTAATGAATTTTGCCATTTGGATTTTGTGAAACCTATTTTAATAATTCTGATGCAGGATAATTCTAAGGTAGAGGATGTATGAACTGAATTCTACTTAATAATCTTTAAGCATCTGATCTTTACAAAATTAAAATGATACTGATCACACAAATAGATAAGAAGTAGTCAGTCTCCTATTCATCTACTGAGCATCACATTTCTGACAGTCTTTACCTTTCATTCAAATGCTAATTCTTACATTTTGATCAGTTTTCACATGTTGACCACTCAGATAGTACAGTCTGTTAGAAGCTCATCAACCAAAGAAAGAACTCTTGAAGAAACAGTTTATTTTAAATGCAATATTGTAAACATTAACCACAATGAGATTGTCTTACTTATTGCATGTATTTCAGAACCGTCTTTATTCTGTCTAAAAATTTGAAGATTCCTCTGAAAATGTGCATTGAATAAATGGATAAAAGAGAAGAAGAAGGGGGTCAACATTTTTCTTAAATTTTCATACATAGCCCTGCCTGAGCTCTAATAATAGGAGAAGCAATTCTAACTGTCATTAATACAAAATTTCATAGTTGTTCCCAAATTACAGAGTTGCTTCTCTATACTTTTCAAGTAATTGAAATTGTTCAGTGAGATCATGGAAATAGCCTAGAGGTTCAGTAATGTCTGTACATCAGCTAGGTTTTTTCTGTGAGTTTTTCTGAAGTTCATTTTATCAAACTAATAATGAAATATTTAGGGTAAGTTTATTATTCACATTCCATCTGCATCTAGTGGATAGAGGTGTACAAACTTATCATAGAATCAGGGAATCATCAGGTTGGAAAAGACCCACCAGATCATCGAGTCCAACCATTCCTATTACTTCCTATAAATTCTGCCAGGGCCTGTCACTTCATCTTTGCCTTCACTTCATGCCCTTGGTTTAATCAATCAATGTGTTTCATTTTGTCATAAATCAAAATGTTTTCTGTCCAACTCTATTTTATTTTTTTTTTAACCTGTTCCCCAAACCCTGTTTCTTCTCTATTGGGAAAAAGCTACTGGCTTATACCTTGAGTAATTTTAGGTTGCCTGTTACAAACCATAACTGATAGGATATTGAAGCTATATGTCAAAATAGGATTTAAGTTTTTATTGCACTTAGATGGGATTTCTTTTTCATTTTCTTCAATCATATTTGTGGAGCATTACAAAGTTGTATGTTATATTTCAAAGCCCTGTATTTAGTGTATTAGACAAACTAGACAAATTGAAGAAAGGATGAATAAAAAAAAGGGTGAAGGAGAATGAAAATGCATAATAAAAATCAGATTATAAGAATGCCTTTTCACAGCATTAGATCATTGGCTTTGTAAACCTGGTGATTTACTATTTTCTGTAAAATGATGAAAGTCAGAATTAGCTTTCCTCAAATCAATGTGTTTACGTTAGCTCAATGAAAAGTAACAATCAAAGTCAATAACTTCCTTTGGTGTTTAAATATACATTACAAAATATCATTTCCCTTTGGGGAGAGTAGAATTTTCACTTGCAATCTACTTGTTCAGTTTTACAGTCCTGCATTTAGCTGTCTGCCCATCATTTAAGTTGGAACCTAAATCTCCAGATATTAAAATTATTATTTTTAGCAATAGGGGGAAAAGTATTCTATTTCTAATACTAAAAATATATCAGGGTAAGAACAATGTATTTATACTAAGCCAAAGAAAATAATGGAGTTAAACAAAATATGTGAAATTCAGACTTAAAAAAATGTTTTTTAAAATTTAGAGTGAATCCTTGACAGTGTAGAAATTCAAAGAAGTTTGAAGAATATTCCAATCCATTCCAACCTAGTTATATTAAACAAAAAGCTCCATTTAATTTGCTATGTTGTAGCTAGGATTTGAAATTAATATATTGAAAGATCTATTTTTACTATCTTTATAACTATTGGGGATTATGAATACTGAGTAGAAATAATTTATTTTTAAAACAGGGCAAAAGGTAATAAATATTAAATCAAACTTCAGAAGACATCTTTAAAGCTATCCTGTAAATAAATAATTTTCCCAGACAGTTATATTAGTAATACTTTCAGTCCACTAAGCTAGATACTTCATTAAGTATATCTAAAGGCACAGAGAAAAAAAGTAAAAAAATATTTATGCTTTTATTTACTGCTACTTACTTACAGTTCCACACCAAGTCTCCAAAATATCAAATATCATAATTAAACTTCTAATTATGTAGGGAGAGGGCAGTTAATATGTAGACAATGTGCTAGTTAATGGAGCTACAAAATTTAAGTTAAGAATAAAATTCTAAATACAATGTAATTAAAGTTCAAAGTTCAGTAGTATACTGTCAGCCAAATCTAGTTGAATGTATTTCTCTGAAAGGTAATACAAATAATTTGCATTGGTTTTCTTTCTTCCTTAGAAAATCAAGAAACAATTTCTTCACCAAAAAGTGTTGCCTAGCATTGCAACAGTCTGCCTAGAGAAGTGGTTGAGTCAACATTCCTGGACATACACATAAACATGCCACATAGGGATGTGATTTAGTGGTGAACTTGGTAATGTTAGGTTTATGGTTTTACTCAATGATCTAAATGGTCATAGAATCATATTATAGAATCATATCATAGAATCACCAGGTTGGAAGAGACCCATTGGATCATCGAGTCCAACTGTTCCTATCAAACACTAAACCATGGCCCTCAGCACCTCATCTACCCGTGCCTTAAACACCTCNGGCCCAGAACTGCACACAGGATTCAAGGAGCAGTCTCTTCCAGCCTAAAATGTTTCTCTGATGCCTTGATTCAGACTTATTATTTCACCTCACTTGCACTCCTTCTTTTGTGTTCTTTTTTTAAGTAGCAGAATTTTATTTCTTTCTTTTCTTTCTTTCTGTCATTTTCTCTTTAAAACACACCTGACATACAATTTACAGTTTCTTTCCTTTGTAGTCAGTGTTGTCAATACAGCCTGCAAAGTTTATGTGTTAATTAGTAAAAAGAGATCTGAAGTCAGAATTTAACTTCTAGGTACCTCTTCTCCATTTCTCAACAAATGTTTTCAGTGTGTAGTATTAGCTGCATCAGAGCACCGTAACAAGTCCTGTTTATTGGCAGTTCTCCTCTAAGGCCTAGTTTTGCTTTCCTTCTTAATAGAGTTAAATTATTTTCTCTGTTTCTGCTCGAGAGTCAGCAAATTAAAATGTTACTGAAAACAAAAGCCTGAACAACATAGGCAAGACTGTAATCTATTTTGACTCCCTGAAACTCTAGGAAACTATGAACAACAGTAGATGTATTGTGACTATCCACATTGTTTGCTTCCTAATTCTCACAAGAAACTTGAATCATTAGTACTAGGCTAAATAGTTAGTATTTTAAGACTAAAGCACCATGAATGTAACAGGATAAACTTGCATACAGGAAAAAAACAGTTTAAAACCGTATAAAATTATTGTTCATTTTTCAGAAATCTAATGCAAGGAGATTATTTTTTCCCAGGAATCTGAAACTGAAAACAGCTTTAAGCAACAATAAAAATATTTTAGGCCCACTTCTGAGAACTGATCTGATTTTGACAATAAGTAAAATGTCAATTCTCTGAGTGCTGAAAGCACCTATTTAAAAAAAATCAATTAATGAAATTAAACATAGAAAAATGTTTTGAACATTAATGATTACTTACTTGCATATATTATTAAATAAGCAATAATTATTTTTATCAGTAGCAGTTTTTAGTCTGCATTAATTTAACACTGAAAAGAGTCTCCAGAGAGAAGTAGGCATATTTCTAACTGGAAATTTTAAGAACAACATAATCAAAGAACTCTGTTAATTAAAAATATTTTTGCCACATTGTCAATTACAAAAATAAGCATAAAACATCCTTGGAGAGTTCAAAAAAGAAGAGAACAGAATCAGTGAGCTTGGAGTATTCAGAAAGAACTCCAAAGCAAATAATATATTTTTTTTACAAAACTTGGAAAAAACAACCAAGAAATCACTATAATTTTATCTTCCACTCCTGTGACCCTATAATTTTATGAAAAACGTTTCAAATATGGATCAAAACTAAACTCATGAGAATAGACATGCATGTAATACATAGGCATGATGGAAGCAAAGACTCAATCATAAAACTGCTTGAGTAGTTGAACTAAATCTTAATAAATAGAATAGTCCTTACAATAAATGAGTGATGAAAAAAAAGTACTGGTTTGTATGGAACACAAAGGAAAATTACTAGGGTTTAGGTTACGCTGAAAACTCATATAAGTTCATATTTCCAAATGTATGAAGGTGTGCAACAAAGTACATAAAACCTCAGGAATAAATCTAGTATTGATTTAGTATTTTTGACCATAGACACACAAACAAAGTTTGAGTCAGTATTGTAAAGATGAGCTATAAAAAAAAATAAAAAGCAATTACTGTAATGCGAAGATAAGACTAATAGGATAAATCAAAATTTGCTTTAGCTATGGGGGAGGTGAGGTTGTTATTATTGTTATTATATTTTTACACAAATATATTTCTGACTGAGTGCTTAGTGGTAAACAAACTTTTAACACAGCTCTGGATCAAAAAGTGAGAGATCTACAGGCTCATGGGCAAAATCTTACTGGGTATTGTGGTAATCTGGTGTGCCAAGTGATAACATCCAGCATTAATATAGTACTTGTATTTCTGACATATCATGTTACATTCAAAATTATTCTGTGGGTAAAGGGGGACTGCTTTACGTGTATATCCAAGAATGTACTATTCATCTAGTTAATGCTTGGGCAATCAACAAACAACTAATCAAAATACAGTAACACATTTATTATTAGTCCTATTACAATGTTACTAAAACAGTCTGAATTAAACAATTAATGAAGAAAGGTCCTCTTCAGCAAAATTCATCTCTGTCATACATGAGCAATCTTCTCTTGTTTCTACCCTTTTTCTCTATATATTTTCCCTGTGTTTCCCCTCATGCAACCCTCCACTAAGTCCTGACACTGATGGTACCTGCCTTATTCAAGATAGATACAAGGGGTTGTAAAGAGTTGACATTGCCAGAGGTTCTTCATGGAGACAATATAGGTTCAATGGAGTGGGATTTATTACTTTTCTGTCTTTGGTCTGTTTAGGGTTACTTTCACATGATTGCTAATGTTGACTGCTTACTTGCTTCTTCACTGATCCCTTACACAGATTTGTTATTTTTTTATCATATATAGTGTTCAGGAAGATAAACAAAACCCTGAGAAAGTCAACCATTATCTGACCATTAAGCACCTGTTGTGACAACTTAAATAACCTAAAGATAGATCAGGTTGAGACAAATCTAGACAATTCTTCAGGTTTTCATGTTGGCAAAAGCCTACATATTTTATAAATCATAGTAATGACATAATTCTTGGCCTTCAGGACTGAAATTTCAAATATTAATTAATCCTTTAGAGAGCCGTTTGATTTGCTCTTCAGTAAACATTATGAGGAAAAAGAAAATACAATACTAATAGTTATATCCATAGAGAAGTGTTGTTAATATTTTAGGTGTTATTTTTACATAGACAGTGAGAAGAGTAACAGAGCTTTTAAGAAGCCTTGTACTTACCATTATTTGGAGTTGATCTGGTGAATTAAGGCCATGTGAAGTGCTTTGAAATGAAGGCTTGTCTTATCAAACTTGACCTTCCTCACAACCATCGATGAATATTTAAGGTTTCTGGTAACAGATTCCTGTGAGATCTAAAATTACTATTATTTTGTCATATTCTTACTGGGATTAGATTATATTTCTAGATATGCACATATCATAAATTTTTTATTAACCTGACAGAATAATTTACCAATCCTATCTCATCTTCTGGGTTTGTTTGTTTTTTTTTTTTTAATGTACGGGCTACAGCAAGAAAACAGTTTAATCATTAGGGGTAATAATTTATCTTATTCTGAGCTCAGAAAATTTATTGGAGAAAATAGGTTTACACTGCCAACTAAGAAACAGTCTTGTAGGAGAGGATTACACTTTATTTTCAGTCTCTTTCTTTTACCATCACAGTTTCAGTGTTATGATTGTAATTAGACTACTTTTTGTTCTTGATAAATTATAAATTATATGAAATTTGATCTCCAGACTAGACTTAAAAATTCTACATTGCTTAAGAGTCATACATTTCACTCACAATTTAATCTAATTAAATTCTTATGACTGAGCTCAAGAAATGAAATTTAATTCAGACCCAGAATAGAGCTGTCTCGAGAATAACAGGAATTCCAGAATAGATAGAGTTCTGTGTGTTTAAAAAAAATCAAAATTTATTTTTGTAATAAGTTCAGGATTTTTTACCTTAGTGTTTCTTGTTCTGTAAGTGAAATACTCTTGAGTAAATTTTCATGGGTTTTATTTTTCTGGATAATTAAAAACTATGAATTATTGTTGATTTAGTATTGGGTTATATGTATACCTCTGTGGATCATTGGTCATTATTTTAGAGTGGGGCAAAACTGATGTATATAAATAGCTATTTTAAGAATGTGTCTGAGTTCAATAACCCCATTACATACAAATGACTAGTCCTTTATTCAGAATGAATTTTGGTATTTTTTTAATGAATGTGGTAATGAAAAATTATTACTGTATGCAATGAAGATCCACTGAAGTCTATTATGAACAATAATTTGATAGACAACAAATTATTCCATACAAAAGGAGATACAGCATTACAATATATGACAAAAAAATGTGATACTATGTAGTTAAAGGCATCAGCCTCATAATGTCTGTATTCTCTGAGTTTTTATGAGTCAACTGTCTCTTACATAGAAACTTTTAAAAGTACTATAGACTCATCTCTAGATATATGTTTAGTCTACTGAACTATGTACTATGGCATTATATATTGTGAAATTGTCTCTATAATACGATCCTGAATTGTGGAAGCTTAGAAAAAGCAGATGATAAAAAACTAATATTTTAAAATATCGAAGTATAGAACAAATTCAAATATAAACTGACAAGGAAGAAACATTTTCTTTTTTTCCCTTTTATGATATCATACCAATCATCATCCTAATTATGACAAAGAGAAAAAAAGACCTTATAAGTCATAGTAACTAAAATCAATGTATTCAATTTGGAAAGGCGTAGTATCCACTGATACTTGTTTCATGAAGCAGGAATAGAGAAAATTTGTTTATCTGTTGCAGAAATTAGACCATTAATAGGTTAAAATTCTACAGAATGCATTGGATAAAACATTATTAGATTTTACTAGAAGATAAGAGAATCTTCCCTTAAAATATGCGTCCAGAAAAACAACAGTAGTATAATTTAATATGCTTCATTCAAATGCGTGTGTTCTCCGTTCACTCAATGAAGAGATACTAGTGTCTTTGAATGCCTTCAGAAGTAAAATATATAGAGAACTTAAGCAATCATACCGGTAGTTTCTAAAGATCTTCTCAACGTTTGAAAATCAAATGTGCAAATGTGAAAAATCTCTGCCCTTATTAATGAATATTAGGTCACTAGGACTGAGATTTAGTGTCTAACTTAGGCACTTACCTGTAGTTCTGCCAAGTTGCCCGTGCTATCAGGTTCTATTTGTAGTAGAACACCTCCTGAAGTGCATTCCAACCCAAATTATTGTTTGAACCTGCAATTTTATTATATAGATATATATATATTGTAGGTGTCTAAAGCCTCATTATAGTCCATAAAGCCCAGTCATAGCAGCCATGCTA
>WAAB01014584.1:49564-68650 GCA_013389865.1 Piaya cayana | reverse complement strand
AGATGTTTTTCACCAATATTCAGTTAACTGTACTTTGCAAAGGTTGTAAGATCCTTTGACCATCAACATTTGGGTATGTTTTAGTAAATGTGCATTAATAACTCCTATTCATACTGTTGTACTGACATAAAGGAAGAAATTGAGACATTATGGCGTGTGGAGATAAAAGGTTTAATCCACTCAGGATAATAAAATGTCCTCAGTTATATATATATATGTGCTTTTTCAAGGAAATTTAAACTTTTAGGGGAGTGTTCAGATGGCTTAGGTGACAATTTTTATTTGCATCTAATTACTTCAGGTTTATGTGGTATTTTTAATGCCAGAATATTTGCTTTAGTGATTCTTGTAAATCGGAAATAATATATCATGCTATAGCTGAGTCGTGCCGTAGCTCAGTCTAGCTCAGTTTCCTACCATTGGTACCTCTCATTTTTGTCAGTAAGATGAGGCAAAGTAATTTACAGTATAATTAAAGGAACATAAATGGTTTTTTTCAGAACCAGAATCCACATTATAAATATTTCAGGGTGCTATCAAATCACTTGTTCAATCAGTAAGCACAGAAGTAAGGAAGTACTATGGCTTACATATTCTTCGCTGTTATCCAAACAAATATGTGAATTGCAATAGAAATAAAATCTCTTCTCAAAGAAGTCCTATGGAAATTGAGATGCGTTTTGTACTGCTGTAAAAATCTGAGTTTCTGTTTGATCCCTGTGCTTCAGGAAAGTCACAAGCTGTATTGATTCATCTACTTGAACAGGAAAGACTTTTCTGTTTCTTACAGGTGTTTCAAATACCAAGTTTTAAAGCCCTAGTCAGGTGATCCACACTACAAAGGCCTCAGCATGTGTTCCAAAATATTATATGTCCAGGTGTGTTCGTATGAGTCTAGTCCCTTAATATTTCAACTACATTTTGAACCACCTCTTCATCACCTGCACTTCAATATATGGAAAACATATCCATCTATTCATGAGCTTCTCCATTCAAAGTACAAAGCTGTGATTTTCCTTCATCTGGTAACACAGGCTTTGTAGAAGGGTTCTAAAACAAAATTATTTTTTCAGTATTTAGTTTCTCACTCCAAATTGCTTAATATGTCATGGCTGGAGCCACCTTACAGGATGATATAGTGGTTGTATGCTTTGCTTTCATTTATGTAATATGCCAGTCCCTCAATCTACCTCATTGCTGATGGCAAAACATTTTCTTGTCCTGGCATTCAGAATCAATTTTGTTAAATAACCCAGTAATAGGATTCGGCTTTGGGAATCTGTCAGATAAAATGCTGTTGTATGCAATGTCAACATCTCCATCTCAGTTTCCTCAGCTGTTTATACTAAATTGTCATAGAGACACTGAAGTGACGTGATTTGTTAGGAACGTGAACACTGGTCATAATTAATTTTGTATATGTCAACACAGAAATTTCACTCTGACAATCACTGTTGGACATTTTACATCTAAACTTCTACCTTACTCATCTCTGAATTCAGTCACTTTGTAGTAATAGATTTCTTTTTGCTATTATTCTATACCCAAGCAAATAAGTAGCATAATCTCTAAGAAGTCTGCCTGAGCAAAAGAAGTGACAACAGACCTGTTAAATTATTGGGGTTTTTTTTCCTGACTGGTGGTGACTTAGACTTCATTCTTCATATCACTGCCAAGCAACAAGAGAGTACATATTTTCTATGCTTGGATTGATGTTTCTCAGTTTAGACAGCAGCATTTGAAGCTGCTTTGTCAGTGGAAAACACAAAAAGCTTAACTCCGGAATGTACTGAACCCTTTCAATAAGCCCTCAAGGTTGTCAGACATTATTTGTCCAGTTCCCAGGTGCATGCTCTGACAATCTAAAAGATGATACTTTTTTTCAAAACAGCCAACTAAATTCCCTATATGCTTTCCATTTTCAAGTACGCAGGAGCCGCCATAATACATCAAACACAGGGTCAATCTGATCCAACAGCCTGTCCCTGGCACTACCTGGCATCAGAGGCCTCAGAGGACCCTCTGTAGTGGATAGTTATCAGTATTATCTCCAGCACATGCTCCGTATGATCTTCAGGCACTCCTTGTGCATGAGTGACTGTGTATGAGTTCACACATTGCATACAGAAGGAGTTTGAGGTTTTCTTGCTCTTTTAGTCTTCTTTAATGCAACTTGTGGATCACTTTACTGCTTTTGCAGTCTGTCTACTTGTGTGTAATCAGCTTGCTAATTCAATACTGTCATGTTTTATTTCAGGGGAAGGAAAATATCTATATCCTTGGTATATCCTATATACCATCCTTTATTATACAATATGCATTTGTTTGACCTTCTCACATTTGCCGTACAATGTAAAGCATTCAGACCTAGTCACTCTGTTTCTGTAAAAATTACATCATTAATTACTTAAGTGTCTTGATCAGGTTTGCTGCATTTCTCAATATTGTTTTGTTTTGAAAACTTTATTTGCTATTTTTCTTTGGATTTTGACAATGTGACTAGAACTCAGCAGAATACTTAGGATGGATTAAGCAGAAATTAGGAAGCCCGTGGGTCTATACATAGAGATAACTTACAGAAGGAGATAAATATTATTTAACTGATCTGAAAGAAGAAAAGGAATGGCCTTATCTATCTTCTCTGATGCTATTATTCTTGTTCCTCAAACTGATGGTCATTCGTTGTTACTTTATCTTCCTCTCTCTTTCTGCTTCAGAGGTGAAGTTTCAGCCCTAATAAAACCAATGGAATTTTTCAGCTCAGTAGACCCGTGTTTGCACATTTCAGGTGTATATGCTAAAGAAAAAGGTACATCAGCCATAGTTCAAGAGATGATGCAAGTAGGTATGTTGGCACCTAAATGAAATATTACATTTAAATAAAATTTACATTCTTCACTCAACAGCTTTTTGAAGCACCAGGATACCTAGATTCAAAGGTACCTAAACCATACCCATGCCTACAGCTGCCTAACATTTGACAATACTATGCAAAAAAGTATCCCAGACAGGATGTTAGGTTGTGACCTGTCTTTTCAGTCAGTCCCTCAGCTGCACAGCCAAATGTAGAGTGACAACCTCACAGTATACCTACCATATCAGTTTCAGGCAGTTTAAATTATAGTTTATACAGTCGATAGTAAACAGGTACCATATAGAATACTGAAGGACAGAAATCTAGGTATTTTTTACCAGGCAGGGAAATGTTCTGATACCAAACTTTCCCTCAAGGTGATCAGGTACCTTCAAGGTCACATGTTGCACTACTGTTGTTACTACTACTTATGCACTTCTATTTTTCTACTTATGCACTTCTATTTTTCTAGCTTCTAACATGCTTGAAGGGTAGTAGTAGTAGTAGCAGTAATAATAGCAATAATAATAATTATTATTATTATGATAATAATAATGATGGTGATCAAAATCATAATCATAAAACAAAGAAGCCAGATTTTATTAGATGGATTGCTATGGCTAGGAGAAAAAAGGATAAAACCTGAGACTCATTAGCTCTCCCAGGCTAATGTATTCTTCCTCCATACAAACCTTGCCAACTATATTCTTGGCAATACTGCAGTCTCACCAGGAGACCTGGAATGGATCTAAAAAAAAATACTTATCATTCTTTTTTAAGTAAATCAGGAACAGACAGGTTCTTCCTTAACACCTACTTTTGTCACAATTCTTGATCATTGCTGTATTATCTCCTCTTGTGAGATCTATATTGCACTTTGCTGCTAAGCACACAGTAGTGAGTCCTTTTTACAGAGGTCTTGCATTTATCTCCATATTTATTACCATTAGCTGCAGTTTATTACTGGAAGGTAACCCACACTGTAGAAATAAAGTACCTGGATGGCTAAAATGCAATGTAGTTAAGTAGACAGCAAGCGAGTAACCTTCAGCAACAAAAGTGGTAATGCTACGAATGTACTATACAGTACAAAATGACTCTATGGATAGTTTGGATTAAGTCATGCTTGCATTTACATCTTCTGCTAGATGATGAGTAATAAACAAACTAATGAAGTCCATGTATGCATCATTGTGTCTATGAAAGAACATTTGCATTCAAGTCAAGATCTTTGCTTGAATGAAAAATTATCCCCACTGGAATCAAATGAGGCTATTTTATATAAGTATCAATTTAATATCTCTCTCTGTTGACGGACTCTGAACCTAGGTCTACTGCTGTTGAACTCATTGGGTAAACAGAACTCATTATCTTGTCCTTGTGAGAGATCATGGACTAATTTGACGGTCCTGCAAAAGGCTTCTCATTGGCACTAAGACACAAATGCTTTGGTAAGTGACTTTAATTTCTGCACTGGTATAATATTACAAACATTGTAATGTTATTTCCAATGCCAGAGCAAAATCCTGCCCTCAGATTTTGTGTCATGGAATCATGCTGCAGCTGCATGCAGAGAGTTTATCTTCAACATAAGTTTTTCTCTTGCCAATGTTTCAGAAAGAGGAGATATTGCAATTAATCTACCTCACATTCAAAACAGAAAAAAAAAGTAATTAGAAAAATGATAGTAATTGGGGCATTCAGTTGCACTTCAAAAGACATTCTTTTCTTTAGCATCCTTGTTGAAATGCAGTGTCCCCTCTCTTCCATTATTAGTCTTAAAAAATGAATCTTAGAAAGTGATGATGGCATGAGTATGAAATCACTGAAATCAAAAGATATAAGTCAATGACTGTTATATTCAATGGCTATTGTAAATGGAAGTACCTTTGAGCTTCCTGCATACCCAGGGCCTGAACTGAAATCTCACTGAAATTAAAGGAAATTTTTCCTTAAATTAAATGACATAAAATAATGTGATGTCCAAAGGTGTCATGAGAAGATTGCTTCCGTGACCACTAGAATTATTTAGCCAGACTTCCTCCAGAAATATGTCTTTTTCCTTTAAACAATCTCTTCTCAATATTACAAGCCCAGTGCCTCCCTCATTTCTTTCCAGTTCCCTGTGCCAGTCAGCTGGGCAGGAGACCACCTGTGCTATAGCAGTGCACTGATCACTGCCGAAGAAAACAAAACCCAATACTGGTCTCTTATGTTTTCCTTGGTAGGAAACAAGTTCTCTCTTCTGTCTGAGCACTGGTTTTCACCAAGCTAGTAGGGGCATGGTATATTTGAGACTTTTGTTTATTTTGGCCTCAGTTAGTAGGTTCATAAGTTACTTGATGTTGATGATAGAATCATAGAATCAGAGTTGGAAAAGACTTCTAAGACCATCAAGTTCAACCATTGATCCAACACTACCATGCCTACTAAATCATATCCTGAAACTCCATGCCTACATGCTTTTACAACACCTTCAGGGCTGATGACTCCATCACTTCCCTGGGTAGCCTGTCCCAATGCTTCACCACTCTTTCAGTAAATAATTTTTAACTAATATCCAGTTTAAACCTCGCTTGACACAACTTGATGCCATTTCCTCTCAGCCTATTGCTAGTTATGTGGGAGAAGAGACCAATACCCACCTCACTACAAACTCAATGAAGATGATGATAATAATAATAATGTAATATAGTTTAAAATGCTATCTATGCACTTTTGATGCCTATCTTTTTTTTTTTTTTTTTTCCCCTGGTGTTGTGCTACCCTGCCCCTCTGTTTCCCAAGACTGGTGGCTTCAGTCTCGGTGGAAGGATAAAGGATATAGTGAACCATAAGCATCCTAACTCCTTCTCTGGGAGGAGTTTGAGGTTAATGGTATCTTCTTCCTCCCCTTAGGATCTGCTTAGGGTCAGATCTGCTTAGGTTCATTTTTATATGTTTGCTAGCGCTTTCAAACTTTGCTTTTTCTTCTTTTGATCCATAGTTCATATTGCATTTCAATTTACTATGTATGTTGTGTTTTACATAATTTAGACATTTTTTTTCTTTGTGCTTTTCATTACTCTAAACCCGTTTTTTTTTTAGCTCCAGGTCTTTATTTCTGTAATGCACTGTGTATGAGCTGTGTATAATTACAGGGTCTCCAGGGCCACCCTGTCTCCTAATTCTGGCCCCATCATCCTTGCGCACCTCTGAGCAGCATCCTGTGCTCCACTTCAAAAATTCTTCTGTTGTATCAGGGTTGTGTTTCCCTACACTGTGTCTTTGTGTTTGTCCCAGACATCATGTTGTGTGCAGACTAACTGCTTGTGACTACTATCTAGGTAAAATTACAGTCATACAGCACAAAGATAACCAAAGACAAAAAGCATGGGCATAGCCACCTGGTCATTAGAAAGATTACTGCTACATCTATCTAAAACATGTGTGGACAAAGCTCTAGGCAGGTCAACACAAGTTTAAACAAAACAGATCTGACAAGTCTTCATCCTGAAGTCTTTCAAAATCAGTACAAATCCTGTGACCAGTTAGCACAACAGTGTTTTTACCTAGCTAACTAGGCTGCAGTACCGTCACTGAGACTTTTTCTTGAAAACCAAGGTAACATGGAGAAAAGGAAGTAGTTAGTTTCATTTGTAGGTTGCCTGTAGTTCTATTTATTTCATTTGGAAATGACTTCAAGTGCAAAAAAAATGGAAAAGGCTGGTACAGGTAGGAAGCTGGTCTGAATACAAAACAGAAGGCAATATCTAACAAAGGTCTCAGACGCATGGTAATGATCTGTAGAATAGCAAGAAAAGTCACTGGAGACCTCCTTCTCACTTTTCCTTACATTTACCTTTCACAGGTTCCCAGTCCTCTGGTTTCATCTGCAGGTGCTGCTCCCTGGTTTCATAGAGGTGCCTCACAATTTCACAGACTTCTAGTAACTGCAGATTTTACTGGACTGCTGTTATTCCTCCCAGTCAGGTTAGCTTCCTAGACCTGATTTTTCTATATTTTCAGGTATAGCCCAGACCATACAGGTCATGTCACAGTCTGGTGAAGGGCCCACAATACATGAGGATGTAGGATGCCCAGGGAAAGACAGCAGGAAAAGCCCCGAGCTGTGTCTGGCTTGCTTTAGGACTGTGGGCAGGGTACTGCAGTCCAGAAAAGTCTGCATGGGGGCCCAAGGGTGTCTAGAGGTGTCTTGAAACACAGATGTTTTGAAACTCAAGTACGTAGGAGCTTATATATCAGATGATCATGCCATAAACAGGTCTTGGGTGTGGGTAGTCAGCAGAAATGGCAACCAAATTTTGTCTTCCATTGCACTGCTACCCATAAACTCCCCTGCCATCAGACTGTGCTAGTGAGCCTGGCTTTCCTTCTCACCCATATATTTAAGGCATAACTCTCTGCCAGCTGGAGCAGCCCCTGCCTGAACTACTTTAGCTTTTCTGCTGCTAACCCACTGCACTGAGTGGCTGGTTGCTGTTCTACATCAGGCAACAGGATTTTCCCTTTGACACAAGTCATGGTGCAGCACTTCTCATACTGCCAGCTGGGCATTAAAAAAGGAGGCACAAGCAAGTGCTATCCCCATGGGGAAAAGCCACAGGCAAAAAGACTCAGCACTTGAAAAGGCCCTTGAATAAGCAGGCACTGCAAATGCATGCTATCAATTTGCTACTGAACCCATTTCCATGACTGGAAGACAGATACATTGGCCCTTAATATGTATTTATATGCTAATATATTGCAGAGACTAAGGCAGCTGTATAAACGTTTTAGGTAGATGAGGGTGAAGGAATTGGTCTGGGATAGATTCTTGGCAGAAAGAAGCTGTGTATTCCCTTGGCATTTATTTCATTTTCTACCTGGAATGTACTTAAGGAGTAATAGGATATAAACATAGTTACAGAAAGGAGCAGTTGACTGTGAAACTATTTAAAATTAATAGATACAGCTTTTCATGACCTTTTGTGAGATGTCGGTAATACTCTTGAGGCTTCCTGTATGTTCACAAGGCCCATTTAGATTGAGCGCTAACTCCCTGCGGTTTTACAGGATTTAAAACCTCATTTCCAAAACCAGTGAATTACCAATTAAAGGCAGTAATGACAATGCAGCAAAGAAGTCATGACAGGTAGTAATAAGATCTTACTTGTTTGAAGAAGAAAATGAAAAGTGCATTTACTTTCAAGAAATTGTGATCCTTGTCAGACATTCAGAATAGTTTACCTCAAGCTTCATGTAGAGCAGATGGAAAGAAAAATAATACTTAAGCTTTAGGAATGAGTTCCTTGTGTGGCTGGTCTGCTAATAAAATCTAGTTCATTACCTTTGGAAATGTAACAGTTATGTCACCACTACAGGGGAAAAAATGAGTGCATCTCTGCTTTAAAAGACAGAGCCTCACAGCTTCTCTAATTTAGCTGCAGTAAAACTACTTGCGAGCTTTATTCCCTCTTATAAATTTGCGCTCTAAAATCTAAAGTTTTATCTAGAACAGCTGACTGTGTCAGAGACTATGCCTCTGCTGTGAAGAAATTATTCAAAATGTCATGTTAATCTAAACCAATAGAACATCCTTCCCTTTAAGCACTAAGTATTATTTGAAAAAATAGGCCTGATTTTCACTTTTGCTAATTTTTTTTTCACCCTGCTGAGGTGTTGTAAAGGTTCTTCAGAGGTTAAGGACACGGCCCATGCACAGAAAATTCACTGTTTTGAGCTCAGCTAACAGTGTTCTTCTGGCTTTCCCTTAGTGATCTGTGCCTGACACAGAACTGAAGAATGGTGCATGGTGACCAAGCCTGCTTCCAGGAGTCCATAAGCCTTTCTTTGCAAATGTGTATCATAAGGCACGTCATTGTTAAGATTTCTTGTACACAAAACTTGAATTAAAACCAGATTTGGGGTTTCCTGTCTCTTGCTCCAGTTCTTTGCCTCTAAACCATTTACCACAGGCTGCACTTCACCACCTTCAGAAAAAAATAAATTATCATGTTTGTCCATCTCCTCTTGTAACTTACCCTACAAATGTCTGATAGTTAACGTAAGTAAATGACCAATTCTGAAATGCAATAAACACTTCTCCTGGATTCTTATTTTTTTCCATTATATTACGTAGAAAATTCATCTTGATGAATTTGCACATCATTTTCACAGACAACTTGATGAAATTTATCATCTTAAGTTAACATTGATTAACAAAGTGTATTTATGTATTAAAACTCAGCTCAAAATTTCCTGGTGTCAGAAGCATTGAATTTAAAGTTCCTTCATAATAAGGGTTTCTTTATTCAATTACATGTGAAGCTGTTTAGGCAATTAATATTTGTTTCTTCAGAAAGGCCATAAGGATAGAAGGATGTTTACTATGTCCCCAGCCTGGTGCCATGCAGAATTGGAGGAAGATAGCATGAATGACAATTGCAGTGTTACACTTAGAGGAAAACACTATAAATAGAGCAGCTAATCTCAGACAGACCTGCTGCTGTGCTTTCAGAATTTAATCCTTGTACAAGGTGCTGAGTGCCATGAAGTAGAAAGCTCATAAAAATCACTAGGCAGTAAGGAGCTCCACGCCTGTATTGCTAACTGAGGCACAGGTGAGGGTAATGCCAGTATTGCAGATCTTCACAGAAAAAAATCCCATCGAAGTACCTTCAAAAGTTCAACATTTTCTTTTCTTGCCTGTCGGTTTTTCAGTTGGTACAGTGGACTAATGGTCTTCCTTAGGATTTGTGAGCCTGCCCTTCAGCTTAAAGAAAAAAACACTATCACATACATCCAAGGAACTGGGAATTATCTAAAAATGTCAGGTGGTGTGAGAAAAGGGAGACTGAAATGTGAAAAAGAAAAATGGGTGAAAGGGATACATGTATTGCCTGCAACGTAGCTTCATCTCCTTCTGTGTGTTTATGTACGTGCATGACACAATGACACTAAGGACAAAGGACATCAGAAATAAGACAACGGAAACTTTGATCACTAAATCCAGCATCCTGTTCTCACGGATGTTTGTGTCGTTTATTCCATAAACTTGTGAAACTCCCATTTGAAAGCTGTCTAGGTTGCTCGACATACTGCCTCAAGTAATTTATTTTTTCCTGATTATTAGAAACATTTGGCTAGGTTTCAAGCTGAAATGTACTGTGCTAGTTTATATACATTTGGTTTTACATATCCAGTGTTCTTTGGTGTCTGAGAATTTTCTATCATGTTTATCTGTTCATTGTACTAAAACCAAACAGTCATATCTCTTCAAGACCTTCCTGGGTTTGCCTGGAATAATGGCAAAACTACTGGTTTTTTACTAGGATCAGACTACTATCCATCATATCAAGACAGATGGTCCATTAACACTCACAGGTCAAATAATCAAAGAGGAACAAACTAGGAAGTCTGTTAAATGCAGAGTAACATACAAGTATGAGGCTAAAACATTTATGAACTATACAAAATGTAAATGCATCAAATTCATCACTCTGCAAGTATTTCACTCATTTCCAAACATTTGTTGCATTTTCCACTATTTGCATTAAACTTTTTGATTTGTAAAAAATAACCACTGGAAAACGTCTTACACATCCCAGAAAGAGAGGGTGACATGTTCCAAGTAGGAGATAAATTATAGCATGTAAATACTCCATGATTAATAATGGTAGCTCTCAAAATCTAGTTTTCTTTTCTTTTCTCTGGCCTTTATTGCAGTAATGGAGTTGTCACAAGAAACTGTAAATTCAAAAGGAAGCTAAAGAATGCCTTAGAGTTTTACAGTATTGATTAGAGGGAAGTTTTGTGGTGATCATTAATATATCAAGGGCAACAGCTATTATACCTTCCATTGCTTGACGAGTTCCCATTAAATTTACCTGGAAGTTTATGGAGTTCTCATTTCCTAAGACAGAAGAAATTGCATATAGAAGAAATTCACAAAGGACTTCCAAACTTGAGGAAACAGCACAGGTCAGGCAGTTAAGAAACACAGCAAGAAAAGGTGGACATAAATAAAAAGCTGCTGGCAGAGCTGGATGCTATATTGCTTTATTATCAGTTTCCCAGGGAGAAATAATTTGTGTGGCAGGTCAGAGTTGAAGGAGAAAGCGAAGGCAGGTTGCTCTGACTGACATCCCATGAGTATGCATATGTCATTTCAATTTAAAATTAACATCATTTGGGGATATGAACTTGTAAGTTACATAGTGCTTTATACTAGTCAAAATATGTGAAGAGAATTAAGACAAAGCCTTTAGTTCTCCTCAAGGGAGACACTTTTTAGTGTTGTTTCCAGTTGATTTAGCTTTTAAATGAGTACGGTTATAATTGGTAATTAAGCTGGTTGCATTTTGGGCATACAAACGAAGATGAAATGTGGACTTGCAGCTTCCGAGAGGAAAATAAGAGTAAGCATATGGGAAGTAAATGAGGCTAATATGACACAATTCACAGCTTCATTAACATCAGCATGTAACTCAGGCAGGCTCCCCTTGATGTTAACGCTACACTTGCTGAACTGCATAATCAGATGACAAGTTCTGTAACAAGTCTAAGGAAAATAAGGAGGTAAAGCATAGCTACACCATGAGAAGATGTGTAAAAATGAAATAGTCACAAGCCACACTCATACTCTGAAATGTAAAGATAAACCAGAGTCACACTACTGAGATGTGGAGTAAGGTCTGGAGCTCTCTAAAGCTTAGATGACATATGAATCAGAGTTACGTCTGCTACAGTTATAAAGCAGCCTCAGATATCACTATTCCTTCTGTTTCATACAGTAAAACATTTCAGTTTTCTTACTTTAGTCAAATTTTCTGTATTAACACATTGATTGAGAAGCCAGGTGATTTGCAGCAAGAAACAGAGTTTCCATATATCCAAATAAGAGAGCATATAGGAAATTGAAAAAGATAACAATTGAACAGGCTGTTGCCCTCTGAACCAAAATCCACTGAAATTAATAGGAGTCTTTCCATTGAATTCATGAGGGTTTATGTGAGTGGGCTCCATGAGTATCTGGCAGCACCAAAATGTGGGATTTTCACAAGAGAAGTCACTTCTAAATAGTTGACTGTGGTCTTCATTTTCTTCCAGCCATATCTTACTAGTTCTTCCAACTATGTTATAATAATTTTGGTTCCTCCTACCTCTCCATGGAGTCCTCACCATATTTTGGCATTAATGCCTCCAGGGTGTCTTTCCCAACATGAGCAGTTTAGGACAGCTGTATTCTAGATCACACTGTATGCAAAACCTGTACCAATTTAGAAGAAAATCACAGTACCTTGGCCTCTCCTACACTCAGTAATAATTTAATTCTACTTATGAAATAGATTTCTAAATGTTAAAGATCCAGAAAATCTCCAGGTCAACAATCTTCTACTAGGTTTTTCATAGCTTGTATAAAAATGTAACCTAGATAAATATATCAGGAAGGACAGTGAATGACTGAACTAGATTTTTTTAAAAGCTCTAAACAGAAATATTAGAATCTGTCAGACCAACTGGCAGATTTGTGAAATGTTAGGTCTGAATCCTGCATGTCTTTTGAATATAAACAGCAAATAAATAAACCTGTCCTGAAAAGTAAGAGAAGTTTCATTCAGATATTTTTTTAGTCCTCGAGATTTCATCAAGCCAGTTGTTACGTTTCCCTTCAAAAAAGAGTAGCAGTTCTATTTGACACACCTGCTCACTAGTTTCCTTTGCCAAGAAACATCCTAAGGAATAAATTTCAGTTTCTCATAGTAAAACTATTCCATATGGCCAGCATATATCATTCCACTTTTTTTTTGCCCCTGCCAACAAAACTATGCTTTATGAGGTTTTTTTCTGTACAAGTAGGTGGGAGAGATGGAGAGAGAGAATAGAAAAGAGAAATGGCAGGTAGAGAAAGGCAGCCAGAGCGAAAAATAATGAAAATGTCTCCCCCCTGGGCACATTTGTGTCTGCTTTTTGCAGCCAGTGTCCTTGGCTGGCACAAAATTGACTTTCAATTAGTAGATGTTGCATCACTGTGATGTAAGAGATGGCCTTGCGGGTTGCAGATAAAGTGAACAAGTTAATAGCTGCATTGCCAAAAGATATGTCTGGTCATTTTATGTTTTAAATTACATGCTGATCTGTGAGGTCACACACTGTTTTACTGTAAAAGAGCCAGAGCTGCAAACTAGTTATTGTACAGCTTGCTCAAGTAGGTCAGCACTACTGTGCTACTGCTGTAGCACGTTTATCCTTTGGTTGCTCTAGCCCATAGAGTACAGGGGTTTTTTTTACTGAAATATATCTTTATGTATGCCATATATTTACAGACAGAAATTTCCTGTAGTTCCATCTATGTATAAGTCTTCTCATAATCTTGACAACCAAGCGTATGAAAATTTTTACTCTCTTCTGAATGTTAGTAACACAGAAACTTGGAGAATTTTTACACTTCTGATTCATCCAACTAAAATGGTTTGTCTTTTAAGCTGTTGTACAGAAGGAAGAAGTAAATTAGCAATGATTTGGGATGACGATAAATATCAGATCAGCCACATGTATGAGTCACTTATCACAATGTGCAAGGTCTGAAATGCACAAAAATCTGGTTTATTGTCAATTATGTGAAGTGACTGCATTAGCCTTATTTAACTAACCTTTAACAGAGAAGGCACAAATTTCCTCTTCATGACATCAAGTGTTATTAGGACATCATGTATTCTGCAGATATGCTACTGCAAATATCCTGCTATTGAGTGGACTCTTTTGGCTGCTTGTATACATGAACAGACTCCCCTAGCCTGAAGATTAAACAAATAAACCAAAAGAAGATGCTGAGGCTGTCTAGGCTAAAAAGGATGTTGAACTAACAGTTACTGCAGGCATTCCCATACATACACAGCTGTATATGTAGGTTTGTTTTTGTTTGTTTGGGTTTTTTTTTAATTGAGTCTCTACCTGTTTTAACATGTTCTATATTATTTTATCATATTTCTAGATGACATCTAAGACATTTTGGGGAATGAGGATAATTTATCTTCCCAGGAATTCTGGAAAGGGCAAAAAGTAAAAAAAATCATGATAATATAGTAGAATAAGCAGTACTAAGATGACAGCTGACGTCTGAAAAAAAAAGTCAGACTACTGTCTTAAAATGCAGAGACAGGGAGCTTTGTGATGTGGTAGTTTCATGAAGGAACTTGGCATTTATTATACCCCTTCCCTGGCAATTGGTGAGATGGCTCTTGGAGAAACATGGCTGTCAGCTGGCTGCTGCCTCGTCAGGAGGACTAAAACAGAAAATCCCACCCTAGCATAGATGTAGCCATGCTTGCTTTATTTGGGAAGCCTTGCTGCTAATGGAAGTGGAGCTGCGTGAAAAACATTAAAGAGACCAGTTGGTGAAGCTGTGTCACAGCAAAAGTTTGATCAGTTTAAGAACAATCTTTAGATGAAATTTTTACTCAGTATTAAAATGCTTACAACTTTGTTTAACAACTAATGCTCCTATTCTCCAAAACATCTTTTTCCAACAGATCCATATATAGTGATATAATCCAGTTCTAGAAAACTGATCTTTGTTGACCGTTAATATATAATTATAACTTTTTGATATACATTAATATTACATGGCTTACACATTATACAATAATATAATTTACATAAATATATTTCTACTTCCCCTAGTATCAACATATAGCTATCAGGCTGATATTAAGCTAATACAATAATCAATAGAACTGGATCATGTAAACCTAATTCTTCATTATTCTGGACTCCATGCGAGCATTGTTTCCAACTCAAACTATTCTATGATTCTACGACTGTACAGTAATGTGAAAATGGCCATCTTAATGAAAACTGATAGTCATTTTCAAGTCCACTGCTCTAGCAATTAACCAATCCACATGCTTGAGATTCTAGATTTCGTTTCTCATCTGGATTACGCATGATGATAAGCTGGACTGCTGCAAACATCTTTCTTAGCACTGAAAGTGTTACAGAGAACTGATCTGTCACAAACAGTGGGAATGACCTATTGCTGATATTTCTCCAGTTACCTGAGTATTTTTCTTCATATTCTGGTCAGTCTGTGCCTTAATGCATTACCTTCCAAAATCACTTCATATATGAGAATATTAAGCTTGTTAATTGGTTAAGTAGACATATGATATTTGCTTTGTTTTTTAAAAAAAATTATCTTCTAAAAACATTGAGACATATGTCATCTGGAAATCCATCAGTCCTAATGGGTATGGTATCAGTGATGATACCATGTGAGCACTGCTACAGCATATAAGGGTGACTAAGGCAACTGAGCATTAATTAAGACAAGCAAAAGTTATAGTATCTGAAAAAATCTGGTTGCAAGACAGATGTGAACTTAGGCTTCCCACAGGCACAAAACAGATTAGAAGCAACATTCTGAAAGCCAAGTAGCAAAAACTTGGAGCCAGTTTGGCATGAGTGATTTTTCCTTACTTGTGTTAAGGTAGTACAATCATATCTGATTACTTTATTTAAATAAAGATATTTTTATACTATTAAGACAATATAAGGATACATCAACTACCTCAAGTTTTTCTCGGTCCTTAAGCTTAGAGTTCATGCAGAGGCTCCCAACTGCAGATGCTAAATTCTTCCTGACATGCGGTCATGGAACTTAGATAAATTATACCAGATTTCTGTCCCAGTAGGTAATTTTGTTATCAGCATTTTTATGGGCTTAAGATTTTACTTTACTAAATAATACAGCTTTTACTTTACTCTTGATATATTTTTTTCTTTTATTTCGTGATTTCATTTTAGTTCTAATTTCATGTAGTCTTCATTTGTTTACATTTCATAGTATGGAAATACATTCATTTGTCAAGTCATATCTGTAACACAAAATTGCTTATTTTCAGTATATTGCATAACTACTAAGGAAAAAAAAAATCACCTTTTACCATGAGAGCCAGAGCTCTCTGGGGAAAGGGTCCACAACACATTTGATTTGCTGATTAACTTCTGGGGACCACAAGATCAGAGCACATCAGCATGTGCTTGGGAATAAATATGGTGGTCTGTTCACAGAGTGTATCTGTAGCCATCCTCCTTAGCCACTGTTAATAAATTTAGATTCTTCTCTAGTTTCAGTCATATTTGGCAGAGACATGAAAGTCTCAAAACTTTTTTTCAAATTTAATGACAATGTTCCTAAAAACACCCAACACAGGACAGGAGCGCAGTATGAGAGCATAATGCTTCTTAAATACTAGAGACTTGTGAGGAGAGAGACATTTTGAATGTCTCAACCCTAAGACAATCTTCTACATGATTTTACCCTTCCTGCACACCACAGTATACTCACAAGGTTCAAATATGTAGGGAATTTCATCAGTACCGGTGCTCACAGAACTCTGTGCTAATTCAATTTTCTGGGTATTTTCTAAATGGATGAAGTTTGGCATGCAGTTTGGCAGCAGAGATGGTAGTTAGCAGTCCATCTTTGGTCCAGTTATAGAAGCAAGCAGCTTGTCCAAATATATATTAAAAAAGTACAATGAAAAAAAATAGAATGCTGTTTAAAACATTAAGATATTTTAGGGTTAAGAAACAGACATAACACTCATTAAATAGAACCAGCAGGCATCTGATTTGAAATGGGATTAGTTCCTCAATCCTGCTGTGCTGTTTCGTATACATGGATGGATTAACAAAACAGGTTGGGTTTGAGCTTTTTTTTCCTCTCATTTCAGTTCAGGACCATCAGTCACTACTTTTTCCTGACTTTGCTGACTAAAACTTTTAATGAATCCATCAATGGAAACTAGGCCACAGTCAACAATGAGCCTAATACTAACTGACACTCTTTGGAGATTAAGGCTTAGCCTGTACATACAGTGATGTGCCATTATAATTGTAATTAAGTAAAAAGACACAACTGAACGCAGCCTCTGCTTCTCATTAAGTTTAAAAGAGAAAACATGTCTATTGGGCAGCTGCATGGGGCATCACTTGCGTTTTTCAGAGGCTGATAAATTGAATCAATAAAATAGGGATGGGGTTAAGAAACCCAAAAACCCACTGGAGTTGAATCTGGTGAGGGATGTAAAGAAGACCTCTTACAGGTACATCATCAACGAAAAAGACCAGGCAGAACATGGGCCCACTACTGAACAGGGCAAGGGATCTGATGATAAAGGACATGGAAAAGGCCATTGTATGCATGTAATGTCTTTGACCACCAGCAAAGACCAGCTTGCAGGAATCCTAGGCCTGTGAGACTAGTGGCAAAGTCTGGAGCAAGAGAATCATCAGAGAAGAATCACGTTAGGGAGCATATGAACAACCTGGACATCCCAAGGCCCTGTAATATAATCGGATCTACCCACAACTACTGAGGGAGCTGGCCAATGTCACTGTGAGGCCACTCTTGGTCATCTTTGAAAGGCTATGGCAATGAGGAGAGGTTTCTGGGGACTGCAAAAAGTAAATGTATCCTATCTTCAAGAAAGGCCAGAAGGAGTGTGAAGAGAACTACAGCTGGTCAGACTCACCTTGATCCCTAGAAAGGTAATGGGACAAATAATCCAAATACATGAAGGACAAGAAGATGACTAGAAACAGAAAGGATTTGTAAAGGGAAAATCATACCTCACCAACCTGAGCGCCTTCTTCAATTAAAAAGCCTAGTTCAGTGGATAAGGGAAAAGCAGTGATTTCTTTATCTTGACTTTAATAAGGGTTCCAATGTTGTCTCTGATAACATCCTCAAAGAGAAACTGAGAGAGGGAATGGCCTCAAGCTCCACCAGGGGAGATTTAGGCTAGACATTAGGAGGAAGTTTTTCACACAAAGGGTCATTGGGCATTGGAACAAGCTGCCCAGGGAGGTGGTTGATTCACCTTCCCTGGAGGTGTTTAAGGCACGGGTAGACGAGGTCCTGAGGGACATGGTTTAATGTTTGATAGGAACGGTTGGACTCGATGATCCGTTGGGTCTCTTCCAGCCTGGTGATTCTATGATTCTGTGATGAAATATGGACTAGATAAAAGTATGTGAGATAGATTAGAAACTGGCTGAACAGTGCTCAAAAAGCTGTGATTAGCAGCATGAAGTTCAGCTGGAAACCTAACAGTGTATGCCAGGGGCTGATACAGAGCCAGTACTGCTCATCACCTTCATTAGCCACCTGGATGACAGAACAGAGTGCATCTCCAGCCAGTTTGCAGTTCATGACAGATCAGGAATTGAAGTGAGACACAAGAGGGTTGTCCTTCCCTTCAGATGCTCCTCAACAGGCTGGTGAAATGGGGCAATAGGAGTCTCATGAAGTTCAACAAAGAGAAGTACAAAGTACTGCAGCTCAGAAGGAATAAACCAGGACAAGGTGGATGCTGACTATCTGGAAAGCAGCTTCGTAGAAAAGGAGCTGAAGTTTCTGGTAGGCAAGAAGTGAAATATAATCCAGTAATACGTCTTTGCAGTAGAGAAGGTCAACAGCCTTCTCAGCTGAATTAGGAAGTGTTGCAAGCAGGTCAAGCGAAGCAGTCCTTCCCTTCTGCTCAGACCTGGTAAGACATACCTAGAGTGCTGGATCTAGTGCTGTCCAGTACAAGAGAGATATAGAGTCACTGGAGAGAAACTGATGGAGTGCCACAATGATTGAACGCATGTGTCCTATGGAGACACACTGAAAGAGCTGTGACTGTTCAGCCTCGAGCAGAGAAGGCTCAGAGGGATCTTGTAAATGTCCTGTTAAAAAGCAGTTTCAGGATTAAAAAAAAACCAAACAAAAACCCCAACATAAACAGCTGAGAGGACAGGAGCGCAAGGATGCTGTTGTCCTTGCATTTGCTGCTACAGAAGACTGTTGTATGAAGACAGCATACTCTGTATTCCGATAGCACAACTAATGCTATTTTTATTCTAGGTAAGTATAGAGCATTTACTAAGATACTGAAACACGTACTTACTTCAGGAGCCACACCCTTATCTCTATAGTAAATAGTGATTATACATCCTTCTGCTCTCTCAGATACATAACTATCTTTTTGTATACTTTTCAGGTTGATATTTCAACATGTGGGAAGCCATTAAAGACCAAAAGAAGTTTCATAATGCTAAAGGTATATATGTAGGTTCCATAATGCAGCAATGATGTTGTCATAATATATGATTACAAAAACTGTCCTTATCAAAAAGCATAGCTTTCTGGGCTATTTAGTGGTCTTCATATTTTCATATTTTGGCAGCTAGTGGCACTCTGG
>WAAB01014584.1:0-39417 GCA_013389865.1 Piaya cayana | reverse complement strand
GCCAGGGGAGATTTAGGCTAGACATTAGGAGGAAGTTTTTCACACAAAGGGTCATTGGGCATTGGAACAGGCTGCCCAGGGAGGTGGTTGATTCACCTTCCCTGGAGGTGTTTAAGGCATGGGTAGACGAGGTCCTGAGGGACATGGTTTAGTGTTTGATAGGAATGTTTGGACTCGATGATCCGATGGGTCTCTTCCAGCCTGGTGATTCTATGATTTTTCTGGGAACATTGTGGAAACTGAGCCATTTTTAATTCCTAGAAAGCCTAGATTAAGAGTAAACCCCCCCTGTGCTGTGAAAGGACACCAGTTATACCTCATCAGGGATCTGCCAGCTCTGCACACACTTGTGGCAGTGAACCTCGGCAGTTTCTCCCCTGCCATTCAGCAAACCCTGAAACAATCCATCAGGGAGCCATCAATCCCTACACACAGATGGATTTCACGCTTCTAACAAAACCTAGTCAACACGAATCCCAAGCATCCTCTGTATCACACACCATCGGCTAATTCAGTGTCAGTGTACGGTGGACAACGCCAGAATAAGACTCCACACAACCAGCACCACCTTGCCTCGTCCCCGCCATCTACCCAACGGGGGCAGGGTTGGGGGAGTGTGTGGGCGGGATAAGAGGACTGTGGGCGGGGCTATGGTGGTTGTGGTGGCTGTGGGGGATGTGGGCGGGGCTGTGGGGAGATCTGGGAGGAACTATTGGCGTTGCAGGAGGGACTGTGGGCGGGCCTGTAGGGAAGTAGGCGGGGCTATAGGGATGGAGGGGATTGGGCGGGGCTAGGGTTGTGGGCGGGGCTATGGGGCTTGTGGAGGCTGTGAGTGGAGCTGTGGGCGGGGATATAGGCGGGGCTGGGGTGTGGGTGGGGCTGTGTGCTCAGGGGTGAGGGGTGTGGGCGTGACTGGGGCTGCTGTGGGCGGGGCTATGGGTAATTGGCGTGGCAATAGGATATGGGCGGTATAGGTATGTCGGCTGGGCGGCGGGGCTGGTGGCGGGGCTAAGGGAGTGTGGGCGTGACTATATGACGGAGAAGTTCTGTGGGCGGGGCTTCGGGTTGTGGCCAGGGCTTTGGGGGGAATAGGGCGTGGCTATAGGACTAGGAGTGCGGCTGGGGGCGGGGCTGTGGGAGGTGGGCGGGGCTGAGGGCGGAACACTCACCCCTCTCTCATCCCTCTGTTCCGCCGCGCGGGGGCGGTGCGACCGCCTTTCTCTGGGCGAGTTCAAGCGGCGCCGCGGAGGGGTGGCGGTTGGCGGTGTCTCCTGTCCTTCGTGGCCCCACGAAGCAGCGGCGAGACGGAAGCCGCCATAGGTCGCTCCGCTTCCCCGTCCTTCACCGAAGCGTTCTGAGGCGTGGAGCAGCGAAGCGCGGGTCTCCCCCCTTCCCCCCTGCCCCTGTCCCGCGAGAGGCTTGGTTCGGCCCGGAAGGGGCGGGCGGCGCCTGGCGCGCGGCTGCCGCGGCGGCGCCGGACAATAGCGGAGCGGAGAGCGGTGAGCGGGGCGGCAGGTAGTCCCAGGGGGGTCTGGCTGGCGGGCGGGAAGCGGGACGGGGCAGGGCAGGCAGGCAGGCAGGAAGGGAGGGAGGGAGGGAAGGAGAGGAACGTGGGCAGTGGGAATCGGTGCGAGCCGCCCCCGTGCTCCGAGGGGAAAACTTAGCCGGGAGCAGGGAGGTGTTGAGCCCTTAGCGACTTTTCCCTTGTCTTACCCCCCTCCCTCCCTCCTCCTTCCAAGGGCATTATGAACGACGAACAGTTTGTGAGCATCGACCTGGACGATGACAACGTCTGCAGCGTCTGCAAACTGGGCACCGAGAAGGAAACGCTGTCGTTCTGCCACGTTTGTTTCGAGCTGAACATTGAAGGTAAACGCTTTTAACACAAGCCGTCCTTTGCGAATTTCCCTCAGAGGCTCCTTAGCGCAAATTGAGTTTATCTCGCAGCTTTCGTAATGGCAGAGGTTTGAAAACGTGTATGTGTAGAAAGTTATTTTACTGGCCGAACCAGTTTATTAGGTTCCCAAGTAGCTCATTTCCAGGAAAGGTGGGTGCTGTGTGTGTGCTAGCGCCTACTTCTTAGACAGAAAGATGAACCCCTCCCCCTTTCAAGAGCATCTGAAATGCCGTGGCGTTAATTAAGATCAGAAGAAGGTTTTATTCTCTTTTTATTCAGGGGTTTTGCTTAGTAGTTAGAGGGGTATAAATCTTAGTTAAACTACAAGTTTTAAAGCATAGTAGAGTAGGTTTCTTTGGAAGCAGATTGATGTTTCACTTTCACTACAAATAATCAGGATTGTTTATTTTTTATTTCATGAGGTGATAATACATGTAACTTCATAAAACTGGCTTCTTTGGCAAATTATAAAGTAGGAATTTTGTCCATCTTTTAAAGACTGGTCTTGTAAGCATTATCTCTGGCCTTCAAAATGATATTTTTAGACATTCCATCTTGCTTTGCTAAAGAATTTACTCATCTTTTTGCTCTTCTCCATGTATGAGTTAAGTGTTGGGCATGAATGAGCAGTAGGAAACTTATTTCCTTTTTATTAAGTCAAATAAGGATTTCTTTGAAAGTATAAATATTGTTGCTTTGTCTTGGGGGCAACCAGTAATTTGGAAAGTGTTACTTCCCAGTTGTACAGGTACGTGAGCATCTTGAATAGTCTGTATTGGAATGGAGCAATTGAGTATGAAGATCATTACGCTGTTATGTGAGCAGTCCCATTTCTTGAGGACAGTAAGATTTGCTGTCTCTCAGATATATATGAAAGCACACTAAAGGTCTTAAGATGAAGTCTCTCTGAGGCTAAAGTGCTATGAGATACGAGCACTACACTCAGTGATCTAGTTGCTTATTTTGAACCCTAGAAGCATAAAACTGATTGGAATGTGGGGGGCTATAAGGATACTTATTCCATGCACTGTTTCTGTTGTGCAACTGACTTTTAATGCATGTATAGGCAACTAAATTTAGTTCTTGCCTTACAGAAATCTGAAAAATCCATTAGCAAATTGGAATCGCTTTTAAATACTGACTTAGTACTGTGTTTTGATTTAAAATATGCATTTAAGGTCTTTGCTACGAGAGTCAATATATTTTATTCTGAAAACTACTTTGATACTTCAGTAGTGAGTTGCCTGCTTTATGCTTTTGTTTAGAAGAGACTTGCTTGTGTATTTGCACTTTTTGATAAAACTCAGAGCAGCAATAAGACAACCTGGCAGTCTGCTTGAGTTTTCTTACTGCTTTAAAATGATAGGGTTATAGTTCTCAATATGAAGTGGAATCAAGATGTTCCTCTAGCCTTTAAAATGGGGATGGGGAAGAGCATATTAATGTAATGGGGATGGTTTCTATGCTTTGAGATAAGCTGTGGATTTGTCAGTTACTTGTTATGGTTATTTTGGAAAATGATCATGTATTTTAGCTGGAACACTTTGGGTTTTGTTTTTTTTTTAACTTCTGGAACTCTTAAGTAGACTTGATAATAGTAAAGACCTAATCTGCACAGCAGACTAATTTGAATAATCTTCTACATTTTCAGCTAATTTTAAAAGGCTACTTGAACTGAATACTGATGAAAGTCACCTGAAATGGCATGAGTCATTCTTAATTTTTTATTTTGCATAGGAAAAGAAAACTACTAATAATTTCAATCATTCTGGCAGCAAAGTGTTTTGATTTCTGATATTCGAAAAGATGTGCTGTTACTGCTTTTATAGGGATAGGAGGCTTAAGAGCAGCAGAGGTCACATAAGTGACTTTATTATAAGGAATCATTGTAAGATCTTTTTAGGTGAACAACTGCGTGAGCAAGCCCTTTACCGTTTCCATGGCCTTCCAACTTTTGACATATCTATTGCATTCCTGCATTGTCCTGTGGCAAAGATTATGAATTACATACATCTAAAATACCAGTTACTAGGCAGCCCTGGGTAGGGAATGAAACGGATAAATCCCTAAGTTAGAGTATTATGCTAGACATTTTCAAGCAAATTTCCTGCTTATATTTCAGTGAAGTTTGGATGCGTTACAACATGGGTATTTGCTGAACAGGATCACCTGTAAGTTGTATCAGCTCTGTAGATGTACTATCTCACACTTAAAAATAAGTGTAAATATCGCTAGGAATTTGCCTTTTTAAAATAACATTTAAAAATCCAAACAATTAAAACATATCTATGTGTTTTTAAATAATTCAAGAAGTGAAATAGGCTAATCTAAGGAGATGTTTGTGCGACAGTTAGGACAGTGCTTAAGGCTTGCTCAATTTTATCGTTGATATGCATGTGTAACCTCTCTCAGCAAAGAAGGCAATAGTTGCTGTTCAAGAACAGGCAGGCTATTAGTCATGGCTCAGCATCTTAGAGGACGTTAAAGTACTCCCACTGTTTGCAGCACCCTGTTAACTCCCATGTGTTAACTGCTGTCTGATTTAAGAGGAATGTGCAGCATTGCTTTCATCTTTCCTGACTATCCTGTCCTCATAAGGAGGTAAATCAGGACTGAAGGGAATGTTGCAGATGTGTGTAGAAGGGCAGGTGGGAGACTTGGCCATGTTAGGTTTGCAGTTGGACTCAATGGTCTTGAAAGTCTACGTATGAAATTTTGGAAGTAGGCTTTACAATTTCCTTCTTTGAAAAGGTGTCATGTCAGTGCTTTGCTCTGTTTCCTTTTGTGCCAGCATCTGATTGATTAAAGATGTCTATGAAAAATCTGTGATCTTGAAACTGATGTAGCCCCAGGGTTAACCACCTGCCTCCCCTCTGAAACTGACTTTCTTTAATGTTCTCTAAACAGAACACTACAGAAATAGCTGCACTTAATTATATTATAATTTAGTGTATGTGAATCTTAGTGTCTTCTGACATCTGTATAGATGGTAATGTTGATCATCTTGGTTAAGTAAGATGAGTAATTAGAAATGAGCAAATTGGAGGCCATCCCTGTCTGTAATATACTCAACAGACTTCTTCCTGGATCAGTTTTTTGATATGTTTCAGCCTTTAGGTTCCTGGCACTGGGCGGGGTGGGGGTGTTGTAACCTTTATTATATTTGGACAACAGCCTGTTAATGATGCATTTTTTTTGTGGGGGGAAAAAACAGTTATTTTAGTCCTTTATAGAGAAGGCTGCTCTACAGAAAGCTTAATCTATGGTCTTAGTTGCTTAACTGCTGAGTTTCTGAACGAGGAAGTTAGTTACTGTGTCACAAAACTTTTATGGTTTTTTATCAGAAATCAGGTCTCCGTCATAATTATTTTTGATGGTAGATTTTTAGTCTTTTAGGTTAAACTAACATTTTATTAAAATGTGCTTATGCTTCTTGCTAAGTTCAGTTAACTCACAGAAACCACTGGTTTGAGTGCAGTTTGGAGTTCAACTGTGTTGTCTGTCCCAGAATTTTTTCAGGAGTGGTGTACATGGATTACAGGGTCTGTTCTTCTGAAGTAGACTGAAAGAGTGATAGCAAAGGGGAGAAAAGGAAAAATGTGTGTGCAGAACAAACCAAAAACCAAGATGCAAGTTTAAGCTTTGTTACATGTCATTGACCTTCTTCAAAGGGTAAGAAGGAGAGTAATGTTCTTAGAATTTAGTTATGCTTATCTTCAGCCTAAATAGATGTCGGGGAGAGTTGGTGTGTCTTGAAAGAATATTATTTTTGTCCCTGCTGCTTTTCTTTCAACTTGCTTAGTTTGACGATTCATGAGCAGGGAAGCTGAGTGGACTAAGCTACACAAATACTTCTATTGCAAAAGTGGCTTTTGTGTCTGAAGAGTCTTTGTTGGGTGACAGTGCAACAGAATACTAACATGATTCTTCAACTTTAAAATCTGCAAAGTACTAACATGTAATTCTAAACTAACATTTCGAGAAACAAAACTGTTTCTGTACAGTGGTTTTAAAGTTCTAGATGGGGTTTAGAATATTCTGGTGGTGTGAGTCTGCTGGCATTAGCTTTTGTTTGCTTTGTGCAGGCGAACTGAACATCAGCAGAGATTGTTGTGTACTGTTTTGTTTTTCTGAGGAGGTGTCACAGTAGCAATCTGTGGATTGAAACAGGAAATGTTTCGAATTCATGCGTAACTACTCAGCGTAAGCCAGGATATCATGTGTTTTTTAATTTGAGACAAACTTCTCCTTTTTTTATTTTGTTATAATATGGGAAAATGATTAAACAAATTTTGGTAGCAAATACATAATGCTAAAAACAAATCTGCAGTTATAACCGGGAAGTGAGAGAAATATGTATGAAGGCACAAAAATGTGTGTTTGAGTATGTATAATAGCTGTCTATGTGTGTATATGTCATCAAAACAAACCTGTCTGGCTGAGTACAGTGTCTCTACCAGGTGCTTTGGAACTCCACTTGTAGTGTTTCCACAAAAGAATGCCATGCAGTGCAGATACCTGACTATGCTCTAATTCTTCAGCTGGGAGGCTGTGACCATCCTGCCTGCGTTTCATAGAGCAGGCAGAGAGAGCTAGAGCGCTGAGCATTTGTGCTGCCTGTGGTTCTGCCTCGAGTTGTTTAGATATCTTCACATGGGAATGCATTGTTCAATGCAGATGCGTCCCTCATTAATGCGTGCTTTGTGATCCTCTGGACAATGCCTGTGCAAATCCCAGCTTCAGGAATTTACTACTTGGATATGTTTGATCAAACATCAGGTTTGTCTTTGAAAGATTCTCAACTGAAATCCTAGAATAATTTTGGTTTACCTTTCTATTATTTGTCATAGATAATGTATCTGTCTTAACCTGGGCTTGTGCTGGCATGACTTAATGCAGAATTATTTTAAAAGCTGAGTTTTCTGAAATTTAAGGGTTTGTAGTGGAGACTACCATGAGAGAAGGGGAAAATCTGATTGTTAGGTTTTTTTTCACTCTTGCTTATCTAATGTTGCTAATTACTATAACATCTTAGAGAATGGTAGCTGTCAAGCAAATTGGCTTGCTTCCATTTCTGTTTAGAGTTGAACAGTGGCTGAATAGCAAATGACAGTCCACATCCCAAGTTTTATATTATAAAAGAGGAGAAATTGTAAGTACTTGTGTCTGTTCCCTTCCCCATATTTGTGTTCAGGTAGCTACACTTCCATGGTCATTTAAAGTGCCGATAGGCTAATAGCATTTGAGGTAGTTTCAACATGAGGTTGGTGTATCCAGCCTCCAGATTGAGAAAAAGATGATATACATAAATGAGTTTTTTTCCTGTTAAGGTTTGTAAAATCCCGTGTAATATCCTCATTCTGCATTCTTTGTGTTCATAAAAATGTAAGTGCTTTGGTGGTTATTTGTGTGACAAGTGCTCAAATTTCACTTCTGTCCTTCTTAGATCCTGCAGAAGAGTATCTTGCTATTACAACAAATAGGTTGTAAGGTATAGCTGAAAAGATTGAAAACTGCTGTTTTAATTTCATCCTGTTCCAAAACATTATACACTCGATTTTTTTTCAATGTTAATGAAATAATAACCAACACAATATATTATTCTGGCAACAAAAGCTAAAAAATTTCATCATTGCCCTTTAGGCTAGACAGATGAGAATTTGTTTCAAGGTAGCATTTGCAGTCCAGGGTTATGACTCATCTCTGCAAACTTGAAAGGACTTGTGGAATAGCAAGCAGCAGTTTCCAGTAAACCACTTAACTGAATTCAAGTCCAAACATTGTTGGGGATGCTATTCCTAATCTTCTAAGTGTCACATAACTACCGCTGAATTATAGTAGAGCTGTGTGACTAGTTCTGAAAGTACATTTTTGAATCCTCTGTGTGTAAATGTGGGAACTTTGTACATGCAAACAAGTAAATTGAGCAGTTAAATTACTTACCTGGCACCATCCAGAATACAGAAATAGTGTCTTGTAGCTTCTATTCTCTTCTAGGTCAGTTTAATTGATTTGTCTTACATAGTGTGAGACATCTTTACCATAGCAGTTCTTGTAGTAAAGTATTTATCACTCTAATAAAGTCTAAAATTTTCATCATTGTCTAATACAGTAGTTAACTCTCTCGCTAGGTAGTACAGTTTATAAATGACATTCATTTTGAAAATGCACTTAAGGGGTCAATTAGATCTCAGTTCTGTCTTACATAGGAAGTCTTTGCTGTGTGCTAAAATACAAATGAGCTAATAGAAGTGCAGTGGGAGACAATTTGTGTACACACCTAATGTACAGAATGCGCTGGCTTTTTCATAAAAAAGTAAGGAGAGAACTTTATGAAGATTATATATAGCCTTTACCAGATGTCTCTTTCTGGAAGTGAATGAATGGCATTGGCATTTTCCTTCTAGGCAGTCTAATAAATCATAAGATTTAACTCTCAAATGAAACTGCATGCCTACTCTTATTAAGTCTTGTCTGGCAGATGTATTGAAGCTGTAGGTCTGTTAACCATCCCATATTTCAGTGTTGTACAACTGAAGAATATCGGTTTTCCCCATTCTTTGTCACTTAGATGTGCGGATGACTTGCTGTCTTAGGTCCTTATCACTATTTAATGTACTTTGAACAAGTCTTGGAATCATTTTTTTCTATAGTACAAATACTCCCTCTTTCAGGAGTTTTGATGAGCACACTAATACGCAGCAGCATCTTAAACTACTGGGTCCCTTCTAACTCAGGACATTTTGTGATGTCTTGTGAAGTATGTCCGTGTCTGTTGCCGGTCTTAGTCTTTTTCATTAGATAAACCCATCTTGAACTCATCTGATCTTTGTGTTCTGAGTGGACACTAGTAGTTGTTTAGGACCTGTTTCATAAGCTGGCTAAAATATCCCTGTTTCAAGAGCAGTACTGTGTGTCCACGAGGTGGACAGCTGAGAAGAGCATCATCTGGAACGTGTAGTGAAAGCTGGGGCTCTTAAAGTAGGCAGCCACAGACTGGTGCTTTTCTCAAGGGTTCTTACTTATAGAATTTAAAAATAAAAGCATAGGTGCCTATTGCAAAACTTTCTAGAGGTAACTATTTAGAATGAGGTGAATTGTGCCTGCGAAGTGTTTATTTCCTGACTCTGAAGGCAGACTCCCCAATTAACTAAAACTACAGGTGGACCTTTTGTAACTGCTTTTACTTAAACAGCTAATTTCACTTATATTGCCAGTACTATACAGATTTGTATTATGGAGTCCACTCTCCTTTGACTGTCCTTAATAACCAGATATACTTCACACATTTATGGAACCTGTATGTACAGTTGACTCTAGAGTGATACTGAGAAGAAACTTTTTTATTCCTTTCTCTATGGTCAGGTGTAATTCTTTCCCCTGAGTATTTGTAAATTCCTTAGAGGAACTTTTAATATGGTTTTAATTAATGATTGTAATAGTACAAACTTTTAGTTTACTTCTAGACACATAAATGATAATCTGGTTAATTTTAGTACGTTCCATCTTAAATTCTGGGAGTTTTTTCCCCTCTTCAACTGCTCAAGCTACAGTTGAAGAAACAATTAGTTTCCAGCATTCCTTTACAAATTGCTAAGAGGGGAAATCCAGGCTTTCTTTAACATTATTTTCAGTTGATGGATCTGAAAGATTAAATAAGAAGGTTTCAAAAAAAGAATAACACAAATGAAAAAAAACAAAATCACTGTGAAAGATAAACAAGCAGGCTAATGACCACTGATGGGTTTTCTAATGGAAAACATTTGTGAAGGGATGTGAAGTAGTTCTAGGGTGTAAGAGAATTCCTTTTGAATTGAACTTGTGTATTATTATAATCTCCAAACAAGACAATTGTGCTAGCCAGTTTTATGTGTAAATGTGAGCAAATATTTTGACTTAGTTACGTATCTTCATGAAGAAGATGTATACATAGTTCTTCAAAAAATTGGCTGCAAAGGTGGAAACAAAAAAATCCCACAAAAAAACCCAGAGCTTTAATATGATGGAAACTTATTTACTTTCAAGTATATGTGCTTTAAAATGGGGTAGGATTTGAGATGTGATTACACACCTGGTTATATGGTGTTATTCCCACGCCTCTCTGCTACTTTGCATTTACAAATAACTAAAAGTTACAAAAAGATTACTACTTTACAAATACCGGATTGCTAATCATTCCTTTATGAAATTATTCTGCAGGAGCAGTTTAGAATTTGCTATATTGAGAACTACCAGAATAGAGGAAGAGTTTCTGCCTTGTGTAGTTTACAAATTGGAGTATTCTAAAACTTTTTCCCCCCCAAATGCTAGACTAAATACTAAGCCGCCCTGTTCTTAGAAGACTTCAACATAAAAAGATACTTCTGAGTAAAGTGATAACCATTCATATTTCATCTAGGACATATGAGGTACTAGGTAGTAGAATCAATCAAATAATGGATTGTAAATACTTACATTCGTTTTTGCTAGAGATTTGGCATTATCCTTTGAATCTTGTTGACTTGAGGAATTATCTCTGGTGTGAGCTTGTTTCCTAGTAGCAGTTGCTTTCTTAAGTTAGTTAGGTATGATCTTATACATGTTATTGTATTTTGGTGGATTTGTTCTTTCCTTGCAGGTGAAACTTTCCTACAGTGGATGGCTGTGGGCTTTTTTGCTGCTTCTTCAGGTTCCTTTTTCTCTGGACAAAAATAAGTATGAAGGGTAGAATAATATACTCAGTCTTCAATCCTGTTCTTGGAAAGTAAGAAAAGGAACAAATGTAGGCATAGTTATGAATCGGGGGGGGAAAGTTGATGCTTGTGTGATTGCTGGCTTGAAGAACCAACTGAGAAATAAAAAGGTTGAGATGGATATTAGCAAGAAGGAACATTGAGACAAAACTGAAACCCTGTGAAAGTTACCAAAACTGACTGTTTCTTTTGTACTGTACAGTCTTACTATGCTTTATTCATTTCTGTGTACAGTGCTGAATAAAGTAATGTCTTCTAAAACTGAATCATCTTTAAATAATCATGTTTGATTGGTGCCAATTTACCAGCTGGCAGATTTTCTGCAGTTGTGACAAAGGGAGAAATATGAAGTAATCAGAGTAGAGTATTAAGTCTTACCAAAAAGAAATAGGTACCTTTTCCACCTACTAGAGCTGCTGATGTTGCCCACAACAGAAGGATTTGTGTGAAAGAAATGTGCTCTAACTTGCTTTACTACTGGTAAGTCAGTACTAGTTTGTGCTGGCACAGCAGCTGTTGTGAGTGCTTGGCTCTTGGGATGCAATTCCAGAAGCTTAGCACCTGGTATTATTCACATCCTTTGTATAGAAAAGGACTAATTGTCACCTTAGTACTAAAGAAAGATTGAGAGTTGTTTTTGAGTTTTGGTATTTTTTTTTGCATGTGTGTGTTACAGTAGAAAACCAAACCTGTTATGTGAAAGCTGAAGCAATTCTGCACAAAATCAGTTTGGTTTTGTACATTTTCTGTTCTTTGCTATATTGAAGACTAATAGATGCTTTTTTTTTTCTTCAATGAGGTAAGAGATGGAAAAGGCTGTAAATTCAGGGAAGATGGGGAGGTGTTAACTTATGTAACAGAAGTGTTTTGTAATAACATGTTCTGTGTTCAGAAATAGTGATATTAAGACTAAGACAACATAAAACCAGTAAAACTCAGACTTTTGCAGTAACATTTTTTTCTTCTGTAATAGTTACTAATTTCAGGTATACTCAATATTAAAGAGTTCTGATAAAATACTTTTCTTCGAGTGGTATGCCTCTGTAGTGGATAAAGTTAACAACATTAAGAACTCTTAAAAGATAAATTTGTCAGAAGGGAAGACTTGAGTAACTTTGAGCTTACTGCTTAGAAATAAAAATCAGGTGGGGCTTTGTAAGGTCGTGCTTCACTTGTTCTTTTTCTGTATGACTGAAATTGTGTGTTGTTTACTTAGTGTGGTCTCACACCCTTTTTCTAGTGGACAAGTAGCATGTTAATTCTCATGGAAATAATGAAGCAGAAATCCTCGAAGGAATTTAAGTGAGACTGCAATATTCTATCATTTCTTCTGCCGATATTTCTTTTGTGATTGCCCCAGAAGTTGTATTTTGTGTATGTAAGGAAAGGGTCTGACCTGCTTCTCCAAATGTGCTAGGCAGAGGAGCTAACTGCAAGAGGCCATGCCTCTAGAACAGACCCTGGAAATATTAAACTTGCAAGATTTGTTTTTTCTTTTCTTAATTGAAACAGTGCAGTAGTTCTTCCTATAGTTTTGGGGAAGGAGAAGATGCAAGGGGGAGAATAAGTAGTAGTAAAAACTTTGTTGATATGTTTGATTTTTGAATTGAGAAGGGTGGTATCCTGAGAGTAATGCAGACAGCAGTGCCTATTAACAGCCATTAACTAGAAACAGTCTGTGCAAAACTGTTTTCCTGAAACTTACTAACTGTGCTTCCTGCAGTTCTCATCCTTTTTCCTCACCAAATATTCAGGTATTTGTTTGAGACAAGACTACTCTGTCCTATGATCAGGAGACATTGGCTTCATTCATTTATCTTATGGTCAAATTGTTAGGTGGGTCTCAGTGTTACTGTATAGAAAGTTGTGTAGAATTTGTTTTTCAGCCAACCTGATGACATTTTCTGTAAGTAAAAGAAAGTAGTGTAAGCATAAGCAGTGAAGCATGTTGAAGTATCACTTGAGTAAACACTAATCAAATTGGTCTGGTTTTGTAGGGTTTGCAACATTGTGAATAAATATGCCTTTAACTTCAGTTGACAGTATTTGCTCTTCTTTGATAGCTTTAAAGATTTAAGGGTTTACATTATGCCACCTGAGTTAAGCAGAGTGGCTATATTTTAAACTGTACTGATAAGTCATGAAAACAAATGACTTGTCTGTCTCTGTTTTCACTGGAAGTATTTATTTTGGGGTTTTTTAAGTCTCTGTAGAGATAGAGTGGGAAAATAGCCTTGCATGTAGGCACTAGATCATGCAGAGCGTAGGGAAAGTTAGTCAATCTCCGTTTGCTGGAAGAGGTGGAAAGATATTTTGAGGTGTAGAGTGAGAATCTTGACTGTATCCATGAAGACAGCATCTGTCTTTGTGCTTTGCTCAGGAACTTGCTGTTTAAAAGACTGCCTCTGATTAGGATGTGGGATTTTGTTCCGATACATAGTTCATGGACAGGAGTATGTGTTTTCATGGCCTTATCTTTCTCCCATGCTGCCAAGAACAAAATTAATTCCACTTCTGTCCTCTTTCATTTTGCATTCTTTTTGTAATTTTGCCCCATAAATTTTATGTATGCTCTTATAAACTTGACCAGACCAGTAATTCTTCTGAGTTTCAATGCTGCCCAAAAAGTGGAAAATCAAAAAGTTATAGTGGCTACACACTGTGGTTGAACTTCCCAACTTGAAACACTAGTTAGCAGGAAGTGGGATAATCAAAATTGAAGTGCCTGGATTTGTTTTCAGTAGTTTCATGTTAAGAATTCTGCCTTTGTAGCTTACTTTTGAGAGTAGTTCAGGATTTTGCATGGTTATTTAATAAAAAACCAAACAGATTATTGTTTGAGATGGAGGGGGCTTAAAGTTTACCACAGGAATAATAGAGGATAAGTATAACTGAGAATTGTTGTAACATGTAACTTTCTACTAATTGCTCATTAAAGTCTTTATTGTCAGATTTTGTTACCTGCTGTGTTTCATTGTTTTTCTTTTATTTTAATCAGTTTTGTCTGCTTCCTTCTGTGGTAAAAGGTAAAATGGTTTTAGCTTGATTTGTGTTACCTAGTTTTAAAGATCACATTACGTTATCATATGTCGATGTAAGTATTCTGGCTTTAGTAAGCACTGAGTACTTTCAACTAGTGGTTCAGAAATACATTATTTGTTAATTGCAATGAGAAACTTGCTGGACAGAAATATTTTTCATTATTTTGGGAACTTCGCAGTTAGCATACTGGATGTAGAGATAAATGTTGAACTGTTTGAAGTTCTAGACTTGGATACTGAATCTACTGCAGAGATGAATCTGCATAAAAATAAATATCTTCTGAAGTTGCAGAAAGTAATTTTTTACTGGACTACTGTTAAGTTTCTGAAATAGGCATTTCTCATACCATCTGTGTTGACTCACCAAGTGTAGAAATTCACAGATTGGGTTCATTTTTAACAAGTCAATCACTATTGATTACTTTGAGGTTTGAGTTAGTACAGCTACCTGCTGTAGCCATATGAGTAGTTTTTGAAGGAGGACAAGCAAAGAGGAGAATAAGCACCCATCTCATGTGAAATTAATTTTGGGACTGTTTAATGTTAGCAGGCATCAACAGTAATAGAACTTCTCTAGCTAGGCTACAGGCAAATACCAGTGCAAAATAATAAAATAAGACTGAAGTCTGAATTATGTTTGAATTGAATGACACAAGCCTGCACACTGGTATTTCTTGAGCAGATGGATCATAACATTATCCATAGAAGATGGAAGCATGAATGGCTGCTCCCAAGATGCTCTTCAGTATTTTTCTATAGGGCTTTCCAATATATAGTTGAGATTATTTTACTTCTACAGTTTATACACTTGTTTATAGGTGTGATGTAACACGTACAGAGTTAGCAGTTTGCTTCATCTGTGAAATCATCCAAGAGGCGCATGCAGGTTATCTAGAAATACTGCACTAGAGATTATTCTGTTCAAAATGCTTTGTATGCTAAGGACTCAAGACTAAATGGAATTTCAAAACGCTTAAGAGTATCTCATATCTTGCTTTACTTCAGTGATTAGGCTGTTAGTGGGAAAGCATCAGTTAAACTTTTTTCTTGGCTCTTTGTCAGTGAAGATTTTGACAAATAATATGAGTATACTATAAGGTAACATTTCTTTTTTTTTTTAATTGTGTTTTTACAGGAGTACCAAAGTCAGATCTTCTGCATACAAGATCTTTAAGGGGGCACAGAGACTGCTTTGAAAAATTCCACCTAATAGCAAATCAGGACTGTCCACGGTCAAAGCTTTCTAAAAGTCCATATACAGAAGTAAAAAATATCTTGAGTAAAAAAATTAACTGGATCATACAGTATGCACAAAACAAGGAGTTGTACTCAGATCCTGAAAACTCAAAACCATCCCAACACCAGCTTTTTAACTTCAGACATCAGACCGATAGAAAATTACTCCCACAGTTTGACTCTCCAGTACCTAGATATTCTGCAAAGTGGATAGATGGGAATTCTGGAGGCATCTCAAGCTGTTCAGAAGCTCTTTTGGAACAAAGAGAATCCACTGATTTCAGACTTGGTGTTTTACAAGAAACAGGTGCTACCTTCTGCTGCAGCAGTGTTTTGTGGTCTAATCACAACCAAGCCCAAAAAGCTGAAAAAGCTGAAGGTGATTCACTTACCAGCGTACGTAGAAGGCAACATCAATACAACAGGGAAGAATGTGAGTATATCTCTATTTACATGCAACCTAGCAAGCCAAGGACAATTCTTTGAAATCTCTCTTGACTGCTTAATCACAAAATGCAAGGGACCTCTGGAGGCCTAGTCCAACCCCTCTGCTAAAGCAGGTTCACCTAGACCATGTTGTGCAGGAGCATGTCCAGGCAGATTTTGAGTACCTCCAGAGAAGGAGACTCCACAACCTTGCTGGGCAGCCTGTTGGAGTGCTCTGTCACTCTCACGGTAAAGAACCTTTTCCTGATGTTTGGGTGGAACTTCCTGTGTTCCAGTTGGTGCTCATTCCCCCTTGTCCCGTCACTGGGCACTACTGAAGAGTCTGGCTCCATCCTCCTGACACCAGCCCTATAGGTATTTATAAGCTTGATAACACTCCCTCTCAGTCTTCTCTTCTCCAGGCTAAACAGGCCCAGGTCTCAGCCTTTCTTCATAAGACAGATGCTCCAGTACTCTGATCATCTTTGTAGTCCTCTGTTAGACTCACTCCAGTAATTCCTTGTCTTTCTTTAGCTTGGGAGTCCAGAACTGGATGCACTTACTTCCCAATGGGACCTTGCTAGTAGAGGGAGAGTATAACCTCTCTCAGCCTGCTGGCCACACTCTTCATATACACCAGGGTGCCATTGGCCGCAAGGGCACATTGTGGACTCACAGTTAGCTCGTTACACAGGACTTCTCTGCAGCACTACTTTCTAGCAGCTCAACCCCTAACATATGCTGGTGCAGGGGGTTATTCCTCCTGAAGTGCAGAACCCTACTCTTGCTTTTGTTGAACATTAGGTTCCTTTCCAGCCTGTCCAGGTTTCAATGAGTGGCAGCACAACCTTCTGGTGTATCAGCCACCCCTCCCAGTTTTGTATCATCAGTAAATTTACTGAGGTCCCTTCATCCAGCTCATAGCTGAATATGTTGAACAAGACTGAACCCAGTTCTGACTGCTGGGGAGTGCTGCTAGTTACAGGTTTCCAACTAGACTCTGTGCTACTGATGACAACTCTCCGAGCTCTTGCCATCCAGGCAGTTCTCAATCCATCTCACTGTCTACTCATTTAACCCACACTTCCTAAGCTTATCTGTGAGAATGCTGTGGGAAACAGTGTCAAATACAGTGTCAAATGCCTTGCTGCAATTGAGGTAGACACCATCCACTGCTCTTTTCTCATCTGCCCATCCAGTTATGCCATCATAGAAGGCCATCAGATTGATCAAGTGTGATTTCCCTTTGGTGAACCCATGTTTACCATTCTTGGTGAGTACCTTTTCCTCTACGTGCTTTGAGATGATGTCCAGAATGAGTTGTTCCATCATGTTTCCAGGGGAAGAGGTGAGGCTGACTGGTCTGTAGTTTCCTGGATCCTGCTTGCCCTTTTTGAAGACTGGAGTGATGTTGGCTTTTCTCTAGTCCTCAGGCACCAGTTCTGTTCTCCATGACCTTTCAAAGATGATGGAGAGTGACTTAGCAATAATATCTCCCAGCTCCCTCCACACTTGTCTGTGCATCCCATTAAGGACTGTGGATTTGTGGATGACAGGTTTGCCTAAATGATCTCTAACCCAGTCCTTGACCTAGGAAGTAACTTTCTCATGAACCCCCCCCCCGACCGTCTAGAGCCCTAACACATGGGATTCCTCCAGGTAGGTCTTTGAAGAAGCAAGACTTGGCTCTCCTGAAGTCCTGGGTTGTAATTGTACTTACTGCCCTGCTTCTACTGTGCAGGATTCTATACTCCATCTCGTGGTTATTGCAGCTAAGGCTGCCCCGAGCCTTCACATCTCCAGCTAGCCCTCCTTTATTTATTAGCACAAGATGTAGCAGCACACTTCTCCTCATTGGTTCCTCCATCACCCGTGTCAAAGTTATCCTCTGTGTTTTGCAGGAATCTCCTGGGCTACGTGTTCCTAGGGTGGTTGAAGTCCCCCACAAGAACTAGGGCTTGTGATTGTGAGGCTGCTTCCAGCTGTCTTCAGAAGGCCTCATCAACTCCCTCTTCCCAATCTGGTGACCTGTAGTAAACACTTTTGTTGCAAAAACCCTGTACTGCATCACCCATATTATCCAGCCCTTTAATTCTTACCCATAAGCTCTTGACTTGTTCTTCATCCACCCCTAGGCAGAGCTCAGTACATTCCAGTTGCTCCCTCACATACAAAGCAAACCATAACCTCGCCTCCCTGGCCTGTCAGTCCTAAAAGGTACATAGCCATCCATGAGAACATTCCAGTCATGTGAGCTATTCCAACATGTCTCTGTAATTGAAATGAGATCATGGCCCTTTGACAGCATACAGATCTCTTGTTCTTCCTGTATGTTCCCCATACTGCGTGCATCTCCACAGGACATTAACAGCCTGAAAGGCAGCTTTTAATGTTTTGGAATTCCTTTAAAACCTGTGAAGAAAAAGACTGCATGGCTAAAATAGTGTGGAAGGTTTGGTGGGTGTAGAGGGTTGGGTTGGTTGTTGGGGGTTTGGGGTTTTTTTTATTATTATTATTTTCCATTAGTTTTACTCCAGTGTGACACAGGACGTGCCTAATTTATACAATTATTATTTATACAACTATTACGGTTGATTGCAATCAGTTTAATATGTCAGTACTGGCAGTTGCACAGTCCTGTCTGTGGACATTACTAAGCTCCTGAAAGCAACCACCTTGCTGAACTTGTGGATACCTTGATTACATTGTTCAGGAAGTTGCCCTCAGCAATAACAGGAAATTGGAGGTAAGGTAGCAGAGCAAGTTTGTGCAACAAAGTAAAAAAATTAAGCATTCTTAATAGTAGCAAATTCCATCATAGTAGACAAGGAAAGTAATTGGAGAGGATTTGATTTCAAAAGACTTGAGAAAGAAGGCAAAAAAGCTGTTAAAATACTCAGTGGAAAATTACGTAATGAAAAAGAGGGTGGTAATGGAATTCAGAATGTTGGAAAGGTGAGAGTAAGACATACTGTAAAAAGTTGAAACCAGTTTCTTTAGGCTCCCTTCATCATTTCACATTCTTTATGAACAGATTTTAGGCTGCTACATGATGCCTCAAATTGCATTTGTAGTGAAGTTGGAGTCTTAAAGCCATAAATCAAAAGAGATATGCTGTGCTGTTTGACCACCTGTCCTCTGGAGTCATAAATTGGGATTACATAAATCAGGGCAGCAGTTTACGGAGGAATTATGAAAGCTTGACCTGGTTTATGGAGTTATCTAACTGAAGTTAGCGACTTGGAATTTATCTCTCTGATCTCTGGTTTCAGGACAGGGGAACATGAAGCTTTTTTGAGCACGATAACAGATTATATTTTTGTCTGTTATGACTGGATAACACACTTTGAGGCATTTTTGCTATGTATTATGTTTTTGCTTAATAATTTTGTAGTATTTAGCTTTAAAAGACATACATTTGGAGACTATGGTTCTGTAAAGTTTGCATTTTAGAGAAAAACGAAGTGGGACTTCTCTGCCAACTACTGTTAATGTAACTGTAACTATCTTGGTCAGTGTTTCTTAATAATATATCTCAGCCATGGATAGAAGAGGCTTTTAAATTCAGTGTTCTGTCTTTTCTCTTTCACTTCTGTATCAGAATTGTGACATGACACATACACACAAAATATATGAACTTGCCTATCTGCTGTAGTTAATGAAATGTTGACGAAAATAAGGAAGAAATGGGAAGTTACATCTTACCACTGGGTATAAAAATGAAAAAAAAATCTTGACATTTTTGTAATGGTCAATTACTAGGTAAAATTCATCAGAATTTTTTTGGAGAAAAGAAAATCTTAACTTAAAGGATGGTAAGATGCGTGAAAGGAATTGTCAGTTGTATTAATAGCCAGAGGTAGGAAGGAGCGCTGCTGTATCTAGCTGTTGAAGCAGAAAGGTGTATGCATTTCATTTTTGAGTGGCTTTAGGTCTTGAGTAACAAGTAGGTGATCATGGCTGTTGACAGCTTATTTAGTTTGGCAATACTGACAGAAAGTTAATATCCCACAGCTGCAAGATGTGAATGAGAGAGGTTGAAATAGAAAACTTAGGATAATTGAATAGTCAGGTAGGGAGGTAAAGAGAAGATCCTTTTCAGAAATTATACTTTAAATTTACAATATAGAAACCTCTTGAGCTTTGACTATAGAAACCTATCTCACTGTTCAGAGAAATCTGAACAAAAGCTGTGTGATTGCAGCATAATTTTTTTCTCAAGTATGCAGTGACAGCGTTGTTAAACTGCAACATTGTTTAAAAGCAATGTTAAAATTACAAGGTTGTAAAGTTTCTTTCAGTGCTCTTTGTCTTCCTGTGTTATCAGGATTGTCACTTTTCACCATGCTGCCTTGGGTATCTCAGTAGCAGGCATGGGTGGCACCAAGCCCAGCACTGCTGTGTTGAGGAGTTTCTAGGAAGCAGGTCAGTGCTTGCTACTTCCGATTGAGGGCTGCATAGAATACTTTCACAAGTCCCTCCTCAGAGGTTTTAATGTGTATTTTCTCTAAGGTTGACCAATGTATACATAACCAGAGATACAAAAGGGATTTTGTATGATGTAGAGGATCTTTTAGTTCTCACTAGGTACATAGCAAAAGAAAGTGAGGAGTGAATCTACTTTTATAAGCAGGTCTTAGTATCAAACTAATATTTTTCTTCATCATTTGTCACAGAGGTACTCAGTGGAAACTATGCATATAAGAATAATGTATACAAAGTGCAGAACTTCATAGCCAAAACAGGTTGCTGCATGCTGAAAATGCTGTTCAGAAGCAGTTTCTGGTAGGCTCACAAGCATAGCAGGTCCTGCCTCAGAATTGTCTGCTTTCCCACCATTTAACAGATGGACTTGCAGGTTTGCACTGCGGAAACCATGTTTTCCATCGAGGAAGGTAAAGTATTTAAAGATGTCATGCAATTTACAAGCAGTTCTGATTCTGGATACATCTGGTTTGAGGGTTTGAGTTTCCAGCTTTTTGACTCTGAAGAAGGGGCTTTCCTATGGAGTGAATCCTTTTCTGTCAACATAAAAGAATTTTCAAGCTTTCCACAAATGACTGTTAAATAATGTTGCCTCTGTCATTTGCATACTAATAAGCAACAGATGCATGGCAGTGTGTCAGTCTGAGAAAACAAAGTCTGCTTAGGTGTTTGTATGTGACTTTGGTATTAGTAATAACAGATTCTCTTTTTACAGTGACTGTAATGACTCCTGGAGAGTTAAAGCAACTTAATGAAAAACTGCTCAAGCAAATCCAGGGTGAGAATTTTTTTAATACTCTCTGTGCTTGTTTTGCTTTGTAATGAAGAAAATCTTGTGGGGTTTTTTTTTAAAAAATAAATCGCAGTGGCTTTACCAACTAAATTTTGAACTGAAATCTCCCTATATCATGCTTCCATGTAAAACAATAAGCTTCTATTTATTATGTATGTATTCTATTTATTACGCTTTTATTATGTAAACTCTATGGGCATTGCAAGCTGGCACTTGAATATAGCTTTTCTGTAAATTTGGGTTTGTCTGGAATAAACTTCATTTAGCATTATAGGATGACTCATCTTGTCTCAGGTCACCTGAAACTGTAAACTAAACAGAACTACCAGTTTACAAATGCACACACCAAGCTGTGCTGCAACCACAGAAAGTGATGTTCTGCATAAGCCCACTTAAATATCCATGCCTTTTTTGTGATAATATTCAGCACTGCTTTTTAACTCCAGGGGAGGGAGTTAAACTACAGGGACCACGTGCATTAACTTGATGATGTTCTTGCAGATGTGTTTGAAGAGCTAACTCAGCAAGTCCAAGAAAAGGACTCTCTGGCTTCAGAGCTCAACGTCCGTCATATTGCTATCGAGCAGCTGCTGAAGAACTACTCCAAACTGCCATGTCTACAGATGGGACGAACAGGGATGAGATCAAATGTCCCCATATAAAGGGGATACAGCATCTATTCCCAATAGAGCTAATTTTCCCAGACAGCTTTGGTAACCCTTCAGTACAACTGCAGAGATAGATAGAAGCTTTTGAGGGGTCTTGGGCAGCTTTCTCTTTGCATTCATAATCCCTGAGAAGTCTTACTCCAGTTTTAACAAGACAAATATTTTAGGTATTCATATCTACTGTAATAAGGTTTATTCATACTTAAGGGATTATCTTTTCCTTTTTGCCCATAACTAGCCATGAACCTTGAAATTAAATTTGTGGTTTATTGATATTTTATTTTTTTTCTAACAAAGAATGGCATGAAGCCTGTTACCTGCTTCCTTCTACAAAGGAAAAAAAAAAATTGAGTTTTGATCAGATCTGATCATGTTACATCCAAGAGAGCTTTAAGGGGAGAACAGTATTAATTAAACTCATGTTTTCATATTTATTATGAGCAATATTTTATTATTGAAATTTTATACTAAATATCACTATTTTAGCTACTTTTCCAGATCTCTTTATAGAATGTCTGAATTACTCTGTGTAATGTTTATGCTTTGTGTATGACTATCCTTTTCCAGGTCTGTATCTTTCATGGTACAATTTAGGAAAAAAAGTTTCCCAAAGAGATGAATTTCACATGTTAAATAAACAACATGGTGGTGCATCACTTATTTTTGTCAGCTTTATAGCTAAAGAATTTGGTTCATCAGAGATGTATAAAAAAAAAAGCACAGCACTTCTAAATTTTAAAAAAAAATTCATACTTTGGTTTTAATGCATAGAAGTTGAATTTGTTTTATATGTGTGAAATTTTCAATGCTGAAAAATTACTTTGAAAAAGCTAAATAAATTTGTAATACTAGATTACCTTGTTTTGAGTTTTTTATAAAGTTGAATCACACCGCGATAAAGTGTTTTCATTTTGAAATGCAAATAGTAATGGTACATAATATAACAGAACAGCCTCTGCTTTTTGAAGTCTTGTATCTATCTGCTATACTGAGAAATCTTAGTTAATCTTTGCTAGAAAGAATGTTTTGTAGAGCAGCATTTGTGTGACTGAAAGTTGCTGAGTTGCACTGCAAAAGACAAGGGTGGGTGGAGAAACTTCCCTCATGCTTGCTGAAGTTAAATTCTTTGTGGTTTCTGGTTTTTATCACTTTACTCCCTGTTTTCACTTACAGCTGAGTTGAAAGACTGACTAGCATAAAGAAAGATTGAGATTGGATTTTAAAATCAAATGGAGAAGTAAGCTGAAGTTCAGACTAGGTTTATTGATTGCTTTCCCTGTAGTGATATCTAGACTACGTGGGACAGGTTGATTAATTCTTTTTTTCTCCATAATGCATTCCTGGAAAGTGGTTTGAAACAGCTAGACAGTATGCATGAGTGGGGACCTTGAACTGGTCTGTCTTTGAGTGTTTTGTGATTTAGTAGGGGGAAAAATCAGTACTGTCATTGCTTGCCTATGGAAGTGGGCTTGTAAGTAAATATGCACCAGCTAATCCCTGATTATGGTTTTCAGAAGGTGGGTTAATCTCCATGTGCAAGTCTGTAGACCTTATTAATACTATACTAAGATAACTGCAAGTGTAAGGTGAGAGGAGAAATTCTATTTCTCATATCTGTGAAAATGACCATCATACTTAATAGGTGAGGGTGATCTGGAATTCCCCAGGTGTCTGAGACTGATTAGGGCCTCACTTTCATTTCATTAGATAATGAAGAGAATTAAGTTATACTTCCAATTTAATTGTTTACTCTTGTGGGTGCTAAAAGCACGGTATCTATAATTTACATCCTTCCTACTACATTTCTTTATTTTTTCTTATATTAGAGGTTTGATCCAAACAGGGTTGTAGGAGCTTTATTAGATTTAAGATGGATTATAATTAGGAGGGATAACTTTTGTGGCGTATATGCTGAGTGAGCATGAATTCTTCATTATCATTTGCCTTCAATACAGTTTTGGGCTAGGGAACAAGGAAACTATGCACCTAGTATATGTGCTTAAGAAGTGGACAGGTCTATAGTTATTTTCTCTTAAGTTTAACGTGTGGAGAGTGTCTGTGTGCACCAGCAGTCTGGCAGCTCTGAACTGGAGTTGCTGCTGTACACCTCTAGACCAGAGGAACTAAAGAAAATAGACGTGGCTGTTATGGGTACTTCGTTTTAAAACCATGTGCTGTAAAGAAATGCTTATACTATCACATGCATGAGATTTCCTCGTTGCTTTCGTGGTTTTCACTGGTATATTTATCTGGTGTAAATCTTAACACTGAATGAGTTGTTTTCTTGCATGACATGATGATTCTTCAGCTATGAAATGCTTGTCGTTTGAGTGAATATAGTGAACAAGCTTTATGGGGGAAAGACTTGCAAAAGTGGTGTTTGAGGGTATGAACACCTATCAAATGAAATCCAGTTTGTGACTGAACAGCCTAAAACATGTTTTCATTTGCATTATAAGCTACCACTTATTTCAAATGGTAGAAAGAACTGGCTGAAAATTGGCATACTTAAACTGAAGGATCTTTCTGAAAACATACATGGAATTGCTACAGCTTTGGGGGGGGAGGAGTGGAGGTGCCATTACTGCTATAAAGGGCAGAAACTGAATTCTTTTTTCTTAAAAGGAACGATATTTCCAATAAAAAATTCCACCTAAACTGATTCTTGAAACCTCTTGTTGCTTTAGTTGTATTTCAGTACCTGGAAACTCCAATAGTGAGAATGAAGCTGGATCTAAGGCTTGATTAGACAGCAATAAAACTCACAAGGAGGAGCCTTGCTTGATCAAAGCGAGATCCATAAGTATAAAAGCATAGCACAAAATCAGATCAGTTTAAGAGCTTAATCTATTATTTTCATGGAGATTCTTTTTTTTAGGAACAGTTCAGTAACCATGTTATAAAAATGCTGCTGTTTCGTTTTCCTGATATGGGATCTCACATTGGGCAGGGTTATTCTGTTATCTTTCCTGAAGGATAATGTATGTGCTGGTTTCCATGCTGACAAACCATTTCCAGAAAGTGAGTAGGGGACTTGGGGATTCTTGCTGCTTTTTAATTAATCAAGCCCCAGGAACAGAATTATCTTTTTTTGTTTGTTTGTTTTATGAGTAATATTTCTGCCACTTAACACTTCCTAGATAATGCAACTATTTACATCAAAATTGGAAGTGCTAATTGTACGTAGCAAATACATAATACATTTCTTGGGCAGTTAAATTTGTTTTGCAATTACAAGTTTTAGAGTGACATACATATTTAAATACCGAGATTTAATTTTGAGGAAAAAGTAATAAAGTGATCTGTTAATTTCTTTTTCAGGTTAACAAATTGCTTAGGTTGTTAATTTTCACCCCAGGTTTTTTTTGGTTTATGAATGAATAAAATGTTTCTTTTTTTTACTAGATATAAAATTAGTGGCATGTAACCAAAACAGCATGAAGGAAACTGTCTAAGCATTGAAGCTATTAAAGTCATGTGTTAAGAAAACTCACAGACCAACTGTGGTTCTAAAACATCTCGAAATCGTGATGCTTCTGGCTAAAAGAAGAAAGATTGAAATTCATGAAGACTGCAAGTAATTTTTTTTTTTTAAATAGTTCTTTATTGTGTTGCATGAAGCAGCCCTCTGCTCGCTTTTGGTTTGCAATGATTAAATGTGTTAACATTTATTGGCTTTAAGTTTTTAAAACACTATCATTAGGGTGTTGTGTTAAGATGGTGTATTGGAATAAAGAGAGGTAGGAATGCCAGTGGCTGTAGGTAGATTAAATTCTGCAGTAGGGTAGAAAAATAAAGATGCCACTAAGTTACTGGGGTTTTGTAGTGTAATAATAACACAAGTCAATGGTGGATCCCACTGTGAAATGAAAGGCGGAACTTTATTGGGTTTTTCACCTCCATTCAATTTGTATCCCATATAGTTCCCATTGCCATGAAGTCCTGAAACCTGCTGTAATGCCTTGCAATCACTTGTGTATCTCCCATCTGCTTAAATATTTAAAGGACCATTTTCCTTAATTACTGAGAATAAATTAATTTGCCAGTTGAAGGTGTAGTTATGTAGGTGTTTTTCTTGTCCATAAGCCCTTCCTAATGTAGCTGCATTGGACACCTCCCTGCCCTTACCTGTGCTAATGCCCTCCTCTACTCATGGTAGTCTCCACGCCTGAGTTGTGAAAAGCCTGAGAAACGTCATAATTTTTCTGTTAGCATAAACAACAACAAAAAAATCAGTTACCTTCTCAGTACTTTTAATACCCAAAGACTGCCTCTCCAACACCAAACTTGTGCACTTGGTAACCTGCCGGTACCTTCCCTGCTCACCCACTTGCCATTTGGCTCCTGGCCTTCCCCAGGTCCTGGGCACAGCTGCCTAAGCACCGCTTGGATTTTGGGAACAGTACTGCTGTGTGAGACAGCACCATGAGAAAGAGGAGAGGTACAGTTACAAGCTGAAGTCCAGTTGTTGAAAGGACTATTTACTGGTAGCTAAGGCTTCAAGAGTAAAGTATGAACTTGAAAAAGGTATAAAATTGATAAGAAATGAAGGGTGTTAAGCCTGCAGTTGGCTGGTATTCAGGTCATCTGTGCTGACCTGAGTCAATTTGGTGTGTGAGTATGGTTTAGCAGTTCCCAAGATCTGTGGCTCTGTCCTTATACATGGCTCCCCTATTGCCACCAGGCCTCCCCACATGATGCCTGCTGGCTCAGCAGCAGCTATTCAGGCATCTTTCCAGGATGTCAGCATACTGGTGCTTAGCTGCATAGCTTAGCAAGTCCTGCTTATATTGTGTATGTATGTAAGAAATAATAAATACTTGCTTTGCACTTTTAAGTTGAATATGTTTTGCTTGCAGAGCCTCTATGCATGGCTATGAATGGCCAAATCACAGAATCACTGGGCTGGAAAAGACCCACAGGATCATTGAGTCCAACCATTCCTATCAAACACTAAACAATGCCCCTAAGCACCTCATCCACTCATCTTCTAAACACCGCCAGGGAAAGTGACTCAACCACCTCCCTGGGCAGCCTGTTCCAATGCCCAGGGACCCTTTCTGTGAAATTTTTTTTCCTGATGTCAAGCCTGAACCTCCCTTGATGGAGCTTGAGGCCATTCCCTCTCATCCTGTCCCCAATCACTTGGGAGAAGAGGCCAGCTCCCTCCTCTCTATAACTTCCTTTCAGGTAGTTGTAGAGAGCATGAGGTCTCCCTTCAGCCTTCTCAAGGCTAAACACCCCAGCTCTCTCAGCCACTCCTCGTAAGACTTGTTCTCCAGCCCCTTCACCAGGTTTGTCGCTCTTCTCTGGACACACTCCAGAGCCTCATAAAGTGACTCAAGCAGTAAGTGATATCTGTGTTTGGATGGCAAATACATTCTCTAGGGAGGTGCAGGTATGTTCCTGTATGCTGTCTGAACCTGGGATAAGCAAACATTCTCTATGCTGTGTATGTGTATGGATGCTACAGGTCAAGTGTATCAGGGAGATTAAAACCTGTCTGCTATGTACAGATCTTAGATTTTGCAGTTAGGCAATTACTTACAGAGTTCAGAATTTTGTGCACAAATGGAGGCAGAAACATTCTAACTGAAATTTAAAGTCGTTAATGTGCATGAGATATGGTGCGTCCAAAAGAAAAGGGAAAAAAATAACTTAATATTTCATTTGCTATAGTATACCTATGTGCCCCTATCCTAGCTGAAAGAATAAACAGGTGCATTGGGTTTCTAGTTGTCACCTTTTGAAGTTGTACAGTTAAGCTTCAAAAGGAGGATAAAAAAGGCGCTACTCCTTCATGTATAGCCCTTGCCTAGTGCAGGTTCATGAGGGCAGTTCAGGTCAAGTAACATGCTACCTTTCAATTAAGTGCAGCTGAACTTAGGGTGAAAAAGGACCTACTTCTGTACTAAAAAACAAATCATTAAAATGTTATTTTGGGGAAGATGCTACTTTACATTGATGAAAAATGTGTGTGATTCTGAAAAATCCCACATCACCTAACAAAAGAAGGCTTCTGCAGTGCCTCTGTCCTATCCTCTCACCCTGTCCCAGTAACTCAGGAATCTGTTAATTTTACAAAATAAAAATGTGATAGAAAGCTAAAAATCTCAATGACATGGTGTGTCTCAAGGAGGTTCTACGGAGCTCTCTACAAGAAAGAAATTTGAAGGCTAGGGTCACATAAAAGCATGAGCAGAGGGAAAGTGATGTTTGTGTGTGTGTTTGTGTTTGGGAATGTTCCAGCCACAGTGAAAGCTTTGTTGGGGACTTGGGAATGAGGAGAAATCACTAGGCTATGGGGCAAAAGAGCTTTGCCCCTCCGCTACTGCAGCTGTGTGGAGTTCCTGGGATGCTCTGATACTCATCACACAATCCCACACTGTCCCCTCAAGCTGAGATAAACACAATGGGTTTTCAACTGACTTCTTGCTGTGGGTTGAGATAGCAGTAGGGCAGTTTCAGCTGGTTTACTGGGACAACTCCATGTTGTCATCTTTTCAGAACACATCAGATCTATAGATGTTCATAGCATCAGAGCGAGGCATTGAATGAACTAGTGATGTTTCACTTGAGAGCAGCAGTAGTGTCACTTAAACTTGTACAGGAGCTTGGATCAACCATGTAAAATGGCAGAGAAACACCGGCTTATCAGGATGTACATTTAGCTGCAAGCTTTTCTTTCTAAAATTCCTGATATCACAAACAAGAAATGAGCTAAATGAGAAGACTGGTTAATAGATCTGATGCAAAACAATTAAGACTCTTGGGAATGCTTCTTTCCTGTGATAACTTCTCAGTAGGTCTAAAATCAGACATGACCCAACAGTGCCTTTTCCAACTCTTTAAAATGTAGTCTGTGTATTAGGCCAGCATTTAAGACACTCCTATTGTAGTGCTTAATTTTACTCACAACAACAAAACAATGCAAGTTCAGATCAATCCTTGAATATTATTCTGGAGCAACTTGTATGTTAACCTCTGTTACAACAAATTCAGGATCTTTTATCTTCATCCTCAGTTTGAAAACACATTGCAATGCCGAGAGTCTAGTGGAAATAGGTTGTTGGACGGAGGTAGCTTTTGCAGTCTGAGCTGCATGGTACATCTCTGTGGCTATAATCATAAAAATGATGAGATATAATAATATATATCTAAAATGAGAACTTGGCTAAGAAATGTTTATATGTCGTCTCTTATTTGAAAATGTCTAAACTTTTTTTTGTGCTTTACTGTGTATTTTGAATATATGCAAATGTTCATTATGTGGTCACTCAAGCACATAGCAGACTTCACTGATTTCTGGTAGGGATACACCATAGTTTTGCATGTAGCAGGTACATATAAAGTACATATAACAGTACTTGTTACAAAGCATGAATCACTGTATCCCATAAATGAAAAAACAGCTAAAGATGTGTTTATTAACCAAGGATAACCTAACTTCTTGGCTTTTAATAGTACCAGTTTGGTACAGGTTCCTGAACAGAACAGTTTCAGCAATTCCTCTTTAAAATATTTTTTCTTCCTGATGTAGCAGAAAAAAATAAGTATTCTGTGAAGTCAAATGCCAGCTTTAAATGATAAGATGTCTTTAATCCGCCTAAAGAAAGATGAAATTATTGAAAAACAGCTTCATGGTTTTCTCATTTTCAATGATTTTTGCTAATCTGCTGAAAATAAAAAATACAGTTGGAAGTCAGTTTTCAGGGGGTTGGTAGCAGTTTGTGGCTTCCAGTAAATAAACTAACTAGAATTCAAAATCCAAAGCAGCCAGACTCCAAAATGAAAAGATCATAGACTGCAAATTATTCTGTTTAGAGCTGTGCATTGAAATAAGCAATAACAGACTTCTTTCTCAAGATGATTTTAAAATGTGATCCTCAATAGATGTCTCTGTAGGCTGCACATTTGAAGAAGCTGTGCTCCTGTCTAACTAGATTGTTTGAAGTGCCACTGCTTTAAGTTCTTTGTGTGGTTAAAGTTGAATGAGGCTTTTGTACACGTGACTTTAAGGATAAATGATCTTTCAATGTGGAAATTGAAATTTCCACAACTGAAATTGCTGGACATAGCATGACCAGCAGGTCCAGGGAGGTTATTCTCCCTCTGGACTTGGCACTGGTGAGACCGCTCCTTGAATCCTGGGGTCAGTTGTGGGCCCCTCACCACAAGGAGGATGTTGACGCTCTGGAACAAGTCCAGAGAAGAGCAACAAAGCTGGTGAAGGGGCTGGAGAAGAAGAGGAGTGGCTGAGAGAGCTGGGGTTGTTTAGCCTGGAGAAGAGGAGGCTGAGGGGAGACCTCATTGCTCTCTGCAACTACCTGAAAGGAGGTTGTGGAGAGGAGGGAGCTGGGCTCTTCTCCCAAGGGACAGGGGACAGAACGAGAGGGAATGGCATCAAGCTCCACCAGGGGAGGTTCAGGCTTGACATTAGGAAAAAATTTTTCATGGAAATGGTCATTCGGCACTGGCAGAGGCTGCCCAGGGAGGGGGTTGAGTCACCTTCCCTGGAGGGGTTTAAGGGATGATGGACAAGGTGCTGAGGGACATGGGTTAGTGTTTGATTGGAACGGTTGGACTCGATGATCCAGTGGGTCTCTTCCAACCTGGTTGTTCTATGATTCTATGATTCTATAATTCTAAATAGCGGAAGGAATAATGCAGTGTGAATTTGCAATTAACTTTGGAACACACAGTATTTCTACATCTCGGCACTCTGTAGGCTTCAGAGTTTGATAAGCAAGAGAATCATCTTTAATGCTGGTACAACTGCCATATGGCATAAACTGGACTATATCCTTTGTCCAAAAGCTCCATCACCCAAACACAAGACCATTTGTAACAATCTTTGGACAACTAGCTGCTGCCAGCAACATGCAGTGAAAGGCAATGTGTGGGGCTGTGTCTGCTGGCACCTTTTAGTATCACAGCTGCAGATGCTGGATTAGTGGGAGGCAAGTGGATGACTGTGGGAAGCCAGGCTCGCATGAAGTTGCTAAACAGCTGTTCCTCTTACCCCTGCTGGAGTCATACTGCTGGTCTAAATGGACCATTGCTCAGACACAGCAGGGTATTTCTTATACACTTCTCTTTCCAGGCAGATTGGTTGGAGCACACCAACAGCCAATAGCCCTGTTCGCTGTGGCTGCTCCCATTTCACCTTCCTTTAACCATCTCTCCCCACACCAATCCCCCTCTACCACAATTGCAGAAATTCTCTCTTCCTTCACAGACATACTAAAAAAAAAATCATCCTTTTGTAGAATCAGAGGTATTGAGGAGATAGGGGATGAGAAAAAAAAAGCTTTAAAAAGTGATGAATGGTACACTCGCCTACAACACTCACCATCAGGCAGGTCAAACAGTTCTCCATTAGCCTGAAAGCATCCTGTATATGTTTACCTCAGCAGCAAATAAGCACTTTTTTTTACTACTGTTTGTATTACTAAAGCATTCCCAAACTGCTCAGTTCTCAAAAATCATATAATAATCAACCTTTGAGAGGGAAATGATATGATATTTTAAGGCACAGTAGTGCTATGTATTGATAGGAAAGGAAAAGGAGGAAGAGGCAAGGCTTTTTTTCTTTTGCGTAGCTTTCTGACAAAAGATATTAGTGAGATTTCTTACTATAGTGATAATGGGTGCTTACAGCCTCAGAGGAGGTAATCAGTATATATCACCAAAAGGCACAGGCTGACCTCCAGCGAGCCTCTATCAACTCAGTTACCTTTGTGGTTGGCTTCACTTACCCTTACCCTGAGAAAAGTGAGGAGTGTGAGCAAATCCCATCTTTTACAGCCCCTAGTTCTCCCAAAATATGCTGTACCTCTGCCTTCCTTAAGATAAGTCTGTCTGCATTGGTAGAGTTGGGTTTGTGAGCAGCAGACAATGGAGTAGCTTCCTCAAGCCTCCCTTCCAGGGACGGAGTGGGTAAAGAAGGGCAGTACATACCAAGGGCATGTTTTTCTGCTGGATGAGTGTGACTGGATAATGCTCAGAGCCTGGGTGCTGCGACGCACCACAACAGCTTTGACTCAGCCACTGAAAGGCTATACAAGTCCACCCTGTTTCTCATGAGCAATTGCACTTGTTTTCTTTCAGTGTGACAAATGGCCAAGGTCAGTGCCTTGCACTTATTTTTGTACTTTTGAAATAACACTGCGCTTAAAGAAGAATGGGTTTTTGCATATGAGTCAAAGAAAGACATTGATCCAATAGAAAATGCAGGTCAGTTATTGCTGTCAGTAGTGTGGTAGTGCCATTCAGTGACAGAAAAATAGAACTAGTAACCAGACGCTTTCATCCATTTACTTATCTCTGCTCCATTCTAGTCAAGCACAACAAATATGTTAATAACCACACTGATCAAAACTGGGTTCTTAATGTTTAGATTCAACATATTAGCATCATGGTTAATGTAATCACTTTGCTACCTCATGTTTCGTGCTCATTTTCTTATGCTGCCTGTCATTTAGCAGATGAGGTTTTCTACACAGGAAGAATTGGATGACAAAAATATTCTTCTAGAAGTAGATAATTTATATTGAGTAATAGCATTTATGTGTAAATAAAACATCTGTATGTCTGTAAATCTCAATCACAAGTATATTTGTTGTTTTATCTGGCCAAAGTGCTTTAAAGCAGCTCCAGCAGTGACAGCAGGGTGACTGGTTCAGTGTCATCTCCCATAAGACATGAGCAGGTGCTGCTAAGGAAGTCACTGTGGGGATGTGTTACTTCACATTGAAGGTCAGCTCAAGGCTTTGCAAATTTAGCTTTGATATTCTTCATGTTGCTGTGGGAGAGGCAGATCCTAGACACTGCATAACTAAATGTGAAATGCAGGTTTTTGTCCTGCTAAAGACACACAGCTTAGTCATTATTTATATTACTTATGTTAATCTTCGACTTCAGTGCATCAATTCTGCGGCACACAGTGCCATTTCCATTGGGTTTTGTGAGGATTTGAGTTTTGTTCACTGATCACAGACTTTTTTTGATGCATGGCTAGGGCAAGACTAATCTTTTTAAAAAACTGGTTTTTAACTGGGTATTATCTCTGAAAAAAATACACATTTTTACATACCTAAAATGAGCAGGGAAAATAGCATTGCCTAGCATTACAGTTTTCAGACTCATCTGACTGTAATATGCAGCTAGTTTGGTTGCTGAACAATGTCACCCTCTTAGCGTACACTCCTTGACATGAGATGTCTGCTTCAGAGGCTGTCCTTTCTTACCTCCAAATGCCAGTAGCTGTAGTTCTGATGAGCTCCTGTTGCAGTCACTTGGGCATTGGCATAAGAATGCAAAACTGTCCCTGGCACCAAGCCCTTACTCGAAGGATGCTTTCTGCTGATCCCGTGAGGCTGTGCCCAAAGGTGACCAACCTATGCAGTTAGAGAAACTCCTCATGCTGTATCCTCTGCCTGTTAGGTTACTGCTTAGAGTGCGGCTGGCAGGGCTGCCCAGGCCAGGCTGAGTCCTGCCTAAACCCAAGCAGGATGTTGATGGGTGGTTACAGACCAGAGGCCATTTTGTGAGCATCTCCAAGCACTGAACAACTTATGCTAAATGATATAAAGACATAAGGCTTTCCAGCTTTGTATGCATAGCTTTGCACGTACCCACCATGAATACAGAAGCTTACACAGGCANTGGCTCACTGGAATCACATTGATTTGTGAAGTGATGAACCCATTCCTCCGTCAGGATGTGCTTTGGGGTTTTAGCTGTTGGTTGTGTCAGTTGATGGCTTAGTGCCTGGTCTGGTGAGGTGAAGGTGGTCTTTGGACACCAAGGAACATCTATTCCTGTCCCATTTATATCCATGCTGCAACAGAAACAACAACAATCATAGTTCATGGCATTAAACAAGGTTAAATCCAACCTGGTGTGACATGTTGAAAAAAAGCTGAGTCAGAGACCAGTTGAGGTAAACATTTGCAGAGCAAAGCCGAGGAGGTTGGAAAGACCTGGCAGTGCTGGCTATGAAGTGGGACCAACAGCTGCTTCTGACTGTAGTAAAGCTCCCCAGCTGTTCTCAGCTCACTGTACTTTCATATCTGAAGCAATTGCAGACAAGTAGCAAACAATGCTTGGTATTAGTGGGAGCCCTTGGCACTGGCTCTCCAGCAGATGGGTCTTACTTCCTTTGACCAATGGCCAGTGCCAGGGGGTCACAAACCCTGAAAGGCACAGGCTGGAAAAATCCTTCCCCTTTGCAGCTGAGTGTGACAGGCATTGGACTGATGGTGGGGTCACCCAAAAGAGGTCAGAAGTAGTCAGGGCAAGCATGGCCCACCAGCACATGCCGGGGCCCCCAGGCAGTTCACATTTTTTTCTCAGTACATGAATGCATAGAACAGTCAATCACTGGCTAAGGTTAAAAGAGGTTGCTTGTTCAGTGAGTCCCATGTATCGTGGGAATGAGGGGGAGAAGGAGGAAAATGCAGGAAAAAAAACCCCATATGTCATCATCTGTGTGAAGACTGTTTCATCATGACTAATCACAAATGGACAAGCTACCTTTTGCTGCTAACTTTAACTCTTCCATGGCAAACCAGAACACTTCATTTTGCAAACTTAGTGGTACATACCATATTTTTTAAAGTGACTTATTGCTGTTTTTAAGACAGGAAAAGAGCAACTTTATTCACTTCTTGCATCATATTCAGACACAAGATCAGATCTGTCCAGAAACACTTATCACATCAACTTCTTTGCTGACACTTGTGGGAAAGTCAAATCCCTGGTGCTCCAACAGAGCCCTAAGCCACAAGCCAGGCTTGAAGCCTGGCAAGCAAACAGGGAGTAAATTATAACCTAGAAATGAGTAGCATGCACTGACTGTAGGCCACTGCACAGCTCTTGTGCTCACTGTCACTCTGTCTCACACACAGCTGTGTGCCATCATGGACCAGCTGAAGCAGGGAAGCACCTTCAGAGATCGCCTGGTTCAACCCCTGCCCAGAGCATGGTCAGCAGGAATAGGCTGCTCACGGCCATACCTAGCTGGATTTTGAATTTCTCTGGGGATGGAGACTCCACAGCTTCTCTGGGCATCCTCCTCCAGAAGTTGAACACCCTCAGAGAGGAGAAGTGTGTAATTACATGAAATGAAATTTCATGTATTTCAGTTTGTGAGCATTGCCTCCTATGGTCCTGCCACTGGGCACCACTGACTAGAGCCTGGCTCCATCTTCTCTACTCCCCATCAGGTACTGTGGGGGACTTGGCAGTGTGAGGTTAACAGTTGGACTCAATTATATAAAGGGTCTTTTCCAACTTAAATAATTCTATGATTCTGTGATTTATACACGTATAACAGATCTCCTTGAACCTTTCCTAGCTTTCCCAGCCTCTGCTGAAAGGACAGATGCTCTGGTCCTTCAGCCACTTTTGTGGCACTTCATTTGACACTCTCCCTTACACCTCTTGAATCAGGGAGCATAGCAATAGGCTCTCGGGTTATAACTCCTTCAAAGCAATAAAGCCACTCACTTCATGACTGCTGATCTTCTTCAATCTACCAGGAGGCTAGGAGCACACTCAGTGTTTTCACTGTCACCTTCTGTTCAGTTGCATGACCTTGCATCATTCTTTTGCTCATTGGAGCCAAAGCTGGTCAGAACAAGGCTGTGATATTGTCTTCAAATATAAGCTCTCTTTCTAGTTATGTTACTGTATTTTTTCAGATGACTGTAAGCAAATCCATCACAAGTAACCTATCTCTGTTTGTGTCTTCAACTACAAAATGTATCAATACTGAATTTGATTGCAAAGCTTAACCTTTTTATGTCTGAGAGCCTCTACAGCTGTGTGCTAAGCACTAGTACCATTCTACACTGCTTCTCAGCCTTTTGGGAGGATTAATCCTTCCAGAAAGTCTCTGAAATGGACTGCATCATCCTTCCAGTTTATCTGCAAAATGTGGAGCCTAAAACACAAAGAGAAGGTGTTTTGTGCAGTACAGTCTTTACTCTGGTAAATTCAAAATTGCCTGGGTCCTAGTGGATACTTCTTTCATTGTCCATAGTTGAAAGCAGTCATGCTGGACAAAATATCAGGAGGCAGTGTAGTGCCTGGTCACCCATAACAGCATGGGGGTCTTGCTGCTTTAAATCTGCTTGTGTTGCTCTGCAGTTTGAATCTGATGATAATTTTCTTCTCCTCCCACCACAACTGCTGCATGAAATCAGCTGTAAAAATTTGTATTATTTTCTCTCTGATATGAGTCAGCTATTTTTTATCACAACACTGTATGCCACTTTTATTCAGAACTGCTGCTCTTTGGAGCCAGTTTTTAATTCATGGTATGTCTTGAGCTAGAAAACACACTGCAATTGGAAGCCTCGGGCTAAAACGCTGATAGAAGAGGAAGTAAAGTGCTTTTCCGGTCCTCTGCTTCAGAAACTCAGTGTAAACTCTCAACCTGGCACTGGTATTTATGAAAGCAGCACAGAGCAGCTTGTCTAGTATGTCACTTTCCATTTATAAATTCTGTGAAGGTACAGTTGGAAAGGATGGAGGAGTTATTTGCAGGGAAAAGAAGTGTTGAAATCTATCAAGACAGATCAGACACAGGGCAACGGCAGTGTAATTGAAAAGACATCCTGACCACTGGAGTCAGGGTTTGTCTTTTCCACTATTAAATGAAGGATGCTTTCTCACCCAGGTTCAGAAGCCCTCAGCCAGCAAGGATGCAACTCCACAAATACCTCACTCATTAGGCAAACTGAGAGCCTCCAGGCCTGGCAGCTTTTGAAACAGGCTACCTCATGCCGGCACGGTGCTTTCCTGGCCAGCAAAGTCATCTGTGCTGTCCCGCTTCCCCTCCATCATCCTTGGAGCACCTTGATTCCCTACTGCCACTGCTGAGCCAGACCTGGCTTTTGCCAGCCTCTCCTGGGAGCCACATGTTAAAGAGGCAGAAAACCCAGCTACAGCCTTTGCTGCTGTCCTGCTGCCTCACAGAGGAGCAGAGGTGGAGGGAGGTCTGGCAGGCAGTGGGGTGTGTTGGTGCAGGTGTTTAGCCAATGCTTACAAGCCTGACCTAGGCACAGGGTGGGCTTGAAGAAGTGCCTGCTGCCAGGACATATCCTGCTTACTGTGGGGGTTACTGTGCTAACTTTCTGACATGAGGGAAGGCAGAAATACATTGCTATTCACATTGAGACACATTTTAACCAGTAGGTTGATGAGCATTTGCTCTACATCTCCTGCTTCATGCAGCCCTCTCTGCTTTTGCAGGTGGGCAGGTACAGCTCCATGTGACACTGGTTTTGCTGGCTAATTTTTCAATCAAATCAGTTTCCTGGGCTGATTCACAGTGCAGTCTGACAAACAGTTAAGTTTACACTGCTTCACAGGGCAGCATCACAAAGCCTTGGGTGTATGCACTGCTGGACAGAGGGAGGCTCCACGCCCCAGACAATACTGCAGTCTAGTATCACACCTTACCCTTTGTGTACAGGAGTAGGTTGTAGAGCAACTGCAAAAGAGCTGAGCTGCATCCACAGACATAGCAAGACAGTCAGTCTGCTCAGGTTTTGAAATGCTTTATTTCACATCCTTTCATCCCAGTTGAAGAACCAGGTGGTCTCAGGAGAGATCAGCACCTGCACACCTTGAGCTGTGTGCCTGAGTCTCCTGAACGCAGCCACGTGTTGACAGATCCAAGGGCACGCTGGAGGTTTTCTTACCAAGGGATCCACTGGGGCATGTGGTTTCTCAGCTGCAAATTTAGTGGCCTGAGAGAAGGAAAGGCTTGTGTTTTGCCCATATGCTGAGCCCTTTAGGAAATTATCAGAAAATCTGCAGAAGACTGCAGAGACAGACTGATGACAGCAGTGAAGACTGCTTCAATTATCATTAACTCTGAATGAAGAAAGTGGCTAGGAAGAGTATTTCACATATTATCAAAGGTGCTCAATATCTTGCAGGGTCATATCCTGCATTAAGACAACTTTTCACCTTTTCTCTAAGGCGCAGTCTTGAATTGTAACAACTGCAAAACCTCACTTGGAGGTGGTGAGTTTTTTATACAATCTGTCCTGATTACATCAAGTGGTGCAGCAACATGTCCATCCTTGTTGATGCCAAGGGCTGGAATACCCCAGGATTCACAGGAAGCATTTATTGAAATGCTCAGGAATACAGTGCCAATTCTGAGGTGAAAATTAGAGTGGAATGAGTTTAGGAGGCACATTTCCTGTTAAAATAAATTTTTGAAAACTACATTGGAATACACTACTGCCACAACAGTTTGTTGTTTTGGTTTGGTTTGGGGGTTTTTTTGAGTGAGAAAAACAACTTAGAGCCTACTTCTATAATAGGTCACCTAAGCACAGTCACCCATTCCTAAGAAGAACTGCTGAAGTTTGAATCTTTGTTTAAATTAATCTCAAGCCAAAATTAATAGCTTATGTGTTTTAGGACTTCACAAATGGCTGTCAGTTTTGTTATTTCTTTAGTGACACACACACACAAACTAAAAACCGAGGATGCAGAAAGACAGACAACCTATAATTAAGTTGGCTTGATACAACATGCCAGAATAACTCATGTGAACTGTAACATAGTCTTTTTTTCTTCAGGGCTTCTTGGATGTCCATGTGTAGGTGTGGCAGTGTTGCGCTGATAGTTAAACTCGATGATCTTAGAAGTCTTTTCCAAGTTTAATGACTCTATGGTCCTATGAACCTATGGTTAGATTGTGTGGACTTATGTAACGTATGGAGTTTACTTAGAGGATATGTATTGCTTTGGTGGCTACTTAATATGTTGTTTGATCTCCTTCTATGAATGAAAAAATAAAAAGGGTGTTCAGTACACTGGGTCTTTACAATGAAGGGTATTTAAAAGACACTAAGAACTTCCCAGGTCAGGCCTCACTAAGAAAAGACAGTTCCTGGAACAGCACAGAGGTAGCTCCAGTTATTCTTCCTGCAGTGAGGAGTGTTTCTTGACAGGCCTGCACATGCCTGTTCCCCATAAGCCACCTAGGTATTAATGTGGGAAGGACTAGTGAGGGCCAGTTGAGTGAAAGAACTGAACAATAACAATCTTCCTATGAGAACAAAGGACAGCATTTCTTCATTAAAGATCTCTATCCATTTCCACATAGATCTCAGGAGGATCACACAAAGATTTACCTTCAAATTTGCAAGTACTCTTTGGCAATTTAAGCAGAGAAGGGAAAATGGACATGGGGACGGTGAAGTCAACGGAGATGCTGGGGCACAGCTGCAGTCCATTTTGCCCAGTATCCTCTTTGCTACACTAAACACTCAGGAAAGAAGCCAGGAAGTATGCAACTATTTTGATTCTTTACTCTCCTCCTCATACCAAAAGAGGAATAATTTAATGCATACAAGACCAGAGATAAAGTACGGCACTGTGCAGGGTGCCTATCAATGTTAGCAAGACAAAAGCTCACTCTGGTGGCAGATTTCAGAAACTGCACTTTTCATCCACTTAGAAACACATCGAGCAGCCAAGTGCTGCCCCTGCATTATCCAGCTAATCCCAAATTGCACTAGTGGCAGCACTGTAGGAAATAAAACATAGGGAATCATCCTGTTAAGCAGAGCATCATACACCTGGGATATGATACTGTACGGATGGTGAACTCAAAACCAGATGTAAAACTGTGGCATCAAAAAAATCTTGTGTATGACATTTATGACTGCTTCATATGTATCCTTAAGCCCAAAGACATTCAGGAGCTCAGAAAGCAGAAATTGCCCTAAGTTTTGTTGATATACTTGTTCTTACAGGTGCAATTTTCTGATAGTAGTCCAAACTGGTAATGATGGTTTAGTAAACAGAAAGACCAAAGTCATCAATAAAGACTTCATGGCCATTGGGAAAATGAAAAAGGGCTCCGGGGTGCAAATAGTATTCTGCTCCATCCCAAGGCTAAATAGAGAGGAGCTGGAAGTCAGGAAGAAGGATTCGATTAATGCCTGGCTCTGAGCCTGGTGTGAGGAAAGGGGCTTCAGGCTTCTTTGATCATGGGGTGGCTCATGCACCCCCAGACTTTGTTGCTATGGATGGGACATGTGTCTCCTAGGGGAGTCTAAAACCCTTGCTAAAAACATAGGTAAGCTCATAAATCAATCTTTAA
>WAAB01014582.1:23884-46313 GCA_013389865.1 Piaya cayana | reverse complement strand
CAGACAACCCTTCTGTAAGTTACAGAGAACACACACACCTTGGGCTCGGGTTAGCACCTGAGCTCCACCACCTCAGACACATCATCCCACCCGCAGTTCCTCAAGGAAACACCACTGGAGCAGAAGGGGCCAGCTCTCCACAGCCAACTCTCTGCAGTGGCCGACTCGCTGTGGGACAACGCTGCACAACCGATTCTCCATGGGACAGCTCCACACAGCCACCTCTCCGCAGGGACAACTCTGCACAGGGAAGGTTAGGGGCTCGCCATGCAGAGCTGCAGCAGAGCTGGCTGCAGAGAGCTGTCCCACGGGGGTGGCCATGGAGAGCTGGTAAAGGACAGCTGGCCTAGCCCCACAGTGGAGACTGAGCAGCTCGTNTCAGGGACCAGCGAGCTGTGTGAGCCCGACTGTGGTGCAGCCTCGTGCCAGCACATCCACCAGCACCCTGACCCTCAGCAGCTCATGCTGTGCACCCAGCAGCACAGACAGCAGCTCCATACATGGATAATCCACATCCAGCAGCAGACACGTCCCCACTGTCTAACCACCTCCTCTTCTCCAGACTAAACAGCCCCAGGTCCCTCAGCCCATAACACTTGTGCTCCAGGCCCTTCCCCATCTCTGTCCCTCTTCTCCAGACACGCTCCAAGCCCTCAGTGTCTTTGACAGTCCCCAAACTGAACCAGGATTCAAGGTGCGGGCTCACCAGCACCAAAAGTCCAGGGGGACGATCCCTTCCCAGCTCCTGCTGGCCACCCCATTTCTGGTGGCCACACATTATCCATTGCCAGGGGCTGTGACAGGCAAACAGACACAAGATATTTATAACAAAACACAACTCACTCCAGCAACTGCTTAAAAACTACAGAACATGAAATGAGCAAAACACAGAACTTTATTTTCCTTTGGCCAGCGCAAACAGTTTCAAAAGGAAAACAGTCAAGAAGCTCTGAACAGCAAAACCCAAACCAGTGGGAAGAGACTCAAAAGAGCATCTTCAGAGACTGATACACCATCCCCACACCCTGAACCGCAGCAGCAGAGCTCCCCGCTGCAACCAGCCGTGACCAGCATCCCTACTGGGAGGTACCTGCTCTTGGCAGCAGGTGCTGCAGGGATCGAACACCGACAGGCGGAGAGCAGGCACAGTCCTGGTGGGACACCCTTCACCCACAGCATCTTCTGCTGGAGCATCATAGAATCATAGAATCATCACTTGCTTCATCAGCACGGAGCCCACCGCTGGCCACGGCCGCCCCTCCTCGCAGCACAGTAACAGCTGTCCCCTACCTGCTCTGCTCCTGCCACCTCCTTCCTTCTCCTCCCTCTTTTTCTGTACCTCCCTCCATTCCAGAGCAAATTGCTTAAAGTTCTCCCCTTCTGTTCTCTTTTTCTTTACTTCCAAGCCTGTTTCCTTGCGGTCAGGATGTCACCGGTGGCCAACCTGCACAGGTAGAAGAGAATAACTGTTACTCTTGGCTTTCTTTTTACCCTAAAACCATATATATACCTACATACATACATGAAAGTTCCCAGCAGCTCCTGAAATGGCGAAGCAGCTCCAGCTGTGCTGCCAACAGGAGAAAAAGCCGCGTTCGCTAAGGGCACAGCATGTTACTCGGCTTGGCTCTCCCTAGCTGACCCTGCAGCCCTCGCACGCTGCCCCTCACCCTGCCCTCAGGCCACAGGTCCAAACTGGCAGCTCAGGGGCCACAAGCACAAAGCATCAGGGTATGAAGCAAGGTGAGCGTAGAAATGGGCTTTTCCCCAAGCACTCCTTTCGCTGCAGGACACGCTCCCGACTCAGATGAACCTAAACCAGTACTTGTTTTGAGGGGGTTTTAATATTTAAGCTGTATTCCTGGCTGTGTCCACCCTGCCTCGCCCTGCATTCTGCAAATCCAGGTTGGGTTCCTGGATTTGCCACCAGAATTCAGTCAGACAAGCACGCGGTGGAGGCTTCTGGGACATGACAACTCATAACGTGTACTGTTTGTAGGCTGTAAACAGCTGAAACAGCTTCTATGGCAGAGTTTGATGAGGCTTGTAAAAAATGTTGTTTGTCTTTTAAAAAAAACAGCAACAGAATTGTTCTTATCAGAAAAAAAGGGTCTCTGGTTTTAACAGCAAAGGGATCTGATCTGTTTGCACTGAAAACACACGGACACAGGTTGTGTCACTGCCTTTGCCAGAGAACTGCAGCCGAACTCCATCCCTAGGGATCTTTCACTTGGGGAGCCAGGGGAGCAGCTGGAGGAAGCAGAGGGTCTGGCAGGGCCAGCGAGCTCCCTTCGACAGGAGAAACCTTGGCTGGAGCAAGAGGACAGCGGGGACACAGACAAAGACACTAATGGTCATTCTGGGGACGTGGAGCGAGACGTCAGAGCGAAGCAGAAGCAAAATTCAAAGACTGGCTCACGCTCACTCAGGAGGTGACACCCTGCACCAGGAATAGAAGCAGACGCCAGCTTTATCACTTATGCAGCGACAGCGGTTCAGAATCAAACCACGATCAGGGATGCTTACAGGCCTCCTCTGAGATGCTGCCAAGTGGAGAGAGCTTGAGCGCAGAAGGCGAGTCAGCGGTGAGGCTGGAAGCCGCGGCGTCTGCATCAGTGTGCAGGGGGTCCTGGGGATGAAGAGATCCCGGTTGTCTAGAAGAGCTTCTTGGAAGGAGTCAACGGGAAACCTCCTTCATCATCCTTTAGTCTACTGGCTGTACCATGCGATCGAGGCTGGTGGCAGCTACTCAAACCTTTCCCAGTTCTTCACAGAGTCCACATGGGAGGCTTGAGAAGTTGTGATTCCCATTCTGCAGTTGGTTGGAGGCTGTTTTCTCTCCCAGTTCCTCGCCGCAGGGTGTCCTGCAGCCAGTGTCGAGCCGTGCCCACTGCTGGGCTTGGAGACCGCGACTCCGTGGGATCCGTGGGAATTCCCACAGCACCGACCACGCACGGGGCAGGTGACAAACAGCACAAGTGCAAAACGCACCACACGCCAGGTACAAACAGTAATTAAAGGTGACACCACCAGTGAAGTGTAGCAGCTTTTACAGCAGTTGGGCAACGTTAAACTCTTCGGGAATTAAGAAAATCCCTCCTGACTACCTAAAACCATCAAATCAACACCATTAATCACAACATTTCGCAATCCGATTTCAAACGGACCGTTCAGTGACCTACTGATCAAGAATAGAAGCTGAAGGCATGTTGCCACATATGGAACAGAAATAGCACATCTGGCAATGCTGAGCAGTTTCACAACAAGGTGTATTTATATTCCGAGTTGTGTAAACAAAAGAGTAATTTTAAACAGAGAAGGAAAAAAAAAGATATTTTCTTTTCCCTTCCAATGCAAACAATGTTCTCATACGACATTTGCCTCACTTTTTACATATAATGGGCACCATAAGACTTCTAAAAGCCCTGAACTTTGCTTGTTGAGGTTTCTAGGTTACTCAGGGGGGGAAAAAATTATATATTCTTCCTAACGTAGTACATAAATATATTGCATCAGCTGGGGGGCTCTAGTCAGAGATATAGAACTGGATCTTAGGGAGAAATGTTTTCCTGAGAGGTTGGGGAGGCACTAGCACAGGTTCTCCAGGGAAGCTGTGGCTCCTCATCCCTGGAGGTGTTCAAAACCAGACTCGATGGGTCTTTAAGCCCCATGGATCAGCCTATCTGTGGAATTAGCCCAGGAACTGCCCCGACACGAAGAGCAGACAGGTTTCATTCATCTCCTGCAGCCAGTTCAGTCTCCGAGCAGCTCCGCACCCCGAAACCCCACCTGCCAGCCCACAGTCTGGGTCACGGACAGCAGACCTCCCTCCCTTCCTGAGGGACATGGGTTAGTGTTTGATGGGAACGGTTGGACTCGGTGATCCGATGGGTCTCTTCCAACCTGGTGATTCTATGATTCTATGAACAGCCCAAAAACCAACATCCATAACATGGAGGACGATGCGTCCAGGNATTCCGAGTTGTGTAAACAAAAGAGTAATTTTAAACAGAGAAGGAAAAAAAAAGATATTTTCTTTTCCCTTCCAATGCAAACAACGTTCTCATACGACGTTTGCCTCACTTTTGACATATAATGGGCACCATGAGACTTCTAAAAGCCCTGAACTTTGCATGTTGAGGTTTCTAGGTTACTCAGGGGGGGAAAAAATTATATATTCTTCCTAACATAGTAGAAAAATATATTGCATCAGCTGGGGGCCTCTAGTCAGAGATACAGAACTGGATCTTAGGGAGAAATGTTTTCCTGAGAGGCTGGGGAGGCACTAGCACAGGTTCTCCAGGGAAGCTGTGGCTCCTCATCCCTGGAGGTGTTCAAAACCAGACTCGATGAGTCTTTAAGCCCCATGGATCAGTCTATCCGGGGAATTAGCCCAGGAACTGCCCCAACACGAAGAGCAGACGGGTTTCATTCATCTCCTGCAGCCAGTTCAGTCTCCAAGCAGCTCCGCACCACTAAACCCCACCTGCCAGCCCACAGTCTGGGTCACGGACAGCAGACCTCCCTCCCTTCCTGAGGGACATGGGTTAGTGTTTGATGGGAACGGTTGGACTCGGTGATCCGATGGGTCTCTTCCAACCTGGTGATTCTATGATTCTATGAACAGCCCAAAAACCAACATCCATAACATGGAGGACGATGCGTCCAGGCCAACAATCCCTGGGCTGAAGCACATCTCACACTGGCCTGCACAGGTCCCAGGGGTCGTATTTTCTCTGCAGCCTTCACCAGGCTGAGCCCACCCCTCTACCAGGCAGAGGCTGGTCATGAGCAGCTCTCCCTCTCTACCTTGTCTCGAGCCCTGACCTCCACCCGAGGCTCTGTGCTACAGCAGACAAGCTTGTCTTTTTCATTAAGAACCTACCCAGAGAACAGCCAGTTCAATCAACGACTTGTTACTCCTTCGCAGCAGAGCAGTAACACCAACGGTCAGTGCCAGCCGCACCTGGTGAGCAGTGGCTTTCAGAAACTATCAGGGAAGGGAAACAAGGCAGACACACAAAGGACTGGAAAAAACATATCAACACATTTCCCCTCCTCTTCTTTTTTTTGCTCCATTCCCCATCCTCCCATCTTTATCCACCACTAACATTTTCTGAGGGCTAGCGAGAACAACTGTGCTTTGTCTCTTCACTCACTCTCCAAACTCTCCTTCTAGCTCTGCTCTTGGACCAAGCCTGTGTCGGGAAAACAAAGTCAGAGCTTTATCCTGTTCAATACCAGACAAGGAATGCTAGAAGTAGAGGAGAGGGAAAGCCAGAGCCCTGCAGCACAGCCTGAACATCCCTCTTACCTCAGGACCTGGGGAAACTCTTGGTGTCCACAGACATCTGAAGAGATTTCCATGGTGATTTATATTCAAAAAGTGGGGTTCACTGGTCTGGGGTTTCTCATTTTCTGAGTTAATATACACCTTATAAAACTCCTGGTGCAGCAGAGTCTGACTTCTCCAGCACTAACATACCTGCGTACACCATTCTCCTAGGAGACCTGCAATGTCTTTGGGCATTTTCAAACAGGTAAATGAAGAGGAATTATTTGTTCAGGCAAAACCTACAAACAAGATCTAAAAAAAAAACCAAAACCAAAAACAAACCCAAGAAACTTGCCCAACAATTAGTCTAACTGGCACTATTTTTCTCTCTTGGCAACATTAAAATACCCAAGGGATTATTCTCTTAGGAATTCTATTCTATTTCTCTTTCTTTCATCCCAGTGTGGGTGACAGGAGGGCCAGTTGTGCCTTCGTACAGTTTGGGCAACAGGAGTAAAGAAGAGAGCTGGAAATTACTCATTATACAGTGTTAATCCTACTATTAGCTTAATCTGGTTCCATAAAGCCTCTCTTCTCCTCTGACTCATTTTTCACCATGCAAAAGCAGAGCAGAAATCACACACTTCTCAGCTCAAGTTCTGGAGATGCTGCTGTGCCAGGTCACCCAAAGCAGAGCAGAAGGGAGATGTTCTCGCCGTGCTCTGCCTTTTGCTGGAATCACAGAGGTATTTTGGAAGGAAAATCCCTCAGACTTTTAGAACTGAAACTTTTACAGAGAATTCCTTGACGTGCTGTTGTTTCCCACTGACTCGTGGCTGTGGGGCTGCACACACTGAACACATCCACGCGTGTTTTCTCAGAGGGGCTGGTATTTCCTTTCACCAGGCCCTGAAAACGACCCGGTCAAAAAGCCTAGAACCCTGTACAGAATTGCAAACCCATCCACACCAACCCAGCCTCAATTTTCAGCATCTGCAGAGATGGAGAAGCAATATCCAGCACCTCGAGGCATTTTGAGTTCAAGGGGTTATGATTGCCGGCATGAACTTTTTTCCCCACACACCTACAGGCAGTTTATCAAACCAGACAAAGACACCTGAGCTCAACAAAGCCCTGTTTACTCTGTCTGGGAATAAACATAAAGAGCCTCAGCCTTTGGGCTCCGGTTCAACAGCTGCTGAATCACGACCTCCACTTAAGGAGGTAACCGAGGCCAATACGAACTTTGCTGCTTTGGGGAACAGATGGGAAACAAGCTCCCCAGCCCATCCTTACTGTTCCCAGGGTCAAACACCACTCTGAACCATAACCAAGTGGAAGCATCAGGCTATGAGAAACCCCATCAGCCTCCTCCAGGGCTGGAGGCAAAGGTCTGCCCTCTACACAGAGGCTGGTGAGCGGCGTAAATCCTGCTCATAAGTGAACTGGGGGCAGAGATCGCAAGCATCATCTCCCAGATCTGAAACACAGCCTGACAACCCTGTGAGACACAAGGCTACGACTGGAAGTCTTCTAGATCTTATTAGCAGCTCCTCAAAAGAGTCTGCTCCATGCTGAGGGGCAGCGAGGAGACTTCTCCTACCCAGCGATTCACAGAAAGGGTCACTGGGGACGTGGCACGCAGGTGGTTTTGTGCAGCCCTGTTATGACATCCCACTGACAGGAGACACCCTGCCAGGGCAGTCACTACACGAGTTCAAATAGTACAAACCTGGAAATAAAGTCAGGAATGGAGAAGAAAAACAACGACTGCCAACTGACCCTGCACTCGGAAACTCAGCGCCNCAAAAAAAGAAAGCAATAAGAACTCCTCAAAGCCAGAACTACCTGCGGAGGACCAAGAGCTGTGCTGCTGAGCGAGGCAGGTTAATGCCATCTACAGTTTTGCTATGGAAATTCATCCCCAGGCAATCAAATGAACAAATTGCTTCCTGCTCGCAGAGAGCCTCCTGCTGCAAATCATCCGATTGCTTCCCAGCCACTCCCCGTACAAGACAAGCCCTCAATAACACGAAGAAGAGCCGTGGGCCAACCTTGTGGCCACAGCTGATGCTGCTGCAGTAACCAGGGTGGAAGAGGCAGTCGAAGCTCCAGCCTCACCTGGCAGGGATGCACGGCACGCTGGACCTTCTCAAGGCTTCTCCTCCTCCACAAGATTCACTCTCGCCTAAAGACAAGTTTTTCCTAGGCACATGCTCTACTTTTACACCAGGCTCTGCGTAATGGAGACGTATGCAGATTCCACATCGAGATGTCAAACTGCGGATGCTGTTACTCTTTAAAAGAGGATGGTGGGAACTAGGAGACTTAAAGCAGTCGTGTGACAAAGCAGGTACCTTTTAGAGACGAGAGAGCCTGTGTGCTGCATCGAGCACTAACAGACCTACAGCGGCACGTGGTGATACACCAGGAGAGGTGACATTACACACGAGCCTCTGGTCAAGCAAGCCCTTACACCAGTGTCACCAAACACAGCAAGTCCCAGCTGCATGAACCCAGCCCACACTCAGTGGTGGGAACAAACTTTTACAGTGTCGGAACGATAACGGGCTGATTCCTCAGCCTGGAGCTGCCTCCATGGTGCCAGAGCAGCCGATGGATCCAGGGCTGGTCACTGACTACGGTGCCTCCATTCTTGCCCCGAGACAGAGATGAGCCCAGATCTCAGCTTGGATTGACAAGTTCCATACAAGATGCAAAGTGAGAGAAGAAGAAACGCGAGCTGAGCAAGGAGTTGCCTAAAAACTCGTTTTGGAAGCCCTCTGGCTCAAAACATCCTGATGCAAAGGGCACGGGTACCGCAGCAGCAGCAGCCTGGGATGGTCCCGGCTCATGCAGCCCCTCTCCCTCATCCACACACTCAGCAATGGCCCTTAGCAAGCTTATTTGCACTGGGACCCAAATCAAGTTTTATATATTAATACATTGATGTTGTAATATAGTAATATATTAATATAATATGAATTATGACAAGAAGAGCTTTCAGAAAAGACCAGGAAACAAACAACATTGGCACTATTAATTATTCATCTAACGTGAACTCCCCCCAGATGTTTAGAGCAAAGGGCTAAGAGTTAAGTAATTTTCTCTGGTACTGAAATAGAAACCCAGAGGTTTTGCAACTACCAGTTCAAGTGCTTGGACAAGAGCCACGCATCCACCGCTCCCCTATAAATAGCAGTTTTGACCCAGGATTCCAGCATCCTAACCTTAAAAAACACCCAACACGGCTTCTACCTAGGCTGGTTCCTCTGAGAGGCTGGTGGGATCAGACCTCCTGGCATCTGCGTGTCTGCACCAGGAGATGGTGGTTCCGCAGCAGCTCCCCCAGCCTGCCCTCCTCTACCTTCTAGGATACAACAAGGGTTCCCGGGAACAGCCTCTTACACCCCGTGACGTACTGCATGATAGCAGCTTCAGTGCAACTTACAATTGTTAATTGTGTATTAATTTGCATCTTTCTTACCTGCAGCACCTCTCACCAGTATAAGTGCATTGAAAGGTATCACCTGATAAAGTAAATCATTTTACAGCTTTTTTCAGAGAAGCCTGGATTAAACACAGATCTTGGCAAAGAGAGTCAAATAATTAAACTTTAAATGATATAAATATTTATTTTTTAAGAGCACCGAATCAACTTCATTACACAACTCTGGCAGACTCGAGGACCACACCAGCTGTGTAATGCTCAGAGCTCCTGGAAGCATCAATCTTTTTCCTCCCTCTAATTGGGAGCAGGAATCCTACACCTTCTTGTCCCTGCTGGGCAAGAATCAATGACGCTAATCGAAAGCTGAAGAAAAGCTGCTAAAATGAACCGCACAACCCCAAAGTTCCAGACAGACTAACAACATTGCTGAAACAGCATCGGCCCGAGACCTCCCTCAGCAACAACTCGGTGTCCTTCGGCCTCTCGCCCGCAGCAGGGAGCCCTGTGAGCCGTGTGAGCCACCTCGACAACGGGGACACATCAGCCTTCCTGAGCACCAAGGAGCCCCCACAGAGCCCTTGCTCCTAACACACCGGCACCCACACACAGTAACTGCTCAGCAAGGCAGGTCACGACGCCGTGACACTCGGGACTGGCCAAGGACAAGGAGGAGAGCGGATCTCGGACCCCAGACTGTCCCACCATGGGGCACAGCTCACCACCAACCCAGAAGCTGCTCTCTCCAAAAACACAGGGGGTATTTTCCATGTACACCTCACAGTGGGTACCTACAGCCACCACCTTTCCAGGTCCCTCTGGTCTGAGTTCTTACCTGGAGCAGGTCTTTTCCATTGCATGCAGAGAGCTTCGAGGCTGTAAAACCAGCCAGTCCAGGTCATCACTATAGCCTCGTGACTTGTGAAGCGCCAGTTAATGGCTCTCAGGTCCTCTAATTCCCAGGTCACCTCCCTAAAATCTAGACTGATGCCAATTCAAAGCACAAACTCCCTTAAGACATTCCAGCCCATAAAACCTGTGAGGTTACAAGCCTGCTTCCTTCAGATGTTTCACCTTCATAGTTTATGCCAATACCTTCAGAAGATGCAATAAATTCACTTTTCCCCAAAGAAAGTTACAGTTTAGTTCTTCCTGTCTGAAACAGTGGAGAAACATGGCTCCTTTTTCACAGACAAAACCCCCATCATCTGGACCTCAGGGCTGCGCTCCCTGCACAACATCTGGAGCTGTGACGCAAGCCTTTGAACAGCGCCGTGCGCTCGGAAAGCACTTACCGACAGGCAGGCGGAGAGTGATGTTGTTGCAGAAGTCAGTGTAGCAGCACTCGGTCTTCGTGATGTTCTTGGAACTGTGGCAGAAGACCTGGGCGTTCAGCTCCGGGAGGGAGACGCAGGACTTGACGACCTCCTCGCGCCCGTTGGTCAGCATGACCGAGGCCCAGCAGGCACCTTCCGTCTGGCAGGTGAAGTTGGTGTGCTCGCACAGCTGGCACACGCACTGCAGACCTGGGAGAGAGGGGTCCGGATTTCATGAGAGAATCCAAGGGAATGGTAGNGCTCGCACAGCTGGCACACGCACTGCAGACCTGGGAGAGAGGGGTCCAGGTTTCATGAGAAGACCCAAGGGAACGGCAGGAAGATCACAGAATCACAGAATCAAGATGTGCCAGGGGAGAGGTGATGGAGCACTGAACAGCTCCTCGGGGAAGCAGTCATGGCACCAAGGGTGACAATATGTCAGCATGAATCTGCTTTCTGATCCGGTGACACCATTTGTTTTCTTTACAACCACCTTCCTCTCGTGCTACCCTTCTGTAATAACAGCTTTTGGTGTTTATCTTGAGCTCAGACCTGCAACAAATTCCCTTGGCACCGTGTGCTCATGTTTACCCTGGGTGTAGGCTATGCTAGGAACCACATCACTATCTACCTGCTTCAGATTGCTCCCGGTACCATCCATCACCCAGCAACCAAGCAGGTGAATCTCCTCCTTAAAGACATTATCATAGCCCTGCAAGAGATGCCAGGAGCAAGACTCATCAGATCCAAACAAATAAGAGATCCAGCAGGAGAAAAACAGACACGTCATCACCAATACTGCAAAATAAAAGTATTACTCGAGGAAATGAATATGAGACTGTCGCAAGTGCCTTCAATGTTTCGGGCACGTCATGATGTTGTTTTTCTCTCCTCTTTCTCATGGTCTAAAAATAAAGTGGGAAATGGCCTTCGCAGTGCCATCCACAGCAGGAAATTGACAGTTCCATCCATATTCCCATAGTTTGCAGATTAGTGATTGGGCTGGACCGCATTCATTTAAACTCCTGCATTGCCTTTCACCTCACACTGATTCACAGAATCACAGACTGGGCTGGGCTGGAAGGGACCTCAAAGCCCATCCAGTGCCACCCCTGCTATGGGCAGGGACACCTCCCACTGGATCAGGGGCTCCAAGCCCCATCCAACCTGGCCTTGAACCCCTCCAGGGATGGGGCAGCCACCCCTGCTCTGGGCAGTCTGTTCCAGGGCCTCCCCACCCTCACTATGAAGAATTTCTTCCTAATGTCTAACTTAAATCTTCCCTGTTCCAATTTAAAGCTATTTTACTTTATTGGACATTTTTTTTTTCTTTCTACATTACCTACAGAAAGGTTCTAATCCCATTTTCCCTGTTATTTCTGAACATGTTGCTCCAAACTGACTCATCTAATCTGCTGCCCACAACTGAAAGGTCACAGCGTGATGGAAGTCATCCCCGTTCCCCCCAGAGTTGTTTCTGTAAGACGCCCTAAACAAAAAAAAGAACAAAAAATAAAAACTGGAAGGGGGGGGGAAATTCTCGATACAACCCAACCACACTCTTACTGGTTCTGGAAGCAAAAGTATTTGGCCACCAGAGGAGAAGCTGGGAGCAGCAGGGAAAGGAGCATGGGAGGCACAGTGCTCCCAAAGTATTTTCACCACCACTGGAGACTAGAAAGTCCTGGGGATCAAGGCAGCTTGACAATCAGTCATTCCCTCTTCTCCTTCAGAAACTCTGAGCTCACAGAAGTCATGTGAGACAGGCACACGGACTTCTGACGGGAACACTGTGTTCTGTTTGGAAGAGGCGGAAGATCATACAAAGACAAACTTGTCCACACCCAAAACATTATATCCTAAAAACCTTTTTTAATGTGTGTTTGTCCAACTACACTTGAACCGTTGCCTTTTTTAATCGTTCCTTATAAATAAGCTGAGAACTACTCCCCTGGTGGGTACAAAGCCATCAGCCTGGGCTTCCCAACCCTGCTCCTAGCAGCTGTCCCATTCCAGTCCCCATCCCCTCATGCTTAGGCAGCTCCCAACACCGCTGCCACTCAACCCCAGGAGCACCTACAGCTCCCCTCAGGGCATCCTCTGCTGCCACTGCTCCTCACACTCACTATTTATACTGTGCCAGGTCCCAAAGTCCTGTGGACGCATTCTCCCACCTCAAACACGTCCTCCTTCACCCTCACCCAGCTCCTGCTTTCCTCCCCTTGCTCTCAGTCTCATTTTCTTTCCCTGCAGTTGCCTGCGTCCAGGATCAGCCACTCTAGACAAAGTTTCCTAAACCAAAACTCTCCAGGCTGGATCAAACGTGGGCTGTCAGGTGATGACTGGTGGAAATCAGAAGGGACAACACTGCGAGAGCTGAGAGCAAAACACCGATTGTGAAGGACAAAAATTTCACACATGTCTGCTCCTAACAAGATTCAAAGGGGTCCTACCAAAAGGTGGAATCTGCCCTCCTTCCCCCTTCAGCTTTGTATTTCAGATGTTCCTAGTGCTGTATCTTCTGCCATTGCTCACCCACAGTTAAAGACTGGAAAAAAAGCCAGAACAGTGTGGCCAAATCCATTCAAAGACGAGCAGAGTTTGAGTCATGGGCAAGACAAGAGCCTCCTACCAGAAGACTGACATAGACCACTTGTAAATATAATTCTACAAAAAAACTAGCTCCCCCGATACCCGCCTGTGCTAGTGGCTATTTTCTCATGTAGAGAAAAGGACAGAAAACTCAAAACAGACGCAAACACTGAACCGTGTTTCCAGAAGCACTTATGTACATCAAAAAGCCCTTGTTAGCAGAGCAGAAAGCTGTTCTTAAAATATAACCATGAAAGCACTGTTCTCCTGCACCTGCGCTGTTTCAGCCACCTCACCTCAGCAGAACTAGAAGAGGAGCTTGGATCCTTGGGAAGATCCATCCTTTTCCTGCTGCCAGTCCTGCTGAACCAGGGGACATGACAAATGCCATCAGCTCTCATCCAGTCGCGTGCCCGTACACACCACGCGTGAGCTCCTCACAGAACACAAACAGCCACTTGAGCTGTGCCGAGACACAATCGCCATCCCCACTGACACCCTCGGGGGCACAGCACCCACCTGAATTTGTGACTTACCTCTGCTGATCCACTAGGCACGCTGCTCCCCTTTATTCACCACTTCTATTACCCTTTTATTTTTATGGAAAAAAATGTCCATGTTCAGTTCCATAATCTCAAAACCTGCAATCGCTGTCAGTGCATTCCAAGCTTTCACGGTGCGTATCAGCACGGTTCCTGCTCTGATTTGACTCCACTGCTGTCCCAAAGAAGCTGGGAAGACGCTCTCCTCAGTTTAAAGACCAGAGGGATAACAGCCCAACAGTGAAAGACCTTCCGTGTCCCCCACACTTCTCCAGCCAACTCCAACCCACACTTCCCCTCCCAAGGAGTCATTTCATGGCACGAAGGAAGAGGAAAAGTTTGCACACATTGACTGAGATTCTGCAAGTCCCTACACACAGCAAGAAATGCCTGTTCCCTCCCCAGGGCAGGAGCGTCGCTCTTCCCCAGCTCTCGTCCTGGGGATGGTCCTTAGCAGTGAGGCAGTCTGGGGGCTTCCACATCATGGAAACCAGAGAAGTGGAATTAGGGGAAAGGATGAGAGGGGCAGGAGGAAAACATCCTCCCAAAGTCTCAAAATGAGCCATTCTTTAATCCAGTAACAAACGTGACTCCTCTGCTTACTCAAGGACCACAAGTCACTTAAAGCGCTGCGTTCTCTGGTTGAGAAATCAGGAGAAAGTGAACAAGTGAAATACGCCAAGGCCTGAGAGGGCGAGCTATGTCAGGCATCCAAACTTGGTTACCAATGGTTACAGCTGTCCGAGTACGTAATTCTCCAGCAGTCAGTCAGTCATTAACAACCTTGCCCTGCATCTCTCAGAGCAGCATCCCCTGTGGAGGCTGCATCACCAGCAGGGTTAGGGTCCCGCGAGAAGCTGAAGGGACAGCCCTGGGCAGGGCTGGGGCAGAGGGAGAGGACACGCCATGGGCTGCCCTCCACAGGGACAGCAGCTATGAGAGACGTCGCACAAGGGACGGTGCAGTCCTGGGTCTTCCCAAGCCTGGTAATTGCAAGACCCAATTGAACAACAGGAGGAACCAACAGCCAGCCAGGGTGACTGGGAAGCTGGCTCACATATTGTCAGATAGACGAGGAAGGCAACTTTCAGACACAGAATCATAGAAAGATTTGAGTTGGCAGGGACCTTGAAGCCCATCCAGTGCCACCCCTGCCCTGGGCAGGGACACCTCCCACTGGATCAGGGGCTCCAAGCCCCATCCAACCTGCCCTTGAACCCCTCCAGGGATGGGGCAGCCACCCCTGCTCTGAGGAACCAGGGCCAGGGCCTCCCCACCCTCACAGCAAAACATTTCTGCCTAAGATCTCATCTCAATCTCCCCTCTTCAGGCTTAATACTGTTTCCCTCATGCTCTCCCTGCCCTCCCTGATCCAGAGCCCCTCCCCAGCTTTCCTGGAGCCCCTTTCAGCACTGGAAGCTGCTCTAAGGTCTCCCCACAGCCTTCTCTTCTACAGGCTGAACAACCCCAACTCTCCCAGCCTGTCCTCACACAGGAGGTTCTCCAGCTCTTGGATCATCTCCGTGGCCTCCTCTGGACTCTCTCCAACAGCTTCACGTCCTCCCTGTGCTGAGGACTCCAGCACTGGACCCAGGGCTCCAGGTGGGTCTCTCAGAGCGGAGCAGAGGGGCAGGATCCCTTCCCTCATCCTGCTGTCCCCACTGCTCTGGATGCAGCCTAGGACACGGTTGGCAACACAGAGCACAACGTGCGGGTGTTCCCTGGTTTTAGCATTTTTAAGACACCAGCAGTACCTCTGAAGGATTTTCTTTCTGCTCCTCTTGCAAAGGGAGCTGGGACTTCATTCCAGTTTCTTGGATGAGACCCACTATGACTCAAGGAGAAGATGACTTGCTCTTTGAGGTAGAAAATAACCTGCGTGACGTAAAAAGCAACCTTTTTCTCTTCCTTTTCAATGCAACTGTAGGAAAACAGGCAGACCCACTCTGCAATCAACTGACTTAACGAGAGGAACCGAACCAGCATCCCATCCACAAAAATTTAACACAAGGATGCACAACAGAAGAGGGGATTTCATATGCTTCCACCCCTTTTTCCGACAGTATCAGTTTTAAATACACGGATCACTAGATAAGTGAGGAACAAGAATGACGCTGCATGCGAACAACAGATGGAAGAATGAGTTTAGACACCAGCTTAATGAAAGCAGCTAACAATTAAAACAAGCAGATAGATATAGTGCAACGTCAAAAATTAAATGGAAAGAATGGAGCACATAATTGGCATAAGCTGACTCACGCTGCGGGACTAGAGAATAAACTAAAAGATGTGGTGAAAAAAAAGCCCATCCTTGCTATCTCGTATAAGCCACACACGATTCTATGTTTCAACACAGACTTTTTATAAGGCATTAATCTTCTACGAAGTCATAATCCAGGCCTACTCACAACAGCAGCTTCTTCTTGTGACTACAGGGCAACAGAGCATTTCAAAATTACACTGGAAAGCAAATATCTAAGTGGCCTTACAGCAATTAATTGTCTTAATTAATGGGAAGGAAAGCCGAATACCCAGAAGGTTTCCATCCTCAACCTGTACAGTCACTCCGTACTGGCCACTTCTAGACATACTCTCATTTTAGTCCCCGCGTAGGGGATTTGTGGCTCGTGTGAGCACAGACACTGCCCATTGCTGGATCTCCTGCCTTGGGAACACACCTCGGTGCGAGCGAGGAGGCATCAACCACACTGCAGGACACATACATAGACCCAACTCACCAGCTGAGCCATCACCAGGTGACATAAGCCTCGCTATTGTAAAGAGAGGGCTCAGATGAGCCCTGGGAACTGCAGGCTGCCTGTTGCCCATTGTCTGGTCCATGGATTGTGATGGAGCTGGAATAAGTCTGGAGCTGCTGCTGGTAAAGCCACACAGGGTCGGTGTGGGTCCCTTGGCAGGCACCCCCTGCCCAAGTCTGCACCCGGCTGGTCACCAACCACAACGAAGAAACTTTGCTGCGAGGAGGCAGAACTGTTTCCATCTTAACCTGAGGTCAGAATCCACTTGTCTGGCAGCAGCTCAGAGAAAGGTAGGGGGAAACTGTCAGCTTCCGTGGGGAGAGGCCGTTACCTGCAGGGTCGCATGGAGAACTGTGTTGTCTGCTCCAGTGATCTGGCAAGGGAAAGGGACAGTAAGGCTAAAAGATTTGCTGAGGAGAGAAAAAGCAGAACTGACTTCAGAGTATCGCAAAGGAGTCTCGCCGTGCTGAGGGGTCAAAAGCCAGAGGAGAGAATGTACAGGAGAAGAACCAACTTCAGCTGTGGATACGCAGTGCCCAGCGCAGTGTCAGCGTCACCACTCAGAACAGAGACCGCTGTCCCTCTCTGGGGAGCTCTGGAGAACATCAGCTCACCAGGAGAAAGCAGGAGGAGATCAAACACCCTGTTCTGCCATTTGGGATTGGTTCCCAACACCCACTTCGAAAGGGCACAGGAGCGCCAGAAAGAGGACCAGGACAGGTGCTGAGCCCACCCTTCTGCCGCCTGCACACAGCCATGAGCGTGGCCAGGCCAGGAGGGGTGAGAATTAACTTGCAAACATTGACTGAAGCTCCAAGGTTTCTTTGTGCAGCAGGAAACACGTGCCCATTCACCCAGGCAACGCGGGATCTGCCTCCTCCAGCCAGTCACATCCATGAAGTGACAGTTGCACATATTCTGATATGACTAATATCTAAGAGGCAAACACTAGGAAGCTGTAGAGGAGAGAGGAAAAGTCATTATTCCAGAAATGAAAAAAAAAAGTTCTTTGAATAGAGGGGCTGGAGCACATCCAGAGAAGGGAATGGAGCTGGGGAAGGGTCTGGAGCCCAGGGGTGCTGGGAGCAGCTGTGGGATCTGGATCTGTTCAGTCTGGAGAGGAGGAGGCTGAGGGGAGACCTCATCACTCTCTGGAGCTCCATGAAAGGAGGTTGTGGTGAGGTGGGTGCTGGTCTCTTCTCACAAGTAACAAGGGATGGAAAGAGAGGAAATGGCCTCAAGTTGTGCCAGGGGAGGTTTAGATTGGATATTGGGAAATAGTCCTTCACAGAAAGGGTTGTGATCCTGGCAGAGGCTGCCCAGGGCAGCAGTGGAGTCCCCATCCCTGGAGGGATTTCAGAGCCGTGGGGATAGGGTTCAGTGATGGACTTCGCAGCACTGGGTTCAGGGTTGGACTTGATGGTCTTAAAGGTCTTTTCCAACCAAAACAACTCTGTGAACAGACATTAAATAGTTCCACTGTTTTAATTTCTTTAATATATGCATGGGAAGCAATTCTATTAACGTGTCCAAGTGCTGTGGATAGGATACCTCGGAGGATACTGGGTACTCATGCCCCCTGCTCCAGAAAAGCTTAGCAACCATCTCAAAACAATCCAGTAGCCAGAAGCTGGGTCCAGGCATTTAAATTAATATGAACCGAGCAGGACAAGGGCAGCAGGATCCAGCAAAATGATTCTTATTTCTATAAGCTGCCAAGGAGACATTTGCTGATTTCTCATTAGCCTCAAACAGAAGTTCACAGTGAAAGGCTCTGCTTTATGAAACATAAGCTATGCGGCAAAACACTGAGGTACCGTGCAAGGATTTTGGGCTGTACATAAAGCTGAGAGGGAATCTGCTGGTCTCGGTCCGTGAGGAGGATCCAGCATAGGGGTGAGGGTACAAATTCCATGGGGTGGCAGATGTGATATCGTGATGCTGACAGCACTTACTGACTCCAAGTCTGAAACAGCTTGCGTAAAACGAAGAATTCTCACCACTGAAAGGTGACTATTGCCAACACCTGAACGCTGTTTGGAAAGGTCTCCTGTGTCCAGATCACCCTGAATGTCTTTCCTACTGCCACACCGTTCCCCTCTGGCACAACACAAACAGTTGGTACTACTGAAGAATGAAACCTGCCTTTGAAGACGAAAATTGGAATAGTTTAGAAGTACTGGATTTAAGAAGAGCAAAGTATTTCCAAGCAGCATTTGGAAACCTAAACTGCCTTCTTTCCCCCCTCTGTCACTGGGTTTGCCCCACTGCATGTCAGTCTGAAAAGCGGAGGAGTGAGTGGGTCGCACGTCCTGCAAACACTGCTCCTGTTATCTGGGATCTGCCTCCTGGTAAACATGGAATCAAGAAAATATCAACTTTTTATTTTATTTTATTTTATTATTTTTGCCCCCACTAAACTTACGATGAAGCAAGAACAGGAAGAGAAAATGACAGTTGCAGATGGGCAACTGGACAAGGCGATCAGTGTAGGGCCCTTCCAGCTATTATTCCCTTTTAACTTGCAAGGATCATTTGCTCTGATTAAAAAAAAGCATCCTCAAGGCTGGCCCAGCAGTGAAACGCCTCTGAACAAAGGTCTGGCAGAGGCAGGGTTACATCCATCCCTTCAGCCCCAGGGCAGCAGGGGAATCCTCACATCCTGAAGGCACCAGGAGCACAGCATCCCCAAAAGCACCCAGGACAGGAGCACTCAGGATCCTCCCCCACTTCAAAACATATTCACAGCGTCTAAATTCAGGGATCCAACTCAAGCTTCAGTGAGATGACAGCTCTAGACATTCCAGGGTCACTCAGAGCCCAGCAGCACTTGAGACAGCGGGAGGAAATTGCATTTTCTAACTGAGATGGAGTTCTTAGCCAAACATCTCTTCCCTATCATCTGCTCACTGCTCAACGCTTTCACATCACAGTTCCATTAATCACCAGGTTATCAGAGCCTTTGCAGCTAGGCAGAAGCTGAATTTCCAGCCTAAGAGAGCAGGCATGGAAAAAAGCCCTGAGCCTCTCCTCCCCAGCACCTGATAAGGAGAAGAACACAGTCAATAGACCCCAGCTCTGAGGGGCTTCAGCACGATAGCCAAGAGCCCTTTGGAAGGCCTAGAGCCTGCTCCAGAACAGCAGCACTGAATTACATCCACTCCCTCACACACAGCACATTCTACGTGATTTACTGGCAGATGCCCTGGTAGATCACGGACTCAGGTCATTAAGTGCTCAGAGCTCTCATCCATATTGCTTCATGAAAGCTTTTTATTATTGCAGCCTTTTACTCAAAGCCAGGAAGACAGCTTCTACGACCCAGAGCATGGAGAAGACAGCGTCCGACCGATCATTTGCTACAAAGCAGTGAATCACATTGCAGAGTGAAGTACAATTGCTTTGCTACCGTGCTCCTTTCCAAGGACAGACTATTGCTGGTGCTTGACGACTCGTCGGCTTTTCAATATTACCAGCTCATCAGGACTAAGCCAACCAAATTATTAAGACGAAGCAAAGATGATTTTTGCAGAATGGGGCTCCCTGGACCTGACACGACACGCGCTGACATGGATGTGCAGGTAACAGCCGCTGACGTGCTTTATGGACCTCGGACTTTGATTCCAAGTTCCCATTCTGCACAAAACATTGGAATAAACAGAGTGAGTTAAGAATCAGACTCAAGACTCGCTGGGCATTTTCAGCGACTGTTTATAACTCAATACAAGGATATTTTCCAGCATGGGAAAGACAAGACAACAAAGTTGTTGAAATATATTAATACTTGCGTAGCAAGAGTCCAACTTTAGTCTATTCTCATGCACTTATCCCTCTGGAGCAGTTTTCAGCAGCCTGTCCTGCCCAGAGAGTGTATGTGACACCCGGCTGCGAGCAGCAGTCGCGCGTACGCACAGTCACACCCGCCTGCTTCACAGACACGCAGCAGGGTAGCTGTTGGTTTGCTTTTGGGAGGATTATAATGCATTTGAGTGCGAAATAAAACTCTCACAAACTTAGAACACGTCTAAGGGCTCTCTTAAGAAATAGAGAACACAAGTCAGAGTTGAGCACTGCGAGAGGCTCACATGCCACTGCCAGGTAGAGTGACACGGTTCCTTATTGCAATCCACAACCTCAGCTCCCGTTTATTTAGAAACACCTCTGCACGCTCAGTACTCTCTGCTTTCCCCGAAACAGAGCTGTGAAGAGCGTGCAAAGCCTTTGATACAACACACACAAAGGTGATGTGGAACAAGGGTGGTAGGAGCAGGGGACAAGCAGCAGCCTGAGGAGCCCGCGTGAGGCAACCCCAGGGAACAGAAGGATCGTTCACTACATCAGTGGTAAAATACTTTTAATCCTCTCACTATTCCCAAACATGGGGACACAGTGAGATGTCCCCAGCAGACCTCCACCACCCACAGCATCTCCAAACTTGCATGAGTGAGAACAGGGGGATAAAGTTCCCCAGAGCAGAGTTAGCTGTGCATCCTGAACAGGCAGGTATGTGATGGAGTATGAGAAGATGCCTTGTCGATTAGGCAGATGCAGGTAAATAGCTGACACTCAACAGCAACTGAGACCTGCAGAGCCTTTCCAGGTCCCTGTAACCCCCTCGGTGCCCTCTCTAAAGCAGATGCCCCCCAGTCCTGGGCCATCCGCACCCCTGAGCCAGACACCAAAGCTGATGGGATAAGAGAAACAGAGGACAAAACTATTGCAACTTAAGAAAGCAAAGCAGTGCGAGGTTGTTTTATATGAATGACAACCAAAGCCAGTGAGACTCATTAGCGTACGGAACGGTGACGCTTCAGCTCCATTCAGGCATATCAGGGAGAACACGAGTAGCACGGGGCAGCCTGTCTCTGTGGTTCACTGCCAAACTTAAAGAGACAAAGAGAAGAGCTCAGACAGATCAGGTTTTATCCTCCTTAAGGGCAACAGGGATTTACCAGCTGTATAATAACTGTACAAAAGGACATCAACAGCCCAGCTTTGTCACTCCTCTCCCAAAAGAAGGGGATTACGTGGGAGCGGGCACCGTCCTCCCTCTCGGCTTGGGGCTGGGGTCACCCCTCTGCAAGAGCATCACACTGGGCTGAAAACATGGAAAGAGCTAAAACCATGAGGAGAGAACTAACTTGGAGAAAAACCTAACAGAGCAGATTTGAAACGTTCTATTTACACCCTGCCCTGCCTCACCTTAAAGATAACAGCTGGTTCACAGAGCATTATCGGAGAGCACGGGTTTGGGTTTTAAGGGAAAGACTGCGGGGAATAAATGCCTCAAAGTGCCTGCTGTGTGACAGAAGCATCCGAATCAGGACTGAGATGCCGTGGTTTGCACCCTTGTCCCACCTGTGGTGGGATGGGATGGGGATAGGATGGGATGGGATGAGAGAGGGATGGGATGGGGATAGGAGGGGAGGGGATGAGAGAGGGATGGGATGGGATGCCCAGCACGGGTCTCTCGCCCATAACCAGCATCGCTCAGTGGGAAGAGCGGGCTCTGAGCACCGAGGGCACGGAGCAGGGCTCTGGGACGTGCAAAACCCCCAGGGTGATGCCGTGGGCATCGCTCCTGCAAACCCACCCGACCCAGAGCTCCCAGCGCGTGGTACCCAACCGACAGCGGACACTGCTCGGGGCTGGGTAAATCCCAGCTGACCTATTTCTGCGGGATACACGGGGATCATAATTAAATGCATTAAGCGCCTTAACCTGCCGAGAAACCAACGCTGACCTCGGTCAGAGGGTGGTGGGTGTTGGGGAATGGGGGGGGGTCTCCCGGGGAAAGGGGGGTCCTGGGTTACAGGGAGGTCCTGGGAAATGGGGGATAACATGGGTCTGAGGAATGGGGGGATCACGGGGACCCCAGGGGATGGGAGATCCTAAGGAAAGAGGGGGAGAGGGAGGTGTGGGGGGGGCAGGTGGTCCTGGGGAAAGGAGAGATCTGGGGAACGGGGGGTCCTGAGGGAAGGGGGGAGGTCCCGGGAAAAGGGGGTCTTGGGAGAGGGGGTCACGGGGGAAGGAGAGGTCTGAGGAATGGGGAGGTCCTGGGAATGAGAGGGGTCCGGGAAACGGAGGAGTAACGGGGGTGCTGGAAAAGGGGGAAACCGGGGGAAAGGGGGGATGAAAGGGTCCCGGGAAAGGGGCATGAGGGGGGTCCGAGGGCCCGTCCCTACCTGCGCACAGCGACACGGCGGCTCCCAGCAGCGGCAGCGCCCGCCCCAGCCCCATCCCGCACACACACCCGCACACCCCGAGCGCAGGGAGCGAGCCCCGCACCGCCGGCACCGCCCCGGGACCGCCCCAGGCCCCGCCCACCGCCCCGGGACCGGCCCCCCTGGCACCCGCGATCACACCCCGGCGGCCTTGATAGAATCTTAGAACAACCAGGGTCGAAGAGACCCACCAGATCATCGAGTCCAACCATTCCCACCAATCTCTAACCCATGTCCCTCAGCACCTCGTCCACCTGCACCTTAAACCCC
>WAAB01014582.1:0-23856 GCA_013389865.1 Piaya cayana | reverse complement strand
GCCTCAACATCCTTCTTGTGCTGAGGGGCCCACAACTGACCCCAGGATTCGAGGAGCGGTCTCACCAGTGCCGAGTCCAGAGGGAGAAGAACCTCCCTGGCCCTGCTGGTCACACAGTTTCTGATCCAAGCCAAGATGCCATTGGCCTTCTTGGCCACCTGGGCCCCTGCTGGCTCATGTTCAGTCACTGTCAACCAAACCCCCCCCCAAAAAAAAGCTGCTCAGGGGCTGCACAAGACCCTGCTGGGACCCCCTAGAAGCTCTGCTGAGGTCCCTGAAATTCTCTGCCAAGATGCTCTGCCAGGGGTCCCCAAGAGGCTGCGCTGAGAGCCCCCCAGCAGCTTCACCAGGACCTGGGAGGTTCCACTGGGACCCCATAAGGCTCCAGGAGGGCCCCCAGGGCAGCTCCACAGGGACCCTCCAAGAGGCTTCAGGGTGAGCTCCCCGGCAGCTTCACCGACACCCCCTGGGAGGCTCCAGGGGGATCCCCAGAGTCAGGGATTGAGTTGTTTCCAATCCCCTGTTAACATTTTAGAATCATCGAATTATTAAGGTTAGAAAAGAGCTCTGTGGTCATGCAGTCCAACCATCAGCCCAAGCCCACCACCCCCACAACGCTCCCTGGGACCCCCAAGAGGCTCTGTTGGGACCCCTGGGGCAAAGGGAGTGAGGAGTTACAGATTGTTTCCAATGCCCTATTAATATCTTATAATCAGGGAACAATTGATGTTGGAAAAGAGCTCTAACCTCATCCAGCCCACTGTGCTTGCTAAACCAAGTCCCAGTGTCTCTTGGCATCTTTCCCTTGGCTGCTTCATCAGGCTACACCAACTTTTCAACCAACACATTTCAGTGTTTCTTCCATATCTTAGAAGCACTGAATGGTTTGGGTTGGAAGGGACCTCCAAGCCCATCCAGTCACACCCCTGCCATGGGCAGGGACACCTCCCACTGGATCAGGGGCTCCAAGCCCCATCCAACCTGGCCTTGAATCCCTCCAGGGATGGGGCAGCCCCCCCTGCTCTGGGTAACCTGGGCCAGGACCTCACAGCAAAACATTTCTGCCTAAATCTGTTAGGATCTATTCCATATCGAGATCCTCATAAATCCCACACCACAAGACGAGCATCGCAAAAAGCTCTCACACACCACAGACCACCAGGATGCTTTTTGACACCATTGTACCTCCAAAACTCGGAAGCCTCAATAATACCTACATGTAGCATCATACCAATCAACAAAATTTAATTAAAGATTTAACGAAGGCTATTCTACCAGTGCTTAAGGAGCAGAAGACATTTCCGAGGTGGCTTTAGGAAGCTGTTTCACATGATCCATTTCTCTGTGTTTGTTTTAAGTTAGAAGCACTAGCCGGATCCTCATCTCCCACACACTGCTAGATGCATCTCTAGTTTTTTATTACTGCCGTGCGATACCTTGTTATTATTATGACATCTCTGTCAAGCCTTTTAGACTTCCCTGAGAGGTAATTCCTAGCAGCGATCTTTTTCCAGCTTCCTGAGCACTGAAGTCAGTGACGTTAGTCACATCAGCCTTTTGCAGCCGCCTGTGCTCTACCTGGTGTTTCCGAAGGCGCTGGGAGAGGATCTGTTATTGAATCAGAATGCCTGGGGGGAAAAGAAGAAACCGTCACCATCTGTTGATTTTATCCATAGCATTTTCCTACCCAGGTTTACTACACTGGCTGCATTCCCAGGGTTTTCCCAGCTCCCAGTCAATCCCAGCTGAGCCCCTCCACCCCGCTCCGAAGCTTCCCCACACCATTTAATCAAGGATGGCTCCAAACACCTTTCTCTGAGGCAATTACAGTTCGGGGGTTCCAGCAAGGCCCTGGGATTTGGGAATTCAGTGCATTCCAACTCTTTGCTGCTACCATTACGAAATTAATTTAGGACGCAGCTCAATTAAGAGTCTGCGGAGTGGGGACCCAGTCAGCCTGGATGAGAACTTGCCAGCAGTCAACGCGGAGTGCAGCGACGCAACGATGCTCGGGCTCCATCCCTCTGAGCTGAGGCATCCCTGCAGGCTCAGAATCCAGAGCACAATCCTTCTAAACCATCCCAGAGGAGGAGTGCCCGGCGGTGCAGGAACAGCAGCCCTGGAAGCCTTCACCTGGGAAGTGAGAAAGCTTTTAGGAAGTAAATTAATTAACCAACACCAAGACACAAACAGAGCAAAGATGAAATCCAAGTAGTCTGGGATTAAGCAGCCATTAAATAAGACCAGAATTCTCCAAATATATCCAGGACTTCCATGTCACCCTGTCATCAGTTAAGTGCAGTGGGAACGACATTATCTTATCAGGTCCAATGTGCTGGTTATTTCATAGCAAACGCTAGAGTTAACTGCGATATCACACTGAAATCTAACAGTGTATACTGTTCCTTGAATAGAATCCTCAGTTGAGAGGGATTAGAAAATACATGCCAAGTTCTAATTTTCAAAAAATGTAGATTTGTCTGTCAAAGCTATAAAATTATAGAGGAAAACTGGGCAGCCTCTTCCCTTCTGAAGGCAGCGTTAGTGATGGGCTCAGACTATGACTTGCCAAGCACCTACAAAGCCATAAATTCCATTCCCGTTGGTGCTGCTTGCGGGAAAACCATGACAGAAGGACAAAATCCTCACCAGCATCCAGCTACTGCTCATCTGCCTAATGAAACCAGACACACACAGTCATGGAACCGCATGGTTGGAAGGACAAGAGGGAATGGCCTCAAGCTCCACCAGAAATGTTTTGCTGTGAGGGTGGGGAGGCCCTGGCCCAGGCTGCCCAGAGCAGGGGTGGCTGCCCCATCCCTGGAGGGGTTCAAGGCCAGGTTGGATGGGGCTGGGAGCCCCTGATCCAGTGGGAGGTGTCCCTGCCCATGGCAGGGGTGGCACTGGATGGGCTCTGAGGTCCTTCCAACCCAAACCATTCCAGGATTCTGTGACTCCCCATCCTAGGAGCTTGGCCCTGGAAGGGAGAGAAGGAACAGTAATTACCAACTCCTGATTACTCCTGCCCTCTCCTTTTGTGTCTGTCCTGGTGTTCACAGCCCGGGCTCCCTGCTTTGATAATTTCTCTGGAGCTGGGCACACACTCTCCATGTTCCCAACAGCAGTGCCGAAATCAGACTCCGTTTGTCCTAATTAGTTTGGCCTTAGTGTACCGTGTGCTTTATTAAGCAAAATTTGTGAATGTTAATGTTTTCCGGCTTGATTTTCAGAAAGGCAAAGTGCCTGACCTGGCACTGAAGTTACCAGGAGCTTGAGCTATAAATAGCTAAAACCACTTGTCTTGTACCAGCACCTACAGCAAATTACACACGTTTGTTTTGGGCACTTCTGTAGGAGACTTGGTGTTGTTAACCCTCGCATGCCCCTCACAGGTACCGAGCAGCTACTGGAGCATCAAAGCAGGACAGGACAGGGCAGAACCACAGCTGCCACTGAAAAGCTGATGGACACATCAGTCTGATTTCATAGAGTCATAGAATCATGGAATCACCAGGTTGGAAAAGACCCATCGGATCATCAAGTCCAACCCTTCCTATAAAATACCAGACCATGCCTCTGTTATGGTTTTGAGGTTGCTGCCTTCAAACCCTCTGAGGTCTGAAGGAGCCATCATGACGTGTTTTTAAATCCACCAACATTATTCCTTGCATAATGCAGATTCTGAGAATGGCTTTTAGTGCATGATGACAAATGATGGGAAGAAACTTACTAAAACAATAGATTTGGGGAAGAAAACACAGCAATCTTTCTTCTTGCAGTTGGAGACACGATAGAACAGTGACCATTAAGTCAAGAAGCTTTCAGAGCAGCATACAATTAAAATCTAGTTCCACTGGGTGGAATTTTTACTGCTCACTTCAAAGCGAAGAGAATTTATCCATCTGAATGTAGCACCCACCAGTCTGACCAGGTAAGAAAAGAGGCTGCACCCATCCAACCTCCACCCCTAGATTAGATTAGACTTCGAGGTCAATTGCTCTCTCCAGCTTTTCCACTCACCGCACGGCAGCGCTGTCGAATGTACCTATTTTTAGGTATTTAAATGGTATTTCAAAATATTTAAACAATCTAATAGTGATCACACCGTGTCTTCAGAACAGGCTTGTGACCTTTTGTTTCCATCTAGGCCATTAAAGACTAATTATCTGGACACTTCATTTGCTATTACAGTCTGTATTATACGATGCCTGAGAAATCTGGAACAACACATTGCAAATTGTCAGGGTTTAACTTCTTCCTTCAATAGGTTTCACATTAAAAAAGGCAATTATAACTATTATTGATGCAGTATTACGAGCTGATTACATTTTAAAATTGGTTCAAAAAAACCCAAAAAACAAAACCATGGATCCACTTGTGTTCTATCATGCCTTGTGTCCACTTGGCTCTCAGTGTTTGTTCACCCCCAGCCTCTCCTCGGTGCCCGCGGTGGGGGCCGAAGCCATCGCTGAGGCAGCAGCTCTGCTCACCCCCTCCTCACGAAGCTGCTGCTGCGAACATTGGCCTTTTCCTTGTTTTTTCAGGGATTATCCACATTGCTCAAGCCCACGGCCACAGATCTGGGAACTGTTTGGGATGTGACAACAGTAGAAAACGCCATCGCCTGAAGCTAACCTGAACCCCTGCCTCTTAAAAGCAGGTTTCTGGCTGTAGGTTTTGATCAGTGGAGATCCCTCCTCCTGCCATCTCCAGACATCAGAGCCAAGGACGAGGTCTGTGTGAGCGGCTGAAAAAGCCCTTCAGGAACCTCTACAAAGCACATGAAGGGCAGGGAGCAGCCGGAGCAGTTTACTCTCATCCTCCTGTTTTCCTGGAGCGCGCAGTGATGCGCAGGTTTGGGTTCCCGTTTCTCCACCATCGCTGCTCTTTCACCCTTTGTCTCCAACCTCCCCCCGGCCTCTGACACACCAAACACCAGGGAAACCACGGGAAGAGCAAATGAGGGATGGAGGAGATAAAAACCTCACTGCACTTGGAGGCTGTGGTGAGGCAAGCGCTCCCAGGTGGGAGTTTGCATGGCTCGGGTCACAGTAGGGCAGAAGTAGCGCATCCCGGGGATTTGAGAGACTTTGGAAACGGGCAACTCCGTAAAAACCGCTGCCAACTGGAAGTGCTTCTAGGGTTGGCCAGGAAACAAGAATCTCGTTTTGTAATTTGTTTTGCTCCATATCGGGACAAAACTAAGACCTACTGGAATTGTGTGCAAGGAAAACAAAACCAAGTACGGAGACACCCCAGAACGGCCAGCAGGTCCCCCCTGGCTTTGGTCCCCTGCGTCCCAGGGCCGTGTCCTAAGTACAGAGACACCCTGCAGCCTGCACCTACCCAGAAATGCTCTGAAACCTTCCCAAAATTGCCATCAGAATGATACATTTCTGTAAAAACATTACATCACTGGCCCAAAAATCCCTGAGCTGTTCCAAGAACCGTATCACAGCCCTGTCGTCATGCCCCCCCTAACCAAACTCAGCTTTCTGCAGGTCTGAAAGCCATTAAACGACAGCCCATAAATCTACTGAAAAGTGCCTACTCATCTCCGTGGGTGCCTTTTTGAGGAGAAGAGTCACAAGGGACCTTCTTGGAACCACTCAGCATCCTTCAGACATGAGAAGTGTCCAAGGAGTGAGCGTTAGCATATTAAAAAGTTAATTCTCTAATGGATTAAGGTGGGGCTGCCCCTCTGCTCCTCACCTCTGCTCTCAGGGTGACTGGGGTGTCCTCCTTTCTGCCCATCCCAGCACTGATGGTGCCACCTCCTCACCAGCTCTTGCTTTCCTCCTCCTGGTGATGCTGCGCGTGTCGAGGTAGCAGTCGCTGCAGGGAGACGGCAGCAGAGCCCAAGCGGGATGAAGCTGCCAACTCGGGCTTCTGTGTTGAAGCTGAACACACCATCAGCTTTTGATTTTTTTGAAAGGACACATTTTAACACAGAAACAGAGACATGAAGGTGAAAACCTGAGGCCATCATGTGAATCATAGAATGGTTTGGATCCAGAAGGACCTCAAAACACATCCAACCATGCACCACGGGCAGGGACACCTCCCACTGGATCAGGGGCTCCAAGCCCCATCCAACTTGGCCTTGAACCCCTCCAGGGATGGGGCAGCCACCCCTGCTCTGGGCAGCCTGGGACTCCTCACCCTCACAGCAAAACATTTCTGCCTAAGATCCCATCTCAATCTCCCCTTTTGCAGCTAAAACTGTTCCCCTCATCCTCTCTCTGCCCTCCCCAGCTTTCTAGAGCCCCTTTCAGCACTGGAAGCTGCTCTTAGGTCTCCAGGCTGAACAACCCCAACTCTCAGCCGTATGCTCCAGCCCTGAACGTTGTTGAATTGAGGAGCTCAGGAGCTCCACCACAGTGAAGCTCTTGGGTGTTGCTCTGGAAGAGGAGTCAGCATTTCGGTGGGGATGAGAGCTGGAAAGACAAATTGGCAATTACTGATGTCAGGCAATTTTTAAAATCCACCTCGTATCATCTGCAAATGAGCTGCTTCATCCCTCATGCAGCTCACAAAGGCAAAAAAACCCTGGGACAAAGCCCTTGGGATGCTTTGCAGCTCGAGCTGGAGCCTGGCAGGGAGGATGGAGTCAGCCACCCACAGCCACCATTGTGGGGGAAGGGGACACCTTTTTATTATATTTAAAAAAAAAAACCAAACAACCCCAAGGAGCAAGTCTCCCAGCCCAGCAGCAGGCAGGCACTTCGGTGCTTCGTGTAGCAGCTCAGGAGGATCCCCCAGAGCTCTGAGCAGGCCGGGGCAGGGTTGGCCTTGGGAGCACACGGCCCAAATCCCTGTTGCACTCAGCTCTCCGCCCTGCAGGATCAGGAGCAGCAAGAGGGGTCTGTACCCTGTGAGAAACTGTCCTTCCCCCAGCGCAGGTCCCAGCTTCTCCTCCACGCGGAGCAGAGGTTCCCCCAGCCGCCTCTTCCACCAGGATGGGCAGAGACCCACGTCAACGGTGCCGTCGTGCTTTGAGCTTCCTGGTGTGCTCTGGTTTGCGTCTGCGCACGGTTTCCTGGTCCAGAGTAGACGTGTGGTGGGATTTATCTCCTTCCAGCTGGGGATAAAGCCAACCCGCTGTTCCCAGTCGAGAGCATCCATCCCAGCACAGCAGTAGCTCTGCACTTGATAAAAATACCCACTTTTCCTACACAAGTTTTAGCTTTAAGATGCAAAAATGTATTGTTGATCCGCTCCCTATAAAAAACCAACAGCACCCGTAACATTTTTGTTTCCCTTCTCCAATGCCCATCGATCTTTTCACACAGCAGCCGTTTCGCCCTGCAGGGAAGAGATTCCCTCCTTGTCCCTCTCTATCAAAACAGTTAAATAAGAACATTCTGGAAGGTTCAATATGGATTTCTCATGGAAAATTCCAGCAGAGAAGGGCCACAAGGGAAGTTACAGAGAAGCAGGAGGAAGCCTTCAGCGGCTTCAGGGCAGCAACACGGTCGAGAGGGGCACTGGGCAGCTCTCCCCGCGTGTTCCACCCCAGCTCCGCACCGTCCACACGAGTGGTTCAGATTCCACCACGGCACCGTGTGCGCCATCTCCATAGCAATAAATGCAGCGACGCCCTTAATGCAGCAGATTAGATAGAAGCATTCCAAATCTGTTTAGAGGATTAGAAATTATGGGGGTACGAGAGGGACATCGACTAATAAACGTGATGCGGAACCAGCGTGGGAGATGGAAGGGGTTTTCTTCGCGTACATCGCTTGGAAACACCCCCACCGCCCGCGGCTTCGCATCTCAAGGGGAAAAGCAGCCATGAATGTTCCGCAGTGGTTGTCCAGACACCTGAACACCGAGGTTCAGAGACAGAGTGCGGAGCTGATCCTCACCAGCTTTCACCAAGGGTTTGTCCCTGCTCCGGGGCACATCTCCCCGCAGTTCCCAGGAGGAACATCAAACCCAGCTGATACCTCAGAAAGCACAGGCCCAGGCCACCCTCAGCAGCAACGAGTCATTAGACAAGGCCCATGCCGAATGGCTTATCCCTAAGCCAAAGGATAGAAATTGCTAAGTAGTTACTACTTATAATTATTTTCCACTCAATTTTCTTGATTGAAGTTTGCCAAATAGTCATAAAATTTAAAAAGAAAAAAATTAGTTAATATTTCAAACACTTCAGTCAAAGCCTGGACCAAAACCACTTTGTTAGCAGGGCACAAGTGTGAGTTTTGTTTTAAATTAATACCTGGAGGTTTTGCTAAGCCAAAGGAAGCGACACCAACAGACACGACCTTGTCCAGCACCTCATGAGTGCCAAGGATTCCGAGCGTCGGGCTCAGACGTCCACCCTGCCAGTGGTTGGATAATCTTCTTTACCCAACACAGAATAATGAGGACTTTGCTGGGGTGCTTTTATCCCTGCTCTATAGACATGGAGAGCCAAGACCCCTGGTTTAAGTTCCTCAGCTGAGTCTATATCCAAAATCGGGAGAGGCCAGTGGTTCCCAGAGCCCGGCCCTGGAGAGCCGAGGCCTCCTTCCCGCAGCCCCACAATCAGCTCCACAGAGCCGTTTCCCACCTCCAGTCACATTGTTCTATGTTCGTGGCACAAAGAGACAGATTAGGTATTTAACGTGACCATCGTACCTCATACCTAGTCAGGTGCTGAGGGTGGGGGTGTTTGTACCTGAGAAAGGCACCGCAAACCCAGCCAGCACGGCTGGAATCGCTATGAACCACCAACACGAGAGGGTGTCTGTCTCCTCTAACCCCGGTCCTGGAAAATGCTGGAGATGCAGAACCTCAGAGCAGACACCAGGCAACTTCTCGCTAGTCCTGCTACTTGTCTGGCAGCTGCAGCCGTCGCTGCCCTTGTCCAGCACTGTCAGAGCGGGTCACTCGAGGCGCCGCTCAGCGCTGTCCGTCGCGGGCAGCAGGTCCCTAACCACTAGCACCACACTCACAAATTACTTTAATGCAAACCAGAACGTGTTCAGGCAACCGAGCCTTTGATGTCCTATTAAAAACTAATAATAAAAGCTAATCAGATCCCACTTTTCCTATGCTTTTTTTGAGCACTGGACCTGCTCAGATTCTCATCAAGGATAATTAAGAGCCCTAGCAACCGGTATCGACTCGGTCTGCTCTGTGGAGCTGCTGTGCCAGAGCCTCGTGCCCATGAACTGGGCTGTTACTGCTGCATTGGAGGTGTAGGAGCAGAAAGACACGGCACGTGGGAGGAACCTGGGACTGAGAAAGAAAAATGATGGAGAAAGAAGAGAACAGAATCTGGTGGACTCGGAGCACAGAAAGGGACCTCGGAGGAAGTTTTTAACCCAGAAAAATGTTTCCAACGGCCGAGTGCTGCTCAGGTGCTTAGATTACCTGGAGGCCCAAGAACAAAGCTCTTTGCCAAGGATGAAAGGGTCTTCCTAAGTTCTTCCTAGTTACTCTTCTGCCTGGTGTAACAGACAAGATGAGAGTATCAAGAAAAAGCAGTTCTGGGGGACACAGCTGGACACTCTCCCCTCAGGCAGGGGATGACGCTCCTCCTCCTGCCAGCCATGCTCTAGGTTTGCAAGGACAGAGCTTCCACATCCAAGGAGAGGACACCAGTTCCCTGCCACAGGTGCTACCCTGGATCCAGAGCCGTGCAGGAAGAACAGCCCTGGAAAAACAACTGCTCGAGCCTTGGGAGCTCGGCCTCCCCCAGCGCTGACCTGGCCGACTCTCCCCCTGGAGCAGCCGCTGCGGCGCTGGCGCCTGCGGAGCCAACGGCCAGCGAGAGAACCAAACCACTCTTCGGTTTGACTTGAAAACATTCTATTTAATTTATACAAATAACTACTAAATAGAAAAAGTAGATTAAAACAAAATAGTTATTTTTCTGGCAGAGTTTAAATGCATATTATATAGCTTAGAAGAAATAAAATGCATTTTCCCCACAGCATTCATGACCTAAACTTGAAGTTAACTCCTCCATCTCCTCCCTGTCCCAGACCAGCGAGATGCCAGCCACAGCGCCGCGTGGGTAATGGCGATAGATACGTTCCGAACCAAAAACATGTTACAGACCACACGCCTACAAATGTGAAGCACTTAAAAATGTGACTATCGAGCTGTAATATGATAATACAGAAAACAAGTCATGTTTTAGGTTATATCGTGTTACAAAAACATCTGTGTAAGAAATCATGAAAGAGGCCACATAAAAATAAGCTTTAACTTTATGCACTTCTTTTACAGTTTAAAAAACTGGCAAGTGCACTGGTAATAAATAATTTGCGGGTTTTGTATAAACGAGAGATTCCTAATGTTCAGCATTATTGTAAACATCAGTACACATGTAAAACGCAGCTAAAATCTGACAGTTACACTTTCGGTTTCCCAAATTAATTTCCTATTACTCAGGCAGAGATCGATGTAGTTTACAGCCAATCATCTTTTTGGCAAGTCATGTCATTAAAATTAACAGTGACAGTGCAAGTCAGGAATGCAAAGAATTCCTAGTGCAATAAAGAAGAGAAGCACAGGCAATATTGCTGATTAAAATTCACCACTTCCACGTGTTTGCCCTGGGAGTGATTAGGAGAATTAAAAATAACAAAAAAAAAGAAAGAAAGAGAGAAGCTGTTCAAAGCCATTATTTAATGCCCTGATCTTGTCTTAGGATTTCTCCGTCTTCCTTCAGGCCACTACCTTTGCAACAGTCCATCCAGAGGGAGTCCTTAGAGCCTGACCGGTTGTGAAATGCCCGTCGCAGTCAGAGCAGAGTTCGCCCGGTTCCGACGTCGCCCACGCAGGCAGCTCGCCAAGAACTTCGGCCTCAACAAGCAGCCACGTGGGGACCGATCGTACAAACTGTCCAGCCAGGCTCCTTCCGAGCCAAACGCCTTCCCAGCGGGAGAGCACCACGAGAAGAAGGTCAGCAGTCGGCTTTCAGTTTATCTAAGGAATTGTCAATTTTGGTCAAAGTCTTTTTGATGCGCAGGGCTGTCAGTCTCGCTGAGGGGTTCTGGTACCAGCATTCTTTCATCAGCTTGGCCAGAGACGTTAACGTCTGGGAAGGGAACGAAAACCAGAGAACACGCGAGTAAGTGCACAAATCACAAGAGAAGAAAGCACCAGACTGGGTTATGTAGGAGGTTTGATTGCCCTGTTAATACTCAATTTCCAGAGCCTACAGAGGTTGCCACTGTCTATCAAATATGCAGCTTTCAAGCGCTGGATAACATGGTTAAACCAAGAGCGTAACTGGAGAGTGGGCTGAGAGCAGGGACAAGCTAGTGTGACCTTAACTGGTGTGTAGGTAACATCCTACACAACCTCCTTCCAACCAAACTGACTCCTGTGAGAGCAACGAGGGGAGTCAGAGAAGGTAGATCTTCCACCCATTATTTCATCGTGCCCAGTGCAACTTCAACTGTCTGGAATTCCCAGCCTGCTGGTGCAGCAGCACAGCCAAGACCCAGCAGATGGGACCTCTCACCCCTGCTGGCCTCAGCCAGACACACAGACTCAAACCTCTGCACCTTCAGTGACGGGATAAAACAGCCGGTCACCCTGCAGAGCCCAGGGTGATTCTGATGGAGAAAAATAAACTCCAGCCCTTGCCTTTCAGAAAGAGCAACAGCCTCTTACCCTGCATGCAGGGGAGACCATAGCTATGGTTAAACCGTGNATCTTGTACGAGTTAACATCACAGTGCCCAGCAGCCATCAAACAGAACAGTGCTTACTATCACAGAACAGCTCTTCCTACCCAAAACGTTAGTTATCTGGCTCATATTATGATCCTACAAAGAACTGAACCCGCTTTGCAGAGGCTTGAGCTGAAATAAGAAATAAATCCACTTGCCCAAAGGCCACGGTTTCTAAAGCCGGAGATCTGACTGCAGCACAGGATTGCTACCACAAATGCAAAGAAAATAAGGTTCAGTCATGGTTTTTAACAGGCTTATTGCCCACTTCTCATGAAGTTATGACTCTTTAAAGTCCAAGAAGCACATCAGCATCCAGGGACCCGCATGCTGGTGCTGAAAAACACTTTATTTCTTGTTATTAAACCATCAGAAGACCAAGGGTGATGGGCACCGTGCACCACGCAAAGCCAAATACCCAAGAGCCTGCAGCACCCGATGTCTGAACACGTCTTCTAGGATTCTGCGCTGAAAAATGAGTTAGTTTGTGTGCTCTCACACCTCAGCACCCAGCTGACAGAGAACCCGCAGGCTCAAAAGCCACTGGCCTCCTCTCCAAAGCAAGTGTTCATCAGAGGACTCGGCTCACAAATGATCTACAGGGAGCTCAGCTTTCTTAGAAAATCAGTTTAAAACCTGGAGTTCAACGAGAGGCATTTGGGTCAGCAACCTAGAAAAACACCAAGCAAACGGGGCTGTCTGCACAGCAGAAACGGGGGCAGGACAGCTTCAAACCTGCTCTGTGCACAGACAGCTGTCCCACAGCCACATGAACACGATATCCAGGACAATTCCTATTGCTTTGGATATACTGATGTGGAAAAGAGGCTCTCCAATTTTGCTATGGTAGCTGGGATTTTGGTTTCTCGTTCTATTGCAGTTAAAGATCAGAATCCAAGAGGTTCTCTGTAAAACGTGTAACTCCCTGTCTGTGATGACTGGCCAAAAAGGGAAATGGTCTTCAGGAATTACAGCTCCCTTAGGGCACGGCAGGACAGTTCAGAGATCGGCTCTATCACCCCCCAGCGATTTGCTCAGGGTATCCCGACACGGATGCAGACAGACAGACAGCGTCACCCTCCTCCTCCTCCTCATCGCTGCGTGTACCCAACTTCACCCTAGGGCCGAGCTCCTGTCAGGATGCTCCTCTCGCTTCTTCCCAGAACACAGAACGATCTTTACTGGGAGAACTCAAGAATCCAAAGCCCTTGTGTATCTCCCCTGCCCTTCCTCCTGCTTCAGATACAGCTGTGGCTTTACACAAGTCAATCGCAGAACTCAGAGCTACATCACAGAGCTCTGGAAGCGCTTCCAGAGTCCTTAGGATATTCCAGATGAACATAATCACAAAAAAAGAGTCCGGCTCCAATTTACTCTTTTCCTGTGGTCTTTTGTAGGCAGAGGGTACATAACTGGCTGTTCTGGATAAGACAGTGACAGATACAGAATGCAGTGGGACTGGCCTTTACTCCAATGGAGCAGTCGCAGAGCTCCCCGATGTGCCCCTGCCGAACATCCCATCCCCGCGGGGCCATCCCTGGCTCTGCAGCAGCCCGGCTGTGGCGTCAGCGAGCCCGGCAACCTCTAACCCACCCGGCCCCGCTGACCCATCATCCGCTTCCCTCACCCACTGCCCCCGGAACACCAGCCGCTCGCTGCCAGGGGAACCTGGAGCGCAGCTCCACACAACCCACAGCACCTGAACCTCCTGGGGTCACTGCTCATATTGGACAAGGTCACAACACCGGGAACAGCAGGGGAGATTCCCAACGGACAGAAGGGTCAGTGCCAGGCGCCAGGTGAGCAATGACGCAAGGCACTGCAGACCAGGACACGGGGCCCAGCCACTCTCCAAGAAACAAGCTCTGGGCTACCAGAGCTCTGACTCAAGAGCTTAAACTGCATTTTCAAGTGTGGAGAGAAACGTTGAGTGGCTCCCACGACAGCACAAAGCCAATATGCAACTTCTGTATTGCTGGCACAGGGCTCCCATGGTGCCACGAAGCTCAGCCGGAACCAAGTTACTAAGGCAGATACTGATCGGCTCTGGCAGGTCCGCAGTCTGTGCCGAGCTCCGCTCCACCGCGGTGACGCTGCCAGCACAACCAACGCTCGCTAGTCTGGAAGCAGCTGAGGTGGATGGTGAACTGCAGGTGCTGGTGTGTGCCGAAGCTTCAGCACAGGGACGTTTACATAACCGGTACCGCACGTGGAGGTGTCTTTTCAAGAGGAAACCAGGTAAAGCTGCATGTTTCTATATGCTCTACATACAGTGCACAAAGACATAAATATGAACATATACATGGCTGCAAAGGAAGCACGGCCAGCAGGGCAAGGGAGGGCATCCTCCATCTTTACTCAGCTCTCACGAGACCCCAGCTGGAGTCCTGTGTCCAGTTCTGGAATCTCCAACATAAGGAGGACATGGATTTGAAGAAATGGGTCTAGAGGAGGCCACAGAGACAATCTGAGGGCTGAAACTCCTCTGCTTTGAGGACAGGGTGGGAGAGTTAGGATTGTTCAGCCTGAGGAGAGAAGGCCCTGGGAAGACCTTAGAGCAGCTTTCAGCACTGAAAGGGGCTCCAGGGATCCTAAGCAGGCAGGCACCACGCTGGCACCTGCCCTACCTGACCCACAAGGTTCCAGCCAACCACCAGACCTCAGAGGTACCAGAGCAAACAACTAGTTATCTTTTCGTAAGGAAGAGAGCCTGCTGTCTGATGTCAGCTACAGAATCCCAGATTTGGGTTTAGCAGGAATGGATCAGACAGACACACAGTAAACAAATATGTACAATGACCCAGAATCTCCCCAGGTTTAAACATGTTGCTGTGAGCCACCCATCACTGCCAGCAGCTGTGGCCTCAAGGGCCTTTCCTGTGCTCTCCTGTCCATCTGGGTCCAGAGAGCACAACCCAAGGTCCAGGAGTCAGAGGATTCCTGAACTAACAAGAAATCACACCAACACACACCCAGCTGAAAGGTTCCCAGCCTCAGACACCTTTGGAGGGAACACAGCAGCCCTGAGCGCTACCGAGCAGGACGGCAGCGATGCTCTTCCTAAGCTGCTTTGACCAAGTCCTGCTTGTGAGTGCATTTAACAAGGCAAAGCAAGAGCACCCTGAACTCATCACTTCCTCACAGCCTACGTATTTGCCTTCTGTTCCTTAGATTTGGTTATGAGAAACAGCCAACTAAAAGCATTCACTGTGGCTTAGTGACACGGGGAAAAAGTTGAGACTTTCTGATCTAAAACTTTAACTTGGCAGGTTGGCATTAGTTATTTCTAACTGTGGTTTAGAATAAAACAGGGGATCCTCTTCTCTGCCTTAACAGAAGCAACAACATTTGGCTGTTACACCAAACACACCAATAACTTCAACACGGACAGCAAAGCATGAGGAACAAAAATATTTTGTGGGTCCAGTACTTCAGTGTGCATCCCGTGCATCTGGCTGGCAGAGGCTTTGCTGAGGATTCCCATTTGTTTAACCCCTTGTGTGAAGAAGCAGGGAGTCCCACACACTCACCGTTGCTAACCATGCGCCTGGCCACTTCCCAAAGGACCAGCCCGAAGGCCCAGATGTCCACCCTCTTGTACGAGTCAAAGCAGTCTGCCTGGATGGTTTCGTCCAAGACCTCTGGAGCCATGTAGCGCTTGGTACCCACGCGGGGGTTGTTCCCCACGTCCAACTGGTTGGTGCTTTGGGAGTGCATAACTGCAAGGCCTGGGGGACAGAAAAAACACTGCGGTTAAGTCCTCTTTAAAACCACGGCAGCGACATTTCAACTGACACGTGAGCAGCGACACCCACCAGAGCAGCTTCTTAAACAGAAGAAGCTGAGTCCAACTGTCCAAGGACCAACTGGGTCAGCTCCAAACCAGCTATTGAAAACAGCCTCTGCATCCACAGCCCCAGCCCCATTATCCCCGCAGGGATTTACCATTAAGCACGTTATTGCACTGTTGCAAAATGTTGTCATTAAGGGGTTTGCAGCCACTGGATGTCACCAGCGCTCCGGGCACGTACGCACAGGAGGCCAAGCATCTGCTGCTTACAAGAAAACAATTCTACACAGCAGTCAGATGTATTTATAGAACTTTTGGGTGGGCGGATGTATCCGAACTATGGGGAAGAGAGAAGAAAAACACTGCACGATGGAGATACACAAGCTAAAAAATAAAGCTGGGAAATAAAAAACATTGTATTTGCAGTAGGCTGAAAAACAAACATCCTCAAGCTGATCTGAAATGAGTCAGTCAAAACCACTCCACCTGGCTCTACTAATTACTAAACATTTAAGCAAAGAACATTATGTGAGGCACCAAATTACTGTAAATTTGGAAACACAGCGAGTACCCGTTCTGCCCTGGTAAACAGAGCGCCCTGCAAATTGAACAGCACTGGGTGCACGGCAAAGCGAAGCAACAGAAAAGACAGCACCAACTCCCCGATTTCCTCAACTAATCTTGTACGAACGTCATATCCCATTTACATTTAACCAGAGCTCATTTCAGATGGGACTTTAAAAGCTTCTTAACTCGCCCCCACAAAGCGTAACCCATCACCAAGTCATTACTGGGCTTTTCCTTGCCAAAAGCCAGCCGGTACTTCACCTTATCAGAAACACTGAAAACACTTTCCTACAATTTAAATGCACTTCAAGTCATTTCCAGCAGCTGGGAAAGCACTTATGGCACCTCTGGAAAGGTCCCACTTTCTAAGCCCACACCTGCCGACAAACCCTTTGCAAACGCTGCTCTCCAGGTAAAAACACCGTGTTATACACACACACACAGGACACAGATCTACACACGCGTTTCTGTAGTTCTTTACATTTGGATCCATTTCTATTACACAACATCTACAGATCAGAATACTTTAAAAGCCCCTCACACACTGGAAGCAAAGGTTAGCAAACAAATTTCCTGGCGCACGCTGGAAAGGTCAAGACTTCGGGGACCACTTTGATAAAATCGTAGTTCTCCATCCAAATTGGGCAAAACAGACTCCAAGGACTGACAGGGCAAAGGTTTATGGCCGAGGGATGCAAGTCAGCATCCCATCTGCTACAAACTCCGTGTTGCAACAGGGTCAGGGGACAGGGGTGTTGTAACCAGGTTCTCATTGTGGTGGCATCCGTGCTGTGTGTGGGAGTTGGGAAGCAGCTACCGCATTGCTGGAGCTCCGTATCCCCTCAGGAGATTCCGGTGCCCACTCAACCGTAGGGTGCGGAAGCTCCTGCCAGAGCAGCTCTCACTGCAAGACACTGGTTCTTCAGAAGAGAAGCTCGACAGGAACACAAAGTGATAGAACAACAGCTTTCAAAACACAAATCCCTGTTCAGAGTACACTGGAGTATCTGCTAGAAACCGAGCCTGAGCTATTGTGTTTGTCAGCACCATGCACCGTCCTTACAGAGGCTGGTGTGTGTTCCAAACAGACGGAGGGGGAGCAGGGAAGGAGAGGAGGGTCAGGGTTGTTCTTTTTGTGCGTAAGTNATGAACAAGCCTCACTGCTGCAACTGCTTCTCAGCATCCTACCAGCTTAAAGTCTAAAACCAGCTGGGCATGGAGAACCCAGTTTTGTGCTCACTGAATTACCTGACAGAAAGACTCCAGCTGGAGGGACCTAAGACAGCAAACCCACAGCTCTTAGACAGTCACAGCATCTATTAGTTCANAGAGTAGCTTCCAGTATTGAGAGGAAACCTCCTGGGCAGTTCCAGGAGAGCTGCCCTCTTTACAGGGGCATGTAGTGATAGGACAAAGACACACAGCTTTAAATCAGAAGGAGGAAGATTTAGATTAGACTTTAGAAAGAAATTCTTCATGATGATGCTGGTGAGGCTCTGACCCAGGCTGCCCAGAGCAGGGGTGGCTGCTCCATCCCTGGAGGGGTTCAAGGCCAGGTTGGATGGGGCTTGGAGCCCCTGATCCAGTGCGAGGTGTCCCTGCCCGTGGCAGGGGTGGGACTGGGTGGGCTTTGATGTCCTTTCCAATCCAAACTATTGCATGACTGATTCTATACTCCCATGGCATGAACAAGCCTCACTGCTGCAACTGCTTCTCAGCATCCTACCAGCTTAAAGTCTAAAACCAGCTGGGCATGGAGAACCCAGTTTTGTGCTCACTGAATTACCTGACAGAAAGACTCCAGCTGGAGGGACCTAAGACAGCAAACCCACAGCTCTTAGACAGTCACAGCATCTATTAGTTCAGAACTGAGCTGAAGCTTGGTAACTGCTGCCTTCTGGGACCCATGAGTTAGGTCTAACAATGAAAACAGCCCAGATGTCAGGCTGGTTCCCCAGCAGCCAGGCAGCATTTCTAAGCTGTACATGCCATCTAGTGGCTGTCCGACACCTTCAGGGCAACACCAGATCACACCACGGTTATTTTAAGGTTGCTTTAAGACTTTTTTTGATTGGAGTTATCCATGACGTCGAATTGCCTATGGCAATTCGACGTCATGGATAACTCCAATCAAAAAAGCGTTAGTGGTGAACTCACCCAAATCTGCTATGCAGCACTGTCCGTTCTTCTTCACAAGGATATTCTTGCTCTTCAAGTCGCGGTGGGAAATGGCCGGCTTGCCCTGGGTTCCAAATATCTCTATGTGCAAATGCGCGAGGCCGCTGGCGATGGAGAGGACGATGCGCAGGCAGCTGACCGTGTCCAGCGTGGTGAGCTGCAGGTAGTCGTACAGAGAGCCCATCTCGTGGTAGTGGGTGATCAGCCACAGCTGCGTGCTCGAGTTCCTGGAGGTCATATCGGATGCGATAAAACCTAGAAAAAGAGAAGGAGAAAGGAGAAACGACAAAATGAAGTGACAGTGCTCCAGTTCCTTTCTTGGAATTCAAAATGCTGTTTAATTAAACCTCTCCCATGATTACGCTGCACCAAAACCAGACTGCGTGTATGGCCACGATGGAAAGAGGGATGACATGTTCTAGAACTCTAACACAGAATCACAAAAGGGTTTTGGTTGGAAAAGACCTTTAAGATCGAGTCCAACCATCAATCCAGCCATGCTAAGTCTGCCACTAGACCATGTCCCCAAGCGTGACACCTCCAGGGAGGGGGAACTCACCCACCTCTCTGGACAGCCTCTGCCAGGGCTTGATGCCCCTTCCAGTAAAGAAACTCAGAATCATACAGAATCACAGGGTTGGAAGAGACCCATTGGATCATCGAGTCCAACCATTCCCATTAAACACTAAACCATGTCCCTCAGGACCTCGTCTACTCATGCCTCCTCCTGATATCCAACCTACATCTCCCCTGGTGCATCTTGAGGCCATTTCCCCTTGTCCAGTCACTGCACCCAGGGAGAACATGACAGAGAATGCTCTTTGCAAGATTTTACAAGGTCTATTGACAAGAACACGTGTGTGCTTTGTCAGTCACCCTAACACAACCATTTCTCAGGACCATGTTCTAAAATAAAAACAAAAAAATCAAAAAAAAACCCCTATTGCTTTTCCTTTCCCCCTCACCTCCTTACTTTCTGAAGGACTCAGGGCTGGGGAAGTCTCCAGTTAAACAAGCCACCAGGTTGCAGCAGATCTGCTGCGAAGCAGCCGTCCCGCAGAGGAGTCAGGAGCAAACGTTTCCATTGTCAAGGTCAAGAAGCAGCCAGCGCTGCTGAAACCCGATTCACCTTCGCATCCCACCCTGATAAACAGACGCTGTGACAGCTTCACCTCCACATCCAAGGCGAGTCTATTCGGAGCCTTCCAACAATCAGCCTTGACAGGTCAAAAACGTGCTGTCCCCACAGGGAACATCACATCCCTCAGATCAAGCACTGACAAAAGCACATCTCACCACAGCAACCACCAGCTCCCCTGTGATCTCCCGGTGCTCTAAACACTGCGGGGGATGCTGCAGCCTGATAACTGATCAGACCCATGAGATGCTCTGAACATGCTCTCCCGGGCTGTGCACCAGCTCACCATGGAGCCACGGGATGTAACAAGGGGCAGATGGCTCAGGAGAGCATGACAGCACCAGAAGAAGCCCACACCGAAACTCAAAGAACAGCAATTCTGCTGCTTCGAGCAACAGGACAGCTCTGCTGGTGTGCAGCTCACTTCCAGGGTGTGGTAAGGCCAAGCACCTTTGTGCTTCACAGCCGTATTCCACAAGCATTTTCTGCAATGGGACAAACAGCTCTACTCGAAACTCAGGAGCCTCAAGAACAGTCTTGAAAAATGTGGTCTTAAAACTGACCCCCAAATTCAGGAGGAGCTCCCTTCCTGCTGCCACTGAATGCGCTTGGGTATCAGCACAGTGCTGACCTCAACAGCTTTACCTGGGAGGGAACAAAAGGTTTATTTCCAAGTTCAAGGAACAAATCATGCTTATTAAAAGCCCAGGTATGACGTCTGTCAGAAGGAACACTCACTACTTTCTCTCCTGGGGGCAGATCTCTGCACAACGTGACACTTCTGTCACCTGTGATATTGTTTAATAAATGAATTCTATAAAACAGCCAACAGATCCGACAGTTATCAAGGAAGAGTAAGTACGGATAGAGGAGCATGGGAAACTTGTAATGTGATTTCAGTCGAGCTGCTTGCTCTCTTGGGCAGCCAAGGGCAATATCTCACATTTCAGGAGGCCACCAAATGATTTCTGCAGCAGCAAAGGAAGCGCTTCAGGAAACATTAGACCAACACCTAGAAGGGTGAGCAATAGAGCCAGGGAATGTTCTGATAGGAAACAATAAGGAGCCCCAGTCAAACTCACTGAACGCAGATGGAGTGCAGGAGAGGGAATGTCAGCACTCAAAACATGCTGCTGCTCTCATCTGCAATAGTGGCACAGCAGTGGAAGGAGGTCACAGCTACCAAGGATCAATGGGGCTGCTTAAACCTCTATCATGGCTCACAACTAAAAAAAATCCATCGTTCCATAAGCTCTCAGGACTGACCACACACGGTCCAAGGGACTCGGAAGATTCAAAACCATCGTACTTTCATATTTACAGGGAAATGAGATAAAGGGGACAGCTGTACTTCAAAGGGACTTAGTCTGACCCCGAACACAACAGTTAAACAGAAGAAAATAACGGCTTCATGTGCACTTTGTTCAGGCACGTGGAAAGCTTTCAACTACTTAAATCTCATTATAAACTCCTCCCCACTTTTTCTCCCTTCATTTATCCCAGGTGAGATGAAGCCATAAGAAAGCACAGACCCACTAGGACTTCTCCACCCTTCTGCCATTCAGCTGCCCTGCAACAAGAGCCGCAGGGGCAAACTCTCAGCACATGACCCTGTGGCACCTTCGTTCTGCTCTACTCACTGTTGCCAACAACTGATTGATCTGGTTGACTGTTCCTTGCCTGAACCATGCAGGAGGACAATCACTCATGGCTGCTCCAACACTTTCTCCAGACAATGATTTCAGAATCCTCTTGGCAAGGGTTCCCCTTAAATCTTCCCTTCAGTGATTCATTGCAAACCCAATAACCTCCTCACAGACCACAAGATACCTGGCAAACCTGTCGTGCTCTGCAGTCAAACACACAAAAGGAGACAGGAATGAGGAGGTTCCTTACCTAAAATATTTTCGTGCCGCAGCAATACAGTGTTGTACAGTTCAGTTTCCCTGAACCAAGATTTTTCATCCCGAGAAGAGAAGATCTTCACAGCAACGTTTTCTCCTTGCCACTGACCTCTCCAAACTTCTCCATAACGGCCCTTTCCTTGTGGGAGGGGAAAAAAAAACAACACAGAAGTTGTCAACAAGCAATTTGCACAGGACAGCTAATTCTAAAGCTTTTGAATAAACATCATTTAACAAGCAAATGCCTGATTCACAGTCTGACTGCTTCAACCTGCACTTGCTTCTCTAAGAACACGTTTTACCTGGTTTACAAAGCCCCCAGAGGAGCCCAAGGAGTATTTTCTAACATCACTTCACAACACAAAGCTGCAGCTTCCCAATCACAAAGCTCAGGTGATATTAGCCCCCTTCTGCACAGTTCTGAAAGGAGTTTTCTCACTTCACTTTCCAAACCCAAATCAACTCCACGAAGTTTCATACAAACAATGAGGGCGGGAGACAGAGTTTTCTCTCTGCATTTGCTGTCAAGAGGAGGCACTAAGTGTGAACATGTACTGACCTACACACTCCACAAGTGTGATCTGGCGAGCCACTGTCCTTTGCACCAAGAAGGGAAGTCCAGAACCACTTCCAGACGTGCAGGAATGGTCCAGTAAATCCTATTCAAAATAAAAGCAGAAGTTTATAACCTGTAAGAAACTACCTTTCTCCCCATTTACACAGGGACAAGTATGTCACTTCCCAGTAGAGTCTTGGTTAAAGTTTACTGGTGCCTCGGTGGCTCTGGTGATGCCACGTGCTGACTCAGGTGCAACACACACTCGTGCCATCACCATACAGATGGACGGAGAATGCTCTTCACAAGATGTTACTGCTTCAAAGAACGCCCCATGCGCGGAGAGACTGTCAGGGCAGCTGTAACTTGGGCTTCATCACTTTCTGTTGGAAATTTTACACCCAGCACAGCAACAAACAGCAACCAAAGCCAGCCCCCTTCTGTTCCCAGATTTCTTATTCTGTCTCTCTATTTTACTTGGCATTATGGTATTGTTAAATAAACAATTTTGTTTCATAAATAAATGGCAATAAGTTCACTGCCTGTGAAGCTGTTATTCCCAAACTACAGGCTCTTTCACCCATGCTGCCCCCATCCAGTTCCCTATCCTTCCTTCATCCCATCTTCAGCTCTCCTTTCCACCTTGGTTCTATCCTTCCTTCCTTTTCTCCTTTGCCGTACACACCTCACACACTTCCCACCCAGCTCCCGTTCCTGCTCTTGCTGTCATTATTCCCCAGGCCCACAGGGTCAGGGCTGCCACCCTGGCTGCTCCTAAGGGGAAAATTCCATACCCTCCCTCTTCTCCACCTTGGCCCTGTGGCCAGGAGCACCACGAAGACGCCTGGATCTGGGGGAGAAGAGAGCCTCGTCTCCCTGCCAAACACCACAACCACGCCTGGCACCACCGGGCTTTCTCTGGACAGTCTCAAGGCCCTGCTGAGAACTTGACAACACCCAAAAAGCACATGAAACTCAGGATTTCCTCAGCTGGTTTTGTATTTTTCATCTCCTTAACACCATCCGTCCTTCTCACCCTGTTGCTCCCTGAACGTATACAAACCTGCAGCACCTCAGAGAATCACTGGGAAGGGGTTCCACTGGCTCAGTGGAAGAAGAATATTCCCTGCTCCCACAGTATCCCGTGCTGGCTATCCCAAACCCTGAAAACGTACTTGCCAGGACACATTTTCTGTGAATGGGAGCTTTTTCCACTGACTCTTCCAGCACTTACTCACAGTTCTATTTCATAGAAACGCCTCTGTCTCAAAATAATGAGATACAAGAAATAGTTTCCAGCTGCCCAAAATAGTTCCATTTCCTGAGCAGCTCCACGGATCTTTTAATAACTTCCCTGGGTTTGCAGCTGGGTCTGCAACACCATTGTCAGCTTCCAGGTGAGGAGGAGCAACCGCTTCCCAAGGTGTTTTTTGGACATAGTCAAAACCTTATGAAGTTCCATGTGGGAAAGTGTAAGGTCTTGCACCTGGGAATATAAAGCCCTGGGGTGCAGCTCAGACTGGGTTCCACCTGGCTGGAGAGCAGCTCTGTGGAGAAGGCCCTGGGGGTCTTGGTGGACAACAGGCTCAACATGAGTGAGCAGCATGAAAGGCCAGCAGGACGCTGGGGGGCATCAAGAAGGGCATCCCCAGCAGAGATAAAGAAGTCGCTATCCCACTCTGTTCCACTACCTGGAATGCTGCGTCCAGCTTTGGTCCCTCCTGCACAAAATGGATGTGGCCAGGCTGGAGCGGGTCCAGAGACGGGCCATAAGATGGTCAGAGGACTGGGAAACCTCCCATACGAAGGACGGCTGAGAGAGTTGGGTTTGTTCAGCCTTGAGAGGAGAAGGCTTTGGGGAGACCTTACCATCACGCACCAATACATAAAAAGTGTCTGCCAAGAGGATGGAGACTCCCTTGTTTTGAAGGGTCACAAGGAAAAGACAAGGGGTAATAGGTACAAGTTGCTCCTAAGGAGATTCTGATTGGATCCCAGAACACTTTTCCACATAAGAACAGTGAAGCATTGGAATAATCTCCCCAG
>WAAB01014581.1:178760-298439 GCA_013389865.1 Piaya cayana | reverse complement strand
TACTGTGAGTCTCTGGAGGTGATGCAGGCAGCAAGGTACTGCCCTCCTGTGGAGTGGCTGCAGGGGTTTGGAGTGGCAGAGATGGCACGTCCGTGCCTACATCGATCACTGAGCCAGTTCAGTGTATGATGGCTGAGGCCAGAGCAGGAGATGAGCTGTAGCAGTTAAAAAGAACAGCCGCAGGGCAGCCCCTGTCGTGTCGTCAGGAGGTGTTTTGTGCATCACTAAAGGTGAGGTGGACTGAATGTTGTGAGTGCAGCCAGGGCAGCAGTAGCACGATATGTTGTTCTGCAGCAATTCCTATGGAATCAGGTGTTCTGAAAAGTGAAATAACACATCTCCTTTCTAGAACTGCTTTTCCAGAAGTGCTGCTGTGTTCCTGTCCAAACCATCTCCGCAGCAGAGCTCAGAGAGTATCTCCCATTGCTGTTATACAGAGACTTAGCACCAGCTGTAAGACTTTCTAGAAGCAGAAGCTTTCGTATGGTGTGGATTAGGTTTGTGTTTCACCATAGGGAGAAATTCCATTCCCCCCTATCTGCATGTTTACAGTTTTGGGAGCTGTGCTCACTGTTCACTTTCAAGAGTCAAAACCCCTGAACTTAGGAAATGCTGGTTTTCTGTAGTCAGCCAGAAGCGTGTGTTGCCAGACCCATGTGTCCTGAGCTTTTCTGACCACAAATGGCAGAAGCAGGGGTTTGTGTCCCTTGTCTCTTTTGGCTCTGTGTTAGGGGTGATGTGGAAGGGCTGGGAAGTGTGACAATTGTGCTCCGAGCTGCAAAATGTGGGTGTGGGGGCAAGTTTCCAGCTGTAAGTGAGAGCTGACCCTAGAGGAAGGCCCTGCTGGATAAAACGGAATGTATGCGTGGGTAGCTTTCTGGTAGATCAAAGATCTGGCTTGTGGCTATAGGTGCAGGTCAACACCAGCTTGGAGCCAAACTGCAAGTCTGGCACAACCAGAGAGATTTCAGACAAGTTCCCTGGTTGGCCTGGATAAAAAATGAAATCATTGTTTGGGGTGGCTGACCATCGAGACCTGAGCGGGGAGCACTGGAGAGGTAAAATTATGTTGACGTGCAGCCTGGACCTCACACTTGAGTAAGGGCAATAGCTAAAAACCCTGCACTTGTGCTGAATGGTTTAAACTCAAGAAGGCTGAGGGAGGCCTTGTGTTTCTTCTCCAGTGCAAACTGAGTTTGCCAGAGCTTTCGTTTTGGTAGAGCAAATGTAGCCCTTGGCCGATGATCTGACCACCCCACTGTCAAACCTGCAGCCTAGGGCCAGGCTCGAGGCTGAGCAGGAGCCAAGGAGATCAGAAAGCCCTTCTGATGGGGCTGACGGCAGAGCTGACAGTGAAAAAGGAAAGGTCAGGCAGAGGCAAATGTCAGCTCAGACTCTGCTCAGCTTTTGGGAGAGACCGATTAATGGAGCCAAACTGGACAAAATAAAGTGTAAATAGCAACGCAGCTGCGTCACGTGTTGCAGCAGCACTGGTGGAGAGGAGGGCAGGAGATGGGCTGAAAGAGTGTGAGAAGCAGGAAAGTGTGTTCCAATGTTGCTGTGCGAAGCTGAGAAGTTGTATCAAGGCTCCCGCCCCAGCAGTCTTGGCAAAGGCCTTCTGCTGCCTCCTGGCTTGGGCTGCAGCCCTGTGTCCTCCCTGCTGCTCTGAGACATGAAGAGCACAGGCGGTGTGTGCTGGAGAACAGTCCCAGAAGTACCAATAAATGCGGCAGGCTGGGAGACTCCCCCTCGGTCATTGGTTCCCCTTCAGCAGCAAGGCTGATCCCTGCTGCCAGAGCTGTGGGTGGACTCTGGAGCTGAAAGCAGAACGCGGCACAAAAGGAGGAAGCAATTTTGACATGGAGCGAACCTTTGCAGGAACCTCTTGAGGATGAAAGGGGTGAATTTTATAAATTGTGAGAAGCAGAAATTTTCCTGGAGGGTGCAGGACCAACCACTGTTCTCCATTGCTCTTTTGGGTGCAAGTCTAGAAAACTGGTTTTTTTGGGCTAAAAGTTGCTGCTGGCAGTAGCTTGTTACCTGTTTGGGCTAGGTGTGAGCTTGGTGTTAGCAGTCCCTGAGAAAGGACAGGGGTGTTACTGCCATGGCAGCTGCTTTCTGGGCTCGGCTAAGGGTTTTCAGGAGGTCATTGCCTGTAGCAGTGACTCACTGTAGCCACAGCCTGGAAGCATTAATGGCCTGAGCAGCTTCTAGCGTGGAGTTTTCCAAAATATGACTGTTCAGGAAAGGAAAAAAAGACACCGTGTGTTTTAAGGATTCAGTTTGGTTAAAGACATCTGGAGGATTGTATTAACTGACAACTATCTAGATCTTTCCTGTGTTGATGTTTCACTGCGTGTGCTGGCTCCATCTTTCTCTGCATTTGGATTTCCTTCTTGCTTGCCTTCACTCTTGTCTGTTTTTTAGCAAACTTCCAGCTTTTAAGAAGTAAAAAAGGTTGTACCCGTTGCAAGGTGCCCTTTAAATGTCCTCTGCCTCCTCCTAGCTGCTCCCTTCTCCTTTGGCTGTGCTGTAGGGATGTTATGGAAGGGCTGGAAAACGTGACCTTGTTGAAGCTACAGGCGTGTCAGGGAGGTCCTCTTGTACAGAGGTCCCTGCCTGGAGATGAAGATGAAGCCAAGTCTCAGCTTTCAGCCGAGTCCAAAGAACATTTCCAACCTCCCTTAGAAAAGATCTGAGCCAGTAATGTGGCTTTCCTGGCACCACCAGTGGTGCCTGTGCCTCAGGATGGCCGAGTGTCACAAGAAACCTCTTCTCTGGAAGGCAGGATGTGATAGCGTGCTGGGATTTTGTCTCCTAGCCACGTTTTAGGAGGTGATGTCACCTTTGTGGTCTCAGCGCTGGTGAGCCTGACCTGCAGGGCAGCAGCAGCGGCCTGGCTTTCCTGATAGACAGGATGTTCAGCAGACCAGGATGTTCTAAAGCAGATGTCATCCCACTCCTGGTGGCCGTCTCTGCTGCGCTGCTGACCTTGCCTTTTCTCCACAAGGCTGCACCTCATGCAGTGTGTCTGATGTGTGTCTCTTGGCTGTGGGGAGTGGTGGGGCCCTGCCCAAGACACACGGGGCAGCAGCACCCAGTTCATTAGGAGCCAAATGGGCTGTAATGCACATTTCTTGCCCTAACAGGAATCAAGGAGTCTGTGTAGTGCCCTGGAACCCCAGTGTGGTAGCAGCTCTGTGAATGGGGTAGGTTTCTGAGCTGGACGTGGCAGCAGTGATGAGGGGGAGCAATGATCGAGGTCTGCTGGAGATGCAGTGAGTGCTTCCAGCTGGGCTCTGGGGATGCTCTGCAGGTATTACCAACAGGGCTGTGTCCCAAGGCGAGGACACCTTAAAGCAGCTTCCAATATGGAAAAGGGGCTGCAGGAAAGCTGGGGAAGGGGCTCTAGATCAGGGATTGCAGGGAAAGGAGGAAGGGGGACAGTTTTGAGCTGAAAGAGGAGAGACTGAAATGAGGTATCAGGGAGAAGTGTCTTGCTGTGAGGGTTGAGGAGGCCCTGGCCCAGGTTGTCCAGAGCAGGGGTGGCTGCCCCATCCCTGGAGGGGTTCAAGGCCAGGTTGGATGGGGCTGGGAGCCCCTGATCCAGTGGGAGATGCCGGGGGGACTGGATGAGCTTTTGAGATCCCTTCCAACCCACACCACGCTGTGAAACATGCTGGCATCTGCCAGCCACCATGGGTTCATCATACACATGTAGTGGAGAGGGCGGCAGGAAACCTTGCTGTGCTTTCATTACGTGGTTTGTAATTAATGTGGCACAACACTGTTCCTGGTCCTAGAATAAGTAAAGCACCTTTGCCATTGTAATGAGATATTTACGCATGGCAGCACCAGAGAATAAACCAAACTTGTATTGTGTGCGTTAGCTGCAGTAAATGAAGTGAAGCAGGGCTAAACTCATTACTCTGCACCTTGGCCACATCTCACAAATTATGGGCTGTGTGTGCTCTTGTCACAAAACCCGTGGCCTCAAGTCACCAGTGGCTGTTTCCCAGTGCTGGGTGTTCAGTCCACAAACGTGGCTGAATCTGAGGGTGGTGGAGGATGGTGGTAAATGTTTGTTCAGTCATTGACATAACCTGTTTACTAAGAGTGCACAGTGGTCATGAGGCCATAAACAGCGTCAGGCAGCTTCTCTCCCTGTTGGAGGAAGGTCTGCTCTGGAGATTTCGTGGTGCTGCTCTACCCCAAGGAGCTTCTGGTGGATGGGGCCGAGGGAACCAAGGCACAGAGGGCAGAGACCAGAGCTGCAGAAGCATTTCAGTAGTGCTGTGGCGATGCCGGAGAACTGAATTTGTTTGGCCTTTAGAGGAGAAGGCTTAGGGGAGGCCTGATTACCATAGACCAGTACACGGTGTCTCTGTGACTGTCTTGGCCTCTGCCAAGAGGATGGAGACTCCCTTTTTATAAGGAGTCACATGAAAAGACAAGAGGCAATGGGTACAAGTTGCTCCTGGGGAGATTCCATTCAGATTCCAGAAGAAAGTTTTTCCTGTGAGAACAGTTAAACATTGGAACCATCTCCCCAGGGAGGTGGTGGATTGCACTACACTGGAGCCTTTCCTCCTCAGCGTAACGGTGCTGGGACATCTCATTTAAACTAGAGATCACCTAAATGGTCGGACCAGGTGATCCCTGAGGTCCCGTCCAACATGGCATCTGTGATTCTGTGGCTGCGATCCTGAGTCACTGGCCCTGTGATCAAAGCTGTTGTACTGTCTGGAGCAGGGCTCAGAGCACGGGAAGCCGTACCAAGTGAAGAGGAAGGACAGACGATCCATGTGGTGTCACCCTGTGGCCTTGTGGGATTGTCTGTAGGAAGCAGGGGTTGAAGGCCACTTGTTTCTGAGGGAAGAGACCAGGAAAGGTGAGAGCCTTCTGTCAGCGTCCCCTGTCTGTGCCTAGTGAGATCCCTCAGGCTCCGTTACTTGGAAGCTCACGGTGGTGGGAGCCCATCTGGGCTCTCTGATGGTTTCCTGGGGCTGGGTGGAGGCGGTGCTGAAGCACTTTTTCCAGCTGATTTTACAGCATAAGATGGCATCTTGTGCTCTCTTCTCGCTCTGAAGTGTCTTGCAGATGGAAGAGCACTGATGGAAAGGTTGTCTCATTTGGCACTGGTCTGCTTCGACAGAGATAGACGTTTGCTGCTGTTAATAGTTGCACAGATTCAGGATTAATCACAGCATAATGGAATCGGTGGCTTTGGTTGTTAATTCTCTATTGAGTCTGCGTCCCCGTGTTTGTTCCCATTTGTTCAGATCAGGTCCATTGTCTCTAATATTGCTTTGCAAAGGGTAAGAAATAAATCAACGGTATTTAGCTGTTGTAACCATCTGGTCTGGCTCGTGTCCCAAAATCAGTCCTTAAGTTGGGCACAGTTCGGGTATTTTTGCCTCGTAGCGGAGAACGTCTCTGGGGAGAGAAGGGAAGGAAACGTCGCCGCTCATCTCGCCCTGGGGGTTAATCATTCTCCAGACACTGTGCTGTGAGCTCTGCAGGTTCCCCTCGTTGTCAGAGCATGTGGTTGGGCTGGGCTGTTGCAAAGCGCCAACAGGAACTTCTTTCTCTTTGTATTGGTGGGATTGGTGTTTTGAACAGCCGTGCATTACTTTGATGTATAGAAGCACTCGCTTTGGACGGGGAGTTTATTTACTCTGATCTCGGCGGCGTTCATCTTCAACATGCGTGTGTGTCGCTGTGCACCTCTCGGGTCGTTTCAAAGCCATCCTGTGGAGTTAGGCCAATTGTTTTTAAGAGGTGCTGTTAACGTGGTGAAATCCAGTGCCTTTGGGAGATGCTGTGTTGCCACAGATGGGAAATCTGTCTTGTAAACTATAAATTTTTAAAAATGATTGAGCCTCTCTGCTGCTTCGCGGGGCCATGTGGCACCGATTACAGGAACACTCCAAGCTTTCATTAAAAAGCACAGTCATCAAACATTTAAAGTCCACGGGCAACATTTTCGGGAGCTATTATAATAATTAGGAAAGGAAAATGGGTTTAATAAAAGTTGTAAACAATTATCATCAGCCAGACTGTCCCTCTCTGCAAACTCTGTCTGCATGACACATCTGGGCACGCAGAGTCGGGGGTGACAGGTCTCCACCTCATCCCCAGGAGGGGTGGAGCATGTGTTCCAGGGTCACTCTGGGACAGCAGCAACAGAAACCTCGGGAGGGCAAAGGTGTAAAATAGGCAAAAACCCTAATAAATACCCATTTCTCGGCTTCTGGGAACCCTGCGCTGGGTGCTGAGGCTCCTCACAAAGGCAGGTAGGCTCTCAGTCTGACAGGTTGGTACAAGGGAGCGTCAGCATCAGTGAGGACTTGGGATCAGTGTTTGTTGTGGCAGATGGGACCCAGTGTGGTGGGGCCTGAGCATCCTGACGAGAGGAAGAGGAGAAAGAGATAAGGTGCTGTGGCATCAACCGGAGGAGAAGGAAGTTGTCCCATCTGGCTCCTTCAGCCACAGCAGGGTCTGTGAGGGTGGCACGAGCTGCAGGATAGGCTCATCTCTTACAGGAGAGGGAGCAGCCAGGAGGTTCAGCTGGAAGCTTGCTGCTGCCTCACCCTGCCCAGGTACTCGAAGTTCAAGTTTCTTGAGCCAAGCCTTAGCTGTCCAGTTGTGTTGTGCCTCCCCCTGAAGCCTGGCAGATGTGGCTCTGTAGCTCGTTGATGCTTTTCAGCTGTCCAGGTGAGACATGAGGCTAAAATCATGGACTCTTGCTTAAAAGTAGTGATGGCCGGACTCTAACCTGGTTACTCGTGCCGAGCAGTAAAGTCTTTGGGTGCGACTCATTCCTGCAGGCTGACAAAGCTGCTATTGAGTGAGGCAGTCTGATGGCTCCAACCGCTGGAACATTCAGTCGGGCTGTGCTGTTCGCAAACATCTTCTAAGCAGTGGGAAGTTACAATCCCAGATTAAGTCCATTGGAGGAATATTCTGGAAGTGAGGTTTGCAGGATTTAGGTTTGGCATTCCACACACAGCAGCTGTGACATGGAACATTTGTGCTCCCTGTGGAGACAGAAAGGAGGAGTGTCTCCCAGTCTCCCTGATCCCCATTTCCCATCGTACTCTCTGCATTACTTCGTCATGCCCTGGTGATGGGTAGCACCTCTCCGCAAGGACGTGGAGCTGCTTGGCTTTTTCCTTGGGAAAGAAGAGATTTAATGTCATGTGAAGGGGAGAGAGCCTTCCGATAACCTAATGAAGAATTTGTTTAATGTGTAGCTCCTTCCTCCAACTGAATTGGATGTATTTATGGGTGTTAAATAGTTTTTTCTTGGATCAGCAGATCATTTGTCATAGATAGTTCATGGGAATATCAGTGTCTGTAGGAAGAAGCCCAGGCACCTGACGGAGAACCAGGGTCACGCTGCCTGCAGGTACCTCTCTTGTGAGTAACAGCTGACTGGGAGAGACCCCCTTGCAGGCAGCACCTGCAGCTGAGCTGTGCCCCCCTCTGCCTGGCAAGCAGAGCCTCTCCAGGCTGGGGAACACACCAATGAAGCTGTGGAGGCCTTCTGGACAGGCCAGTGGGAAGGTGCACACAAGGGAAGCAGCCCGCTTGGCTTTGAATTGAGGGTTCATCAGCAAGAGCTCTAGTTATGAGGAGTCGTGGCTGTTTGTGCTCCTGCCTGCCCAGTCCGGGCTGCACGCTGCGTCCCGCCGAAGGGTGGCACTCCCGGGTGCCCGTGGCTGCAGCCCCTTTGCTGGCCGCTCTCGAGCGCTGCGTTTGGGCGGGCTGTTGGCTACTGACCTAAATTGAGAACTGAGCAAAGAGAGCAAGCAGCTGCCCCACCACTGTTGCTCTGTTTTCAGCGTGGATCGAGCCTCCCTAATCCCCTCGGATTTTGTATCTACCAAAACAGCTTGGGCCCATCAGTAAATTGCAGTGGCATATGGTCCAGGTTTATGAGTAATCTGGCACACGCTTAAGGCAAGGAGGATGTCATCCTTCAGCAAATACAAAAAAATATTGCAGGGCTTGGGTTTTTTATTTCTCTGTTTAATATAGTTGATGAGAAAGCTGTGAGAAATGTTCACCTTTTAAGCCAGTCCTGCTTAAACTTCAAGTGCTGGAGGAAGCAGCCACATAACGGGAAACAAATATAAATAAAAAGGGAGGGGGGGCAATTGTCCTGCCATCATTTTGTTGCCTTAAAACTGCATTTGGGGCTGGAGAAGGGAGGCACTCGGCCTGTGCCATTCATTGTCCTGCGCAGAGCTGTAGGGTGAGGAAGGCACCCAGCATCGCATGGGCCACTTCAGCAAGTCCTCCTCACCTCCATGCAGGTAAAGGTGTCCCTCTGGATGTGGCGTCTGCCAGAGGACACGTCCTCATCCCTAGGAGAGAGGAGGAACACGTGGTTTGTGCAGCTTTGGGGAAAAAGGCCTGGCTGCACGCAGTGTGGGGGGGCTGGCCTTGTTAGTGCACGTCCCAGCTTGGTTTCCAGCTCTTGGGCAAGGGAACTGAAAGCCACCACCCAGTGTGAATTTACTGGCCATTGACTTTGTCTGGGCAGCTCATCTTAAACATTTTCAGGACCAGGTCAAGTAAACCTTTGTCTGGGCAGGGAGATGGGACACTGAGTGGCCCTGGCTGCCACCAGCCAGCACATTGGCAAAGCTGGGGACATCCATGGGCTCAGTCAAGGCTCCCCAGGAGACCTCTTCTGCCTTGGTCTTTTATCTCAGGAAGAGTGCAGGAGGGATGGAAGTGGCTTTGTGAAGTAAAACACTGACAGCATTGCGGGAGCTTTTCCTTTGCACTGAATTTGTCTGTCCAGATCTCACTGGTGGCACTGCTCTTCCCTTCAGCTGGGAGGCAGAGGCTGGTGGCTTTTTTCCTCCCCTCTCAGCTGCTGTGGGTCTGGATCCCTGTTCTGCAGGGGGCTTGGACTTCATTTCATTCTTCCCAAGTCCTCAGTACACTGGAGGGCCCAGCTACAGGAAACCATGCTTGCCAGCCCTTCCCTAGTTCTGGATCACCAACCTCCCTACGCTCTGTAATGCTTTGGCAACACAAAGTGTTGTCTTTGGCCACGTGGCCATCTCCTGTAGCTGCAACATCAAAGGAGAAAGTCATCTCTGAGGTGAAGGTTTGCCTGTCCTTGCCTGTGACTGGGCTGGCCGCACAGAAAATGGAGGAGGGGACATGGATGGCCCTGAGATACCACTCTTCATGGTCGAGCTATTCAAATCCTGTGTGTCTTCATGGCTTGGATTTTTAGCTCTTCACTGCAGTCTTTGAAGTACTGAGTACTCTGAACAGTTTACAAGGAGCTTTGCTTTTTAAGCGGACACTGATTTTTTTTAAGGCTTAGGATTATGGTTTATATCATTTTGGTTTGCATGGTCTATTTGGCATGCTGGAGATAAAGCAAATATCTCGTGTTAAAGGATGCGAGTGAGACCGCGTGATGTAAAGATCCCTGTCTCTTGGTCAGGACAGCTTCAAGCTGCTGGGAAGCAGGCAGGGAAGATGCAGGCGCTGCAGCCGTGGGCTGTGGGTTTGTGCTGCTCCTGCTGTAGGTCACTGGGCTGGAGGGACGTTTGGTCAGAACTGTGACCACTCTAGTGGTTTCTTGGGTGTTGTAAATAACCGGTCAGTGCCACTTGGAAGAACCAGCAGTCCCTCACGGGCCTTCTGTTTCTGAAGGAAAGCACTGGGGCTCCAAGGGAGGAGCTCAAGTTTTCTGTAGTCCCTGGAAAGCCAAGGGCATATGCTCAGTTCTTATTTTAGGTGTGTGTTGACAGGATCTTGACATGCTCTGTTGCCTTGCTGCCATTTCTGTGTGCGCGTGGACAGATCAGGGACTCATCCCCGCCTCACCCTGCCGGGTCCCTTTGGGCACGCAGAGCCCCTCTCCCTGTGCTGAGGGAATGCTGTCCTGCTTCCTCTCGTGAAAGGCTCTTCAACTTTTGCCTGGTGCTGGGGTTTTCCACGGCACTGCACGAAGCTCAGGCACACACAGTTAGGGCTGCAGGCAGGTAACACTCCAACCCTCTCTGGCCCCCGAGCCTCCAGAGCTGCCTCATTCTGCCCTGAAACTCCCGCAGGGCCGAGACTGGGGCAGCTCAGGCAAAGCCAGAGCTCAGGAGGTGACAGGCTGCCCCTTGCTCTCATCACCATCCCAGCTCGCTGGAGTTCCCCCAACCCACGATGTATCCCAGCCAGGGCAAGCTGAAGGATGGGTTGAACAGGCACCGATCCCGGGAGCCACACAGCACAGACTCCCCTCTCCTTTTTCCCCAAGCAATCTGCCAGTGGGTGTTGATAAAATCCTGCTTCAGACAGGGTCTGCAGAAGCCTTTCACCCAAACTTAGCACTGCAGCTTGGCCTTTATCACTGACACCAGCCCATGGACAAACTGGTGCCAATAGCTCCTGGAAAACTACTCCCCGTGAGCTCCAAGGTTTTCAGGAGCACAACCAATCCTGCTACTCGGGGACGACCTGAGATTTGGTACGGGGTCACCACAGGCCCTGACCAAGGGATTGGCCAGAGAGGTGGCTGTGAGGGGCGTGGAGGACCCCATCCTAAGAAATCTACTTTCACTCAATCTCTGTAGAGGCTCGTTTGGATTGGCACCTCCTCTGTGGAGTATATTCAAAATGGGAGGTGTTCTCCCTTTCCATGGAAAACCATTCTGAATAGGAAGGTGACAGAGGGACTCAAGGTGCTGCTCGTGTGCTGAGGAAGCCGTTTGCCCTGTAGTGTCATGTCCTGTGGGGTCAGGAGCCTTATGGTTGCGCTGCAGCATTCAGCCTCATCCCATGGGGCAGTGGTGGGAGCCTCTCCTTCTACCAGCAGCAGTGCTGAAACTGCACACCTAACAGTGCTGAGAGCGACTGGCGTAGGTGAAGGGCTCCGTGTTGGGAAGCCACTGTGTTTCCTCCTCTGCCCAGAGTTAACACAGAAAGGGGGGAAAAGGGGCGTTTTCCAAGGCTGGGGGGTAGCTCTGGCCTTCAGGATAGGTTTATATAGGTATCATTGCGTGAAAAGTGTTTCTCTGTCAGACTGGTGTCTCAACCCATGCCTGCTGCCTTTGATGGTCTTTTTATCTCACAACTCAGTGACTCAGAGTTTGTATTTGTGGCTGTGCACACGTGCAGGGTGTTCTTCTGCCTCTGTGGGACACACTTGCCAGATCCTGGAATGCCGAAGGAGTTAAACTGCTTTCTAATTGCCTGATCCATGCTAATAAAGTGCCTTGGAGCCCATCCAGCAGGCAGACACCTGGGTATTGTTGGAGTGCCTGACACCCCCAGAGAACCTGAGCCTTGATGAGCTTCGTGCACTCGCAGAAAGCCTGGAAAAGAGGGGAGGCTTTCCGCAGAAAATGGATTTTCAGGGCCAGCTGAAGGACACGATGTTCAAGATCATTGCTTTAAAATAATTTCAGCTGCAGTTAATGTGAGGCAAAGAAGAAAAGAAAACCCAAGACGGTGAGAGGATAATTAATTCTGAGTTTGAACTGCAATTTGAGTGGGCCGTATTGTGAAGTGACCCTTCGCCAGCTTGTTTCTGAGCCAGCTCAGCTTGTGTAAAACCCCTTTACAGGTTAAAGATGGGGTTGTTCTGCTTTTAGACCATATTTTTGTCCTCCCCTTACGTTATGGAGTGACCTTGAATTCCCGTCTCTCCTAGATGGCGTGTGAGGGGCCAGGCCAGCCCAAGTGTCCATGCTGGCTGTCCTGAGCTCTCATCCTCTATCCCTGCCCCTGTCTGCCTCTTTCTCCCTGAGTTACCAGGACATGTGCCTTTGCCAAGTTTTGCAGAACAATTTTTGATGGTTCCGCTATCCCTTGGGGACCTGCAGTTCTCTGCCCCTGGGATTCTTACCCCATAAAGCTGCTTTTCTCCAGGGCAGCTTCCAGCTCCAAGTGACCTTGGGTCAGTAGATGGTGCTTCCTGGCTCCAGCCTCATCTGCCTGCCACGTTCCCTCTATTTCTGCTACTTTTTGCACTCAACTTCTCTGACTAAAACCTGAACAGAAACTGGTGTTTATTACTGGTCAGTTCTGCTGTTATTTGACAAATACATATTTCTGGCTCCTTAGTTTTTCCTTGGCTTGTGCAGAAACCAAACAGAGAGTATTGAGGTCAGAGCTATAATGAGAGAGAGTCACATTTTGGATCTTGTGTCTGTACAGTGATGCATTTCCCACTATGTTCCCTAATTTGCCTCATCAAATAAAAGGAGATCAAGCATTGCATAGCCCAGCCCCTCCCATTCCAACAAGGTAACGATGAGCCCATCGAGTAATTTTCCCTGCCCAGGTTGTCTAGAGCACGTCATTTAATCAGCGTTTGGCAGTTCTGTCAATAGGCACAGGGTATTCCAGCAGCTGGTGCTGCCCGGAGCAGCGAGGAGTTGCTGAGTGTGGGGATGATGTGGAGAGGTTTCTGGAAGGAGCGTAGGTGACTTGGGCTGCTGCATTCAGTGCTGTTGTATCAGTTTGTTGCGGTGCTGCTGTTCTTTACTGCAGCGTTTGGCTGCCAGGTAAATAAGTTGGATGCTTTCCTCCAGCCCTGATGTCTGAGCAGGCTGGTTTCCCTGCGTTGTCAGCTTATGCAGGGGAGAGAGGGACGATGCCAGGGCTCGGCCAGGTGGCCGGGGCTGGGGAGGGGCTTGGCTTCTGGGGTCTTGAGTAAACAGTGAAGCAAGGGATTGGGTCATAGAATCATACAATCGCTTGGTTGGAAAAGACCTTTGAGATCATCAAACCCACCCATACCTGCCTACCACTAAATCATCCCTGAGCACCTCAGCTGCCTGCCTTTCAGACCCCTCCGGGGACTGGGAGCCCTCTCAGTGAAGAGTTTTCTCCTAATGTTCAGTCTGGACCTGCCCTGGCACAGCCTGAAGCCATTTCCTCTTGTCCTACATCTTGTCACCTGAGAGAGGAAGCATTCCGTGGCTGATTCCAGCCTTGGAAGTCAAACATAGAGGTAGAAGGGAATTGTGCTTTGTGTATGTCCATTTCCCTGAAGATATTTAAAAGTGTGATGTTAGGAAAAGATTCCATCTTCCCCTCTGGCTTCCCAGGTGTTGCTGCCCTCAGCCCACGTCTGCTGGAGATAAACACCCCTCCCCACCTGCCATGTTGAAGCAAGAAAGGCCTCAGCAAGCTTGCAGGGAATGCAAGAGGGAAAATGAGGTGGCTGAGGTACCACAGACCACCTGAAGGGTTTGTGATATGCTGGGTCTTCCTTTTTTACCTCTTCCTGCTGAGGGAGTTGGGCTGAGCATTCTCATCAGGGATCTGGGTGCGTTCTCATGTCCTGCTAGATCCACTGCGACTCTGCATGTATAAATTCTGAGCTCAAACCTGGTCTCCCTCTCTTAACAGCAAAGCAAAGCTGAGAATCTCAAAATAAGCAGCAGCATTGTTGCTATTGCACGCTTTTCTCTCCTGTAGCAGGATGGGGAATCCAGCAGAGTCTGAGACTGCGTCTTCTAAAGGAAACCAACTGTTGGCTTGAGTGTGCAGCTCTTGTAATTTGTTGTGATTTAGGAACAGCATTTCAGTGCTTGTGAGGTAACAGAAAGAACTAAAAATCATTTTAAAAGCCCAAAGTATAAAAAAAGTTCTAGTTCTGTTTCCCGGGAGATCTGTCCCTGGGTTTGGCTCTGCTTGAGCCCGTTAGACTGCTCTGTGCAGGTGATGTTTCTGCCTCAGGAAGGTGCGTTTGCCTCTGGTCACGTAGCTGAGCTGTTTGTGTGGTTTGTGTTCGTTACCTTCGGCGGCAGCAACGCCAGCCTAGGGGCTGAGCCACGTGCGGTAGCTGTGCTCATGGCACACAGAGGGAGCTCAGGCCTTCTCTTGGTGCCCTCCCAACCTATAAACCTTATTTCATGTCTGTGCTTCATTCTGTGTCCTCCTTCCCGGGACACACAGGCCTGTTCTCCAAGGCGTTCACCTGTCGGCTCCTGCTGTTTCAGCTCAGTGCTGGCAGGCAGGCTCTAGCACCTGAATCGACTGCTCAGTAGCAAATCTGATACTGGTGGAGGTTTGTTTTTCCTCTGTGACTTTGCTGAGAGGAAGCACCCATGTGTCCATGTGGGACAGCTCCACAGGATCCCTGTCTCCGTCAGGTTGGGTCCTGCAGAGGTGTCGGTGGGGTGAGGAACAGCGTAGCTTCCCGTGCAGAGGCCACTGTGGGGTGACTGGCTGTCAGATCTATTTACTTTGTCCAGTGCCCCGGTCTCCAGTCATGGGGAGATCCATGCTGGAACAGGCAGAGACCCGACCTGCTTCCACAGACCTTCACCTCGCTGTCACTGGGGTGAGGAGGTGACTTCCACATCCAGGTGGTTGTGCAGGAGGCAGCCACAGGCAGCTAGCGGAGAGCAATCTCATGGATTGCAGTTTGGGGAAATGAGCTCATTTACAGAACAAGCAAATGAATAAGCTAAGTGTGAATTAAATAATATGACTTTGGTGCAAACATGCAGCTCAACTGTTTGCTTTTCCATAGGATGCAGAGCCATCCCTGTAACACAGCAAGGATCACTGTGAGTTTGCTGCCAAAAAACCCAAAAAAATCACTGAATTTAGGCAGTTTCTTGTACGCAACGCCCCTCATTACATTAAAAAAATGATTGCAGCAGAAAATTTACCAGTGCATCGCAGGACCTGCTTGCGCTGTTAAACAGATGGCACCTACACAGGACCCAAAAATATGTAACAATTTTAATTGAGCCAATGCAGAACAGATTTGTGACATAAAATAGTGCCTGCCAGGTCTGATAAGGCACTTAACTAGGGACTTTGACATGAAGCAATTCTGTAGTGGCACAAGAGGTATGTGAGATGCTCGTCAGCACATGCGTCTTTCACTCCGCTCGCCTATAGCGTAATCTCTGGATTCTTGGTGCTTGCGTTCCTACCCACTTTTGTTTGTCCTTGGTGCAGTCTCTGCTTCCTGACATCTGAGGCTTCCCATGAAATGGTGTGTTCAAAAGCACCTCCTTGCGCTGGACCCGTGTCTTTGCCAAGGATGATGTCAGAGCGTCCCCACCTCCTTTCGCTGTCACAGGGGGATGTTCCTCTCGGGTGCTTGAGCATGGCTTCAGCAGGTGATCTTATTCTTTAGGTCTGTTCTGCTGGTAGGGCCGGGCTGGACTTCTTGGCATGGGAGGAGCTCCTTATGAGCCCTATTTGTGAAGAGTGCAGCCTGCACGCAGCTGCCGGCTGAGGGGAGGTCAGGCTGTCCCCCTGCCTGCTCTTGGCCTGGGGATTGCAGAGCTGAGCTCCTGGCAGACCCCTGCATTATTGTAGCCATGTGCACAGGGCAGCAATGGCTCTAACAGAGTGCAACCCATGCACTCACATCTGGGTACGGCTGCTGAACCTCTAGTTTGAGTTATTGCTGTGTCCCCTTCACCCTTCCAGCTCCCTGTGTTATCCTGTGGGAGATCCTCCAGGCCACAGATGCTTCCCAAGCCACAGCAACCATGGGATGGGGGAAAAAGTCTGTAGTGCCTCTGCAGAACTAGTGTGTTCGGATCAGCTATGGAGAGGGAGGCGTGCACTCACCACCAGGTTTCCCAGGAGATGGGAAACATCCAGCAGCACGGGAGAGGCACAGGCAGGAGCAGTCGGAGCCAGGCTGTGCCTCCCAGTGCTCCAGGGTTTACTTTCCAGAAGTCTTCTCTGAGGATCCCCTTGTGATCTAGAAGTTCTAGGGAGATCAGCTCTAAAGGCAGATGATGACGGCACTTTCACTGTTTCCCAGAGATCCAGTAAAGAGAAAGCTGTGATGCAGCCGAGCAGCATTAGTGCAGTCACCAAGCAGCAGGCAGTAACCACAGGGTAAAATGTGGATTTTTTCCACCTGGAAAAAAAACCTCCTTGATAGCTTCATAGCCCTTCAGACAGCCTGGGGTGTGAGGAATAGGAGAAACAGTTCTCCCCAGCTGGAGAGGGCGGATCTGTCTAAAATGCCGGAACACAGAACTCGCCAGTCCCTCTCCATGTGCAGGCAGGCAAAGCACAAGGTAAAACCTCCCCTACTTGTGGCTTTCACCTTCCCCTCGCCTCCCCCCGAGTACATCAGCGTGATTTGAATGGTAAGGACGTGTTAAAAGTGAACACGATGAGCAGCGCAGTCTTGTGTCACCATGGATTTTGAGGAGGCTGGATAACTGTGTGCTTGGTGTGCATCAAATCACAGGAAGGGTTGTAAACGTGACACTGAGACAGTTAAAAAATAATGTTAGCTTTTGCTTTTAAAACCTCCAGTGCACTCAGGGTTTGGTGTTCCACTGCACAGGCTTGTTAGGACATTCTAATACGATGCTGATAAGCAAACCTCGGTCCATGAGGCGTGGAGCAGCAATGTCGCATTAAGGGTGGTGTGGAGAGATGAGGCGCGGTGGATTTCTACCAGCCCGCCTGAGGTTTCCGTGATGCTTGTGTCTCAGAACCAGCCTGCGTTGTGCACTCGAGAAAAGCCCTTTCCCATTCCCCTTGGGCCAGGCGGACCCGTCTCCTTTGGTCTGAGCCCAGTGGGTTAATGTTTGATGAAAGCTGTAGTTCTTCTTCAATTAATAAATGACCGAAAGGGAGCGCTGAAAAATTCATTTGGATTTTTATTTCACATTAACTCCAGCCAATTAATTTCTGCTATTATCGGAATGTATATTTTAGCAGCCTTGTTATATTCCTATCCCATCATCCATGTTTCCTGTCCCTGCAAATCCTTTGTCTCGGTTGTAGCAGGGGCTCCTCAAGGACCAGCTGGTGCTGTTGCTGGGCTCTGGGCACACTGCTTTGTTCCCCAGCGTGCGTTTCTTGCTTGTGATGCTCTGGTGCATGGTGAGGGGTGCATTCCAGTTCTGAGCACGACCAAGTAAAAGGAGCATCAACAAATCCCTTAAAATCGAGAGGATATTAAAGAGTGCCGTTCGCGTCTCGTGCACGCGAGGTTTGGTTTAAGCGGCTGCCTGAGAGCGGGGATGGCAGAGATCCATTACTGGGGAGTAAAGACGGAGACACCAGCTTTCAGCTTTCCTGGCACTTGAGGCCTTTCCTGCTTGGTTGTGTGTGTCTGAAATGGGGGTCAGTGCAGCTGGTGGTGTCTGGGTGAGAGTCCATATTGCCTGTTTCTTGTCCCCTGGCACTGATGCTTTCCTGTAGTGACTGTCCCGTGTTGTATGTAAGGGATGTGCCCCAAGGGACCTGGGCAGGCTGGAGAGGTGGGTGGGTGGGACTGTGCAAACCTCATGAGGTTCAACCAGGGCAAGTGCAAGGTCCTGCACCTGGGTCAGGGCAATCCCAAACAGGTACGGGCTCGGTGGAGAATGGACTGAAGGACTTGGGTGCTGATTGATGAGAAGCTGGAAAAGAGCCGGCAACGTGCACTCGCAGCCCAGAAACCAGCCAGGTCCTGGGGTGCATCCAGCGCTTTGGATCCTGGACTGTGAAGTTCCTCCCAGCCCAAACCATTCTATGGTTGTGTCTGGTTCTACACCCAGTGTGCTGTCAGCACGCTGTGCGTGAGCAAGGTGTGCACCATCTATAAAGCTGGAATGAGGCAGAACTTGTAGTTCAGCTGTAATGGAAACAAATGAGCATTCAGCGTCCATGTGGCATGAGGCATTTACAAGTGAAATAACACTCCATGCAGGAGAAAACCCACTATTATTGTCACTCTCCAGGCAGTTGGGAATTGCTATGCAGCAGGGTTTTCAAGGTCTCATTCTTTCTTTTGCTCTCTCTCAATCCTTATGGTTGCCACATAAACCCCCGAGCATATTCTGATTTCCAGGGAAAGTTCTCAGAGTCCAGAGCAGCATCCCAGGTACCCAGCACAGGATCTGGGGGCAGGGATGCAGCCAGCACACTTTGCTGGAACCAGCCCTCATGGGCACTATTGCAGAGACCCCTCACTCAGTACGAACAGAAACTGCAGTGTGTGCTCCTGGAAAACTGCCTTCCAGGGAAGGGAAACTTGTCTGATGGGGCACGTTTTCTCCTATAATTTCTGGAGAGATCGGAGGTTTCCTATGCCAGTTTACTGTGAACAGTCTTACTACCCAGTGCCGGAAGCTGCTGTGTCCCCTGTATTTTGTGGGGGGTTTTTTTAGCATGGAAGTAAGATACTGAAATGAGAGCTGGTGTCTTGGTATGGAACAGTTTCAGACTGGGGTTCATACATACCTCTACACAGGATGTGTTCTGGATCTCTGGTACCTGAAGGGGACCTCCAAGAAGGCTGGGGAGGGACTTTCTGTAAAGGCACATGGTGATAGTGCAAGGAGGAATGACTGTAAACTGGAAAGATTTAGACTAGAGATGAGGAGGAATTTCTGTACATTGAGGGTGGGGAGGCCCTGGCCCAGGTTGTCCAGGGAAGCTGTGGCTGCCCCATCCCTGGAAATGTTCACAGCCAGGTTGGATGGGGCAGCATGAGATAGTGGGAGGTGTCCCTCCACATGGCAGGGTGGTCGAAATTAGATGATCTCTAAGGTCCTTCCATCCCAAACTGTTCTACGTGATTCTATGATCTCTCTCATGCTTAACATTTTCTGAGACTGTTAGTGTTTGTACCCAGGGAGCGACATCAGGACATGGGGTTCTGTGAGGAGATGCCGGGGTTTGGAACTGTGCAACGGGGACCCTTGCGCTCCCAGTTGTGTTTTTCTCAAGCATTTCGAGTTCTCTTGCCAAGGAAATCTCATTTAGTGTCACCATGAATCAGTGGATTTTTAAGTATCGTTCCTCTGTGCCTCCTTCCCCCAAGTTACTGGTGACAGACCCTCCCCGCTGTACAATAATGGAACTATTAGCGTGTTATCTGCAGGTGAATGGAAAGTGTAGCCTAGCATAATACTGTGCTAATTAGAAGAGAAAATCAGTGTTGATACCGGAAATAGGATTTTGCTTGGTGTCTGTGAAAAACTGTGCATTCCACGGGTTTTAACGAGTATGGATAGAGGAAGGTGAGGACAAAGGATCACTGGTGGGTTCCTGTTTCTGTGGCTGTTACAAACGTTCCTTGAGAGACAGCATATACACGTGGGGGGAGAAACCCTTTTCATCTGCATCCTCTCCTGTTATCCACACGCTGCTCCAAATGCAAGCTGACAATTGCAGCAATATCTTGAAGAAGCATTGTGTTTACTTTAAAAATGACGGGAAATCACTAAAATGGAGCAGATTTTATTTTAACTTGTTGTGTGATGGGATCAGCAGTTTCTGCCTGCATTGCCTCAGCACACTGAGGAATGGTGTGGAACCTGACCTGTGTGCTAGCAGACATACCGAGTTTGGGTTCCTTACCTCCAGTTAAGCTGGAGAAGATGCAGCGGTTCCAGCAGAGGCTTGGGAGAAGCCCCAGACTCATTGATGTTGGGCTTTGTTGACAAAACCAACACAATGGGGATAAATGGTGCCCAGCCAGTGGGATCGATGCTGTGATTGCACGAGGTGCAAGAGCGACAGGCTGGCTGTGTTTGCGTGACCGACGCTATGTGCCACGCAAGCTGGTGCTGGCAGGGTCCCAGAAGCTGTGGACCCGTTGGAGCCCCGAGCCAGGCTGTGACCGAAGCTATCGGCACGCCGCACGGGGCCCCAGGAAGACGAGCTGCTGCTGGAGGTGGTATCGAGGGTGACTGTGTAGCTGGCAGAATGCAGGCTCTTAAGAGTATGGGAGGCTGGGGAAGCGGGAGAAGGAAATAAGGACTGAAACCTAGATAATAGTTTTATTTATAATCTAACGTGCACACATGGCTGTTTATGATGAGGATACCAGTGGCATAAATAAACTCAAGCAGAAGATGTAAGCAAGTGGATATATGTAAAGGCTTCTTTGGGCAGTGCTACGGATTTGGACATCGACCAAGAGAATTATTTATGTCCCTTGCGATTTCCGTGAAGAGCACAAAGGAGATAATTAGCCCAGGATGCTTCGCGTTGCTCTTTCCATCTTGAACACATTCATGCCCACCAAATGTGAAATGTTCGCCTTTCCCCCTCCAACATGATGGTTGCTGAACTTATTTTTAGTGTCATTTGATAAGCCTCCCTGCTCGCAGAGAGACATCCCACTGACCCAGCCACTGGTCATTGTCTATACTGGTTCCCATCAAAGCGGGCGCGCTTTGTCAGGTTTCGACTCGAATATCCATTCTGCGCCTGAAGTACAGTATCGAAAGTGACTGGATCATTTGAGCCTTTTCCTTCAGCTGCTCCCTCCTTCCTCCCCCACAGTGTTTCCGCTCACGCTAACATAATTTGGCATCGTCGACGTGACACGACACTGGTTTTTCTAAAAAATTATAATACATACATGGTCGATGTTTTGTGATGGCCGGCGCTCCCGTGCATTTAATGTCTACGTTGATGGAAGGAGGTCTTTTTCCAACGCAGAATTGCAACTGACGCTCGGTGCCCCCTCGGAAACCAAGCAACGCACATACAGTAATAGGTCATTCAATGTCAAAAGGCATAAAAAAGATGAGCAAAATCTTCACAGGCTGCTGCTTGCTGTTGCCTTTAATTATATTAATTAAACTTTGAAATTCTCATGCAAAGAGAGTTGCTGGCTTGTGACGCTGAAGAGCCCTTGGAGATTTGAGGGGGGAAAAAAACCCTGAGATACCAGCTTAGTGGCTACCGCTTTTTTTAACCTAAAAAAAAAGGAAATAGATAAGCCTGCGACTACTAGGTATGTTTATAGATGATGATGATGTTTTATGCGCTGCTGAACTTCGAATGCAGGAGAGGGGAAAAACCACCAGCCACAGTGTCAAGGTCTTGAAGCGTCAGTCCCTCAAACTCTGCTCGAGATCTCTGGTTACAGGCTGTCTTCCCGTGGAATAACGCTCTATTAATTTTCTTCCCATCCCGCGTGCATAATGAAAGAAAGGTGCCTTCAAAAACTAAAGGGCAAAGTCTTGCTTGCTACCGATACCTTGAGGCGCCCTGTCTACATTTTGTCATGCGTGTGCACTTTTCAGTGTTAGAGTGACAGGATTTCCAGTCAGAAGGTTCCCGTAAGGCACGACGCGATGGGAGGCTCGCGAGGGGGTTTGTGATCTGACATCACTGTAAGGCACTCGGCTCTCACACTCGCTTAGCCTGGTGGGAGTTGCTACCCTCCACCTCAGGCCAGTAGTCCCCGCTCAAACAACACGTGCCGTCTCTGCCTCTGAGAAGCTCTGTGTCGCTGCTGAAGGCACACGGTGTCCTGAGAGTCTGTAGTCCTTAGAATACCATAAAAAAATGAAAATAGAAAACCATTATCATCTTTGGTGTCTGTGCTTTCCCTTCTGTGGTCTCTTAAGTGCATGGACATGCGATTCAGCGCTGCTCGTCTGGTCACTGCTGCCAGTCGCAGAGCATCGAGGCACAGGGGCTCAGGGCAGCATCACTGGCTCCTGGGAACGCACAACGCAGAAACCTTTGGAGTTTGGGCTTGATGGGGATCCAAGAAATGCGAGGAAGTGCTCTGTTCTCTCTGCTTGCTTGAAAATTGGCTATGTGGCTGTCTTTCCTCCTGGGATCCTCTTCTCCTTCTCTACTGAGACTGAACTCTTGTGAAGTTGATGCATCGGCCCTGAGGGGGGAAAAGAGAGAGAAGCTCTTATTGGCGGAGTGATAAACGCAACTGAGATCTTCCATTTTTGAATGTGGGCTCCTAGGAGGGGGCTGTAATTTATGTTCTGATGTTGGTGAAAATAACGTACCTACCAAAAAACCATCAGGGATCAATGGAGATGACCTGGTGTGAGGCACTGCATTTTCCTTGCATGTCAGTGGCGCTAGGGAGTGGGGATGACACACAAGACACATTTTGAACACCGTCTCACACAAGGACCATTTACATGTTCTCTGTAGTGAGAAAACAAACCTCTCTGGATGTGGCACAGGAGATGGTGGCGAGGACAGGTCGTCTCCAGCCAGCTCTGCACACAGAGCAGCACTAACAGGGCACTGTCTGCAGAGCTGCTGCCCATTTGAAGCTGCGCTTTATTACCAATAACCCACGCACGGCGCCCATCAGATCTGTCTGGTTGGCTTTAAAATCCCTGTGCAGCAAAAGAAGCAGCGATTCTCGTGGTGTTGCACCTGAGTAAATACCATTCTGCCACACAGGGGTTTAAAAGATGGGCAGATGTCGTACTTGGGGACATGGTGGACTGAGCAGGGCTGGATCCTTGGCTAGACTCAGTCTCAAAAGGCCTTTCCCAGCTGAAACACTTCTGTGATTCTATAAATAGTGAACACCAGCCGGTACTGTGTGTTTGGTCATGAGGATTATCATTAATGACCAAGTCCCTGTGTGTGAGTGGGCCCTGTGACATCAACTCTGGCACTGGGCAGGCGGTAGGTAGCCTGTGATGGGACTCGCTCGGTGCAGGAGCACAGCTGGGCCTCTGCAGCCTCTTCTCCAGGCAGGGGGGATCTTCAAAGGTGTGGAGGTTACCTGGGGTTTAGAGAGGCTTTATGTGAGAGTCTTCTCAAAAGGACAATGCTGTGTGTGTCTCCCTTTCTCTGTCCCTTCAGTTTCTTCTTGGGGACTTTGGAGCTGCCATGTCTGAGATGTAACTTGTTAGATAAAGGTAAAAGGTGATGCCTGGGGAGGTGAGCTGATTAGGGAACATGGAACTGCACTTACAGTCTAAGTCCGCTTTTGTTTTAGAAGATGCACAGGTGGGGGAAGATTACTGCTTTCTGCTTAAACTTGGGAGATGTGGGATTACCAAATGAAATTAGGGCTCGATTTCATACTCCTTGACTGACACTGGTCTGAATGCTTTGCCAGCTGACAGGGAGGGCGATGGCGCGTTATCTAGCACTGCTCAAGTGCATCTCCACTGGCACGAGAGGGGCAGTGGGTTTTCCTCATGTTCCTTTAACAATTCTGTTTCTGTCAATTGCATAATAAACATTAAACTGGTGAATAGGTGGGTGCCATAACTGCAGTAACTCCTGGCTGCCATCGTCTGTATTACCCATGCAGCAGGGATGCAGGGCGGTCAGCCCAGAGTGCACAGAGATTCCTTTAAAGGCGAAGCGTAACCAGCCTGGACATCTCCACGCACCTCTCCCTTTGCTTGCTGTGTTTGCTGGTGGGTGTTCCTGATTAAGCATATCGAAAGAGACACTGTGGTATAAGCTGAGTATTTCTGGAGCAGATAATGCAGAAGCACTGTGCAAGTCAAGCGCTTCTGAGGACAGAGCTGACATTCAATAAGCACTGACAGCAAGGAGGTCGGCATCCAAGGTAATGCCCCAGCGGAAACGCAACTCCAGAGAGCATCAGCAGAAAGCAGGCAGGGGGGGTTGCAGTGGTTCCCAGCTGCTGTCATTAATGTCACACTTTATCCATACATACACAATTTCTGCTTCTCTTGGTAGCTTTCTCACCATTCTCTAAAGACAAAATTTATGTGAATTTGGGGCAAGTGTTCTGACTGTTACTTATTTTGGTGTTTGCGGTTTCGGGGCTCAGGGATTTACCTGAGGTCTGAAATAACCACCAGAATCAAAACCAAGTTCTTGAAGGTCTGAGTGTGTGAAGGCAGTAACTGCAGCACTTCAGGAGGGGCCAAGCGTGGGTTTAGATCTTGAGAAGGGCATTGATGAGCCACATAATGAATGTTGTCCGAGGGGCAAACAGCCCCTTGGTTCTAGGAAGATGGTAATTCTGTGGCCCTAGAAATTGTGGTACCAGAGACAGCACAAGTTTCCAGCCCTGCCTTCACTGGGATCCTGCCAGGCTGCCTCTCCATTTTGTTCTAAACATCTTCCCTGCCAGCCTCCTGTGAGGGTCAGGAGGTTTTGGATGCTGCTCCTCTCGTACTTGTGCTTTTCCCTTCTCCCTGAGGTGCAGTCCCTTCCACTCTCATCTGCCATAGGCACTGTGCTAGCGAGGCTACCTGGTGTGTGATCAGGGCCGTAACGCCTCTGAGTTTCTGTACTGGCATCGGAAGATGAGGAGAGTAAAGCAAATCGGAAGATGAGGAGAAATCTCAAAGGAAAACAAAGCCCTCCAGCCAAGAAGCCATTTTTGTGTGCGATGTGATGCTTGCATAGGACAGAGCTGAAACCAGGATGTTGGAAAATACTGTAAGTGCTAATTAATGAGAAGGTCAGGATCACCACGGTGTCATTAACGGAACAGCAAATACCATGCACTGGCATTGCAGAGAACAGCTTCTATATTTAGGTAATGGGATGTGACAAGGTGCCTGGTCTCGCAATACCTACACATGAAATGCATTCAGAAGTGGATTTCCAGCCAGTGTAATGGGTTTTGACCTCTCACTGTGCCTGCCATTTGAGTCTCCCTTGCACAGTTACCACATACACCTTTCCTGTTATTATTTCTTAGCCAAAACAAAAAGACACCTGCGCATTAGCTGGTGCTTCTCTCTTTGCTGCAGGTTGTTACAGGTACATAAGTGCCCCCTAAATGCTAGCTTGGAGGGCTTTCCCTTTCAGCACAAGTGGTTCCAGACACAGCAGGGACAGCAGATATCCTTAAAGAAGCAATAATCACTACAGATCCTGGTTATCTCCCACGGGCTCTGCCCCGACCTCCTTACTTGAGGGGGAGGAAGGAGAGAAAGGAGGCTTGGTTTTGTCAGCCTGACCCCTGATCCTGTGTGACCCATCCAGCTGGCAGACAAAGCGCCATTTACTAGAGAAAAAACTCTAATTCTCGCTATAAAAACACTGCCAATATCAGACAATAATAGATAATAACAAATCTACTGTAAATGATACTCTGGGTGAACTCAGTTGTTAAGGATTTATCACTCCAGATGACACCAGTACAAACTGTGGGGTTCTGTCACCCAGAGATCTTGGCTGTGTGTGATGTAACCAGTATCGCTGCCTTCCCGCAAACTGGTTTGAAGGAAAATACACACATTTGTGTAAGTCATGAATTGAGAACCTCTTCCGTAGTGATTTCTGCTTTGTAAAGGCCACCTTTTAGAAACGGATTATTAAATACATCTTCTGATGAATCTGAACTTTACAATACTTCAATAGAAACCTTGTTTACCAAACAGCAGGCTGCTTGGCCTGGGTTTGGCATTCACCGTTCAATTCACAGTACGCACCAACCCCACCAGCGAGTCTCCTCTCTGGCAGCATCGCCGTGCCCCACCGCGCCGGTGAGTTAACATCACACTTCTGTCCCCAGACTCAATTAATCAATACAACCAATTTGAGATCGGATGTGTCACGCCTTGTAAATCACTGGATCATAAACCTTAACAATAGCAACACAGCAGTGTAAAATTGACCTAAATTAGTGGTTCAGGACTGGAGTAATTAAAAGATGAGTTATGTAAGCATTCTTGGTGTGGTAGGTAGAGTTGTCTCCACGCAGCAGACAAGAACACACCCTAAACTCTGGAAGGTGCTCAGTGCAGGATAATATGGCTGGTGGGTAACAATGAGAAGAAAGAGAGATGAAAAAGGTCTATGACAAGGATTTACATGAGAAGGAAATGCTTTCCTGTTACAGCAAGGCTGTTTCAGATGGCCTAGGGAGGAGGGAGTTCGCCCCATGAGTAGCACGGCTGGGAAATGCTCACGGAAGAGCCTCAGAGGGCAGGACGAGAGCGAGAAGCAGCACTCCCACAGGTGACTCACAAATAGTGCTAGAGCTTCCCAAACTGAAGTAGATAAAAGGTCGACTTCAAAGAGGGGAAGGTCTAACAGCAGATTTATAGTGAGAGGCCATCGCAGCGTTTGTACGCCTTGTGTGCCAAGGTGAAGGCAGGTTCCCTTGGTGTGAGCTCAGAGCTCGTGTCCCTCCCTGTGGCCTCAGCACTGGGTGGGAGGGCAGCACAGGGTTAGCAGGGCCTGCCAGGAGAGCTGGTGCCGCTACCAGAGCTGCCTGCCTGGGACAGTCTGATTGCTCTGAGTTGTGTCAGTGTAGAACTGCTTTTATCATTAGGTACCATCTGGAGTGCCTAGGGCTTTGGGGGACACATGCAAAGGAGATGCTCAGACATGGATATATGGGCTCTGTTCTTGGTATCTTCAATGTGGACTGGATCTGCTGAAGCAGTGACTGTAGCCCTCTCGGCGCTGCCACTGAACCTGAAACCTGGCAGGAGGGCTGTTCCCTTCCTTCCCCTGCTTGAGAGGTGCTTTGTACCCACAGGTGCAGTCCTGTACTGACCGGGGCTCTCTGAACCCAAGGGCCTCGCTGCATGGGGGGGGGGTGTGCTTCACCACAATGAGTATTTAATGATGGATTGGATAACACATGCTGCTAGTTTTCTGCCTTGCTCTCCTTTACCGCATTGTGTAACTGCCTAAAAAGATGTCCTTAAATGAAGCGAGGTTCTGTGTGTAAAAGGTTGAACCTAGCATACAGTCCTGGATGCTGTCACAAGGGTTCTGGGTGAGATGTGATCTCCTTTCAGGCTGTGGATCCATCATCACAGCCTTCCTCCAAATGCTGCTGAGCTGACAGGCTTGGGCTACCTAGGAACCACAACCCATGTGACACAAAGCTGAAGGGACACAATGTCCCCAGATCAAAACAGGACTTACAGGCCTTATGAGAAGCGGCTGAGAGAGCTGGGGGTGTTTAGCCTGGAGAAGAGGAGGCTGAGGGGAGACCTCGTTGCTCTCTACAACTGCCTGAGAGGAGGTTGCGGAGAGGAGGGAACTGGGCTCTTCTCCCAAGGGACAGGGGACAGGACAAGGGGGGATGGCCTCAAGCTCCACTGGGGAGCTTTAGGCTGGGCATTAGGAAAAAATTTCACAGAAAGGGTCACTGGGTACTGTCAGAGGCTGCCCAGGGAGGGTGTTGAGTCACCATCCCTGGAGGTGTTTAAGGGACAGGTGGACGAGGTGTTGAGGGACGTGGGTTAGTGATTGATGGGAATGGTTGGACTCGATGATCTAGTGGGTCTCTTGCAACCTGGTTATTCTATGATTTACATTGATCACTTAATGTTTTAAGTAGATGGTGACTGCTGGGCCATAAGGGGCCTTAGGAGGTAGCATTTAACATAGCACCTTCAGCCCACTGTCCCCGGCTGCTGCACCCTCTGGTGTGCTCGGCCCTGCTCACAGCATCCTACAGTGATTCGGAAAGGGCAGGCAAGGCAGCCGGCTGGAGATGGGGCGTGACATCATCTCTTTAACATGCTGAGTAGCTGTTCATTTAGGAAAAGGTTCCACGTGCTGCTGAGTTGTTCAGCATCTGGAACAGCTGCATTTTCCACAGGAGCCGTTATGGCTCTCTTGTCCAGAACAGTTGTGTTACGCCATAATAAACAACATCGTAAAAGACTGACGCATTTTGGCCACTGAGGATCAAGACGCTCCACCCTGTGTTGCTGATGTGCCAGCAGGAGCTGAGACTCTTGTGCTCCCACCCCAGCTGCAGCATCTCCATAAAGAGAACGTGGCTGTTTGGGATTTGTCCTTTATGTGGCACATGTGAGCTCGGTGCCCTACAGCCCAGTCAGTGCCCGCGTGGCCACAAGGAAGGAGAGGGCTTTAGAATAATGTCACTCCTGAGACAAGTATTTAGTGATGTCCTTTAGATCTTCCTAGCGCTGTCAAAGCATCTTCTGTCTCTGACTGGCACATCCCTGCTAGCCCAGAGCTGTCGTTGCCCAGGAAGCTGTCCTCTCGCGACAGCTCCCCACAACAGTCTGCTGGGCAGCCTGGGTCAGCACACAGGTGTCTGGCTTACCTGACCCTGCTTACTCTTACACTGATTTTCCCCGTGGCCTTTCTGGAATCAGTGTTGAGAGTATCGGCTTCCCCGTAGCCCTCCCAGTAAAAGACAGAACTGTGTAGACCTTTTCTTCTTTGCTAATGCAAGAGAACTGGCAATTTCCTGCTTTCCAAACCTCTTCAGAATCATTAGCTCCAGGGACAAAGCTTCCCTGGGATAATGTGCTCATGCAGTTGTGACAGTGAAAGGGCCCTTTAGAGGGATGAAGCTGGCAGGATACCAACCAGGCGCCAGCACTGTCCTCCTCACAGTCCTGTAACAAGAGCTGAACAGCAGCAGCTCCTCCCTCACTGGAAAAATCCCACTGCTTCTCCTCAGCAGAGCCTGGTCCCGCAGCGTGGAACAGGACAGCAGCTTGTGCCGACATTCCTGCACCAAACACACCAGTCTCAGCCTCCAGACAGGGCCTGCTCCCTCACTGGAGCCGGCACACAGCATTAACTGGAGCTTGTGTCACCTTGCCCCCATCTCCTGGGCATTAAAATTCTACTAGCATTAACACCCGTGTGCTTCTTTACTAGCTCCCTGCTTGGGAAGTATTTCACTGCTATAACCGTTATCATGTTACGCTCCCCTCATAAATACCCACTGACAAGCCGAAGCACACAGCTGGAGTTAAGTTTATATGTATTTTTTAGAGAGAGCTGATTGATGTGTTTGCTTTGGAGAGGGGCTGCTCACCCACTCATGTCTGGAGCAGCTCCACGCCGTGTTCAGAGATGTCAATGGACACCTCACACTTCTCTGTTCCTGACAGTCAGGTAATCTCTTGTCTAGGGAGACCCGAGACGCTCAGAACATCATAAAGATTCAGAACTGGCTTTGCACTTCTGCTCACAGAACCCTGTGTGCTCTGTTCAGGCACAGGCCTCCTCCCTGCTGATGAGTGTTGCTCCCAGTACGCTGGTTTTATCTAAACTAAAGCCATTTTCAGCTGCCCGGTTCCTGCCAGCATGTGGGTCACATTATTGCCTGCAGACCCCACCACGGGCTGCGTTGGCCTTAATAAAGAGACAACCTACAGGTGAAAGGCAATATGCGTTTTCAAGATAAGAGGAAAGGCGCAGTGCTTTTTTATTACCCTCATGTTTATGTGATACTGCTCTCTTAGCACATGTGCATGAACCACATGATCTTTCTAATCAGTCCAGTGCTCCTGCAGGTCAGCTTTCCAAAGCCACCTAACCTGCACTTCAAGAATAGTAGTTGGACAATGAAAACTGGCATCACCTGCCTCACAAAACAACTGCACCAGCACAGCTGAGGTACTGCAGGAGCCCAGTGACTTCACAGCTGCCTTCCCAACCCTCAGTCCCCCTGGGGTCATAGGAAACCACAGCAAGTGTGGAATCAAGTGCAGAAGATGACATGATTCCTTCCCTTCGGAAGATAGTTCCTGTCTTTCTGCACTGAATAAACACTGTATTTTGGAGTACAACGGCCAGTAATAGACTCAAACCGTATTTTAAAGATGCTAAATATATAAATATGTCTAAATATATAAAATGTGTAAAGGGTGGCCAAGGGTCTGTTTCTGCTTTGTCAGACAAGTGTTTCACACAGGGAAACACACAGCTCAGTTGTAGTCCCAAACCTTTCCCTTGATGGAAATATTTAACAATAATCATTGATTTGTGGAGGGAAGCCTTGTGCTGTCTTGAACCCACTGGTGTGCTCCGTCCAGCCTAGCTGTTCACTGCTGTTGAAGGAAGCAGCTCAGTTCTGTTTGGTTTTTTATCAAGTGCCTGTGGTTTAGGTGTGTTTTGGTTCATCTGGTGTTGTGATGGTTTGCTAAATGGAGGGAACAAGCTCTCAGTGACGCAGAACAAGCAGGTGGGAGTGAAATGCTGCTGTTGTCTGGGGTAGGGAGGGTAGTATCCACCTTGTACACACTTACATAGAGTCACTTGGTTGGAAAAGACCTTTGAGATCATTGAGTCCAAGCATCCCTGTCCACTGCTAAATCAGATCCCTGAGCACCTTGTCTGACCATCTTTTGAACACCTCCAAGGATGGGGACTCCACCACCTGCCTGGGCAGCCTCTGCCGGGGCCTGAGAACCTTTTCTGTGCAAAGATGTTTCCTGATGTCCAATCTGTCTTTGTTTCATGTAAGTGAGAGCTCAGTGTGTGTCTCTGAGGAGTCGAGGAGTGCTGTCTGTGGCAGTAATAGCACACGGGTGGCTTTGAGGAAACACTATAGAGAACAGCTTTTCCCCCCACCCGTACTGCTGACTTTGTAATTGCCCAGGACCTTTCAGCACCGTTGCTACAGCAAGCAGAATCTCTGAAGTGCGCGTGTACTAGTGGCACAACCCTGTGAGAGCTGGGACTGTGGGGATTTTGCAGCTCAATATGCGCTTGTGGCATGGAATGGCACGTGCTTCTGCCAACTCTGGTACTTGAGAGCAGAGACACAGGGCTAGAATTTAAGCCCTGCTCGCCCACCTTTGTAATTAAAAGTATCTTCCACAGACTAATCTGAAAAGTTCCGTGCATTCAGAATTCCGTCTGGCTAAAGCGGAGCAGCTCCTTACCCATGCTCGTACAGATGTGTGCTCTGTGAGGCAACCATCACTGCAAGCGTGCACAGAGCTGTGCTTATTCTCATGGCCTGTGCTTCCCGCAGTCTGAGCGCCGGCCGCTCTGTCATTTACACGCAGGGAGGCAGCTCCTGCTGCCCAGTGCTTGGAAAAGGATGGGGGGTTAGTGGGTTATTGCAGAGCAGGCAGGGATGGGAAGGGAAGGGAGCGCTCAACTCGCGTGAGCATTGGCCTGCCTTCCTGGACAGATTTTGGTAGTGAAGAAGGGAGGGATTTCTCTTCCCTCACCACGTTCTCTATGACTGCTTTATTCAGCAGTTCTCCAAATAAACTCCTGCCTTGAAAAAGAGCGGTTGTGACAAGCTGCCTCTCCTGCGAGTTGGCCTTCCAGGTCCAGCAGAAGAGCATGACGAGCTGCCGAGCCGGCTGCATAGGCCTTAGGGGAGAATAAAACTGCCTGCATTTGTAGCATCTGCTTCAGAAGGAGGTTGTGGCAAATATTTTATTCAGCAGAGCTGGAGGTCTCCTGTCTCTAGAGGGCAGGAGTTTGTTGTTTTCCTCCTACAAGGCAGGCATTGCTTATGCAAAAGAAATGGATGTGGAAATGGCCTGGAGAGCCCCTGGTTTTGTAGCGCGGGTTCTCTGGAGCGAGGGCCCCAGCATGCTCTCCATCTGACCCCTTGGCAGAGAGCCTCTCTCACGCGTGGCGCTTCTGCCTCCCTGGAAACGCACCATGGCCTGGCAAGGTTTGACCCTCCTTTCCTGAAGGACACGCTCTTGTTTTCCCTCCGCGGGCACCTGCCAATGGAGGGCTCTTCTCCTTCAGATCCAATTACACCTTGGAAGGCAGATCGAGCTTGTGTGCAGCGCCAGAGGGAAAGTGATCTCTGTGCTGGCGGCCGTCCTGGCACACACCTAACCCTGCGCTTGCGCACGTGGGCGCAGTAACTGGAATGCTGCTGCTCCGCTGTCCCTGGGAGCGAGGAGCCGGAGGGGTGGGATTGTAAGAGATGCTTCCAGGTGAAGCTTCCGAGTCCTCTCTAGTATCCATGGTGTGTGCATGTTTCTGTGGCGGGCTGGGGGCTGAGGAACGGGAGAGAGCCTTTCAGTGAGAAGGTTCTTGGCTCTCTGAACATTTCTAAGACTTCCTGGGATGAATCCTGGTCAGGACTCGGTGTTACTGGGGCTTCACTGCCAACTGGTTTCCTTGTGCTGGCATCCTAAATGACTCCTCAGGTCCTATACCTCTTATTTAGGAAGCAGAGAAAGGGAATGTGCTACTAGGTGCATCCTATTTCAAGTCTTGTAACGTTAGAAACCAATTTTAAGCACTCTAAAGCCATCAAACAACAAAACCTGGTCCTTTGGGCCTTTTTCATCTAAAAAAGGCAAAGAACATCAGAAATTTACAGTTCCTAGCAATGGCATCTCTAAAGCAGGAGTCAAACAGCTCCATTAGTCTTTCTCCTCTCTGTCAAAGGGAGGAGAATGTGATTTATTGTTCTCTGAAATCAGAGGAAACAACAGATAAGCCTGACCTGTCAGAAGAACCGTTCTCTTCCAACTCTTCCTCCACCATGACCTAAGGGAAGCCCCCTTCAAGCCTCTCTTGCAATCTCCTTCCCTTAGGAATACTCCCCAGTCCCCTTTTGCCCATCAGCCTCTCTAACCCAGGCTGCTGCCTTCAAGTGGTCCCTACATTTAACTCAGAGACACTGCGCAGTAAGTGTCTCTTACTGCATAAGCCAGTCCAGAGCCATGTTCTCAGGACAATAACCTGGAATTCCTACCACAGCCAGACCTGGCCCATTGGATTTGGCCGTAACAGACTGGCGTTTGAAGCCACCACAGTTCTATCCATCACAACTAGATCACCTTCAGGATGCTATGTAAATTATTTTTAAAGAGTTATCAAGTAATTATTACACAGAAAAATAAAATCCACTTAAGGAGTCCTGTGGGGAAACGTGACTGTGTGAAGATATTAACAGGGTTTGAGTGGGTTCTCTTAGGGAGGAGATGGGAAGACAGGGCCTGGTGGGAAGGTTGCTCTGCTGTACGAACGCTTGCACACGCTGTGTGTGGTGGCCCTCTAGATGCCACTGTGACCCAGCTGTCGCTGCACCAGCCACAGCCTTTACAGCGGTGTCTGAGAGCTGGATCCTGCACAGCGACAGCAAATTCAGCAGTAACGGCACTGAGCACTAGCCCAGTACAGAACACGGGGCCGAGCTGCCCCCCCAGCTCCTGCTGGCTCCCCCAGTACAGCAGCACATGTCAACAATGAGCTTCCTGAAGAAAGCCCCGCAGCACAGCGTTAGCTCAGACGGATCAGTAATCACAGGCTTCACAGGTATTTGAATATCCCTCCCCCTTAGAGAAGCCCTTCTCTGGTCAAAGCGGCATCACAAGTGGCAGCTTTAAATCCCTCTGCCTTGGACCAAGGCCCAGATCTTGCCTGGCAGCCACCCCCTTGAGCAGCACCTTAATTATAGAATTCTCTGGGCAACCTGGGCCAGTAACTCACCATTCTCATGGTGAAGAAATTCTTCCTTAGGCCTAGTCTAAATCTACCCCTTTCCAGTTTACAGCCAGTAATGACAGTGAGCACAGAATGCACGTTCTGAGGGCCACTCAGAGCTGATTCAGACCGGACTGGACTCCGTAAGAGGAGGCTGTGAAGCTCTGATTGATGTTCATTCCCATCTCCGTCAGTCTGCCTGCTCTCCATTTGTAAAGGTGTCTATTAATTATATGTCGGGCGTATTTCAAACAGTGCTAATTTACAGCTCTTGATGCTGGTATTACTGCTGGTGGAACCCTGGCCACTGACCCACGCCCCACACACTCCAAGAGCACAGAGGAGGTTGCTGTGACTGGTCTGTTATGGTAACAAGTGCTGATTTCTGATGCTAATGAACAGGGACAGAGATGAAATGCCGATACGCATTCCCACATCTGCCTGGCACTGGAATTAGGACCTGGTGCCTCCATCCAGGAACACAAACTGTTAGAAGCACATTTGAAACTAGAGGTTAATCTCTCATCTAGACATTACAGACGGCAGAGGGGAGGCTGCTGGTCACTGTGGAGCTCCAGTGACCTGCTGCTGCTTGTCAGGCGCGGGTCAGAGCAGCCTCCCTGTAGCCCAGCTCTGGTGAGATGGGAGAGGGGATCAGTCAGTTGCCAGTGGAGGAAGGAGAGTGCTGAGTTCTCCTACAAGAAGTGACAGGGTGGGCAGCGCTCACGCTGTAGTTTGTAGTTCTTTGCCAGAATTCTGTGCTTTAGGAAGACTTTTGTCCTGGGTTATCTTGAAACCTACCTGCGCTCTCTGTATTTCCTACAAGCAAGGTGTTTGGATGCACAAGTGTGAACGTTACTGGATTCTGCTCGTTCTTTGGCACTGCTGTTGATCTCGTGTCTTGCTGAAAAGCAAGAACAGTTCTTTTAAAGTCAGCAGTGTAAAGCTCATGGAAATAAGACCAGAAGCTGGTCCTCTGGCTGTATTGTGACAGTGTGGTGTCTATCACGGGCTCCTCTGCAGGCCCACCGAGCAGTTGGCCCATCATGAGCAGTGCTGGCAGCCTCGACGATGCGCGAGTGCCGTGGAGACGCTGCTCACGTGCTGCAGCAGCTGCACTTGTTCCTTCGTTGTGGACTGGGTTACATGAGGTGAAGTTGGTTCTCTGAGATGTTGTTTCCTCATGGGAAATCATGGCTACAGATGTGTTTTGCGGAGACGCTGATGTTCTCCAGAGGCAGGTGAAGTATCCCATGGGGACACACTCAAACTGCATTTTTTCCCCCGTATATTTTTCCTATGTTTATGCCACCAGCTACTACTGGAAAAAGGAATTGGGATGGGCCTTAGTATGTTCTGGACCCCAAGGGAGAACAGGGTGTTTGTGGTGCTAAGAGTCACCCATATGGCGTTCGCCTCTCACTGCTGAGATCGCCTGTGGCACAAGCCCCTCTGCACTACTCGTCTTTCCAATCTCTCCCAAGAAACAAGGGCAGTGGGCACGCAGTGCTGGATTTTTCTCTGTATTTCAGTTTCCACCTTTCCTTTGCTCCCTTCTTTTACTTTGATTGGTGCCGTTCATATAACGAGGTAGCTTTTGGTGAGGTTTTATTACACGCACGCCTCAAGATATCAGTATTAAGTGCATTTTATAAATTAAGAAATAAATGTGCTCATTTGTTGTAGCATTTCTATTGTTGATTTGGGAACAGGGAGCTCTTGCAAATCTCAGCTTTCACCTTGCCAATCACTGTATCCCTGCAAGTGCGCTGCCGTTACTTGGAACCATTTCTGGGTTGGTGTTGGCATCTTTTTGCTAGATTACATTTATGCATTAGTACCATCTGTGCCTGCGGTACCTTCTGTGAGTCGGCCCCGGCCAAATGACTGGCATTTATCTGGAAAAGCACTAAAAAAGAAGAGAGAGAGAAAGAAAAAAGCAAGGGGGGCAGGGAGGAAAAGAGGCAGTCGGGATGGTGCCCAGAGCTTTCTGCTTGCTGCTGGTGCTCATGGCTCTCAGGGTCAGAGGTGCTGGTGAACGCATACACCTGCACCGATGTCCCTCGTTTCAGTGCCTGGTGAAATCTGTCTCTCTCAGTAAGAGCTGCTACATCCTATTTGAATAAATATTCCCTGCCCGTGCGTTCTACAGGAAAGACCAACTGGCAAGGCTTAAGAGAAAAAAACGCTGCTGTCCAGGGACAAGACTGAGTTGATGGTGGCCTTTCCCCATTGCTCTGTGCTCCAGTCAGAGCTGGGACTCAGCGCTGCCTTCACCCTGCCAGCCAGAACCAAAGGGTATTTGCAGCCTTGACTGCATATAGGAACGCGGGTGACACAGGGCTGGGGATGTTGCCTTGCTTTTTGTTTGGAGTCACTGAAACTTAAGTGTGAAGTAGCCTCTTGTAGTGTCTTTCCTATACGGAAAGGGAGAGGTGAGCAATGTCTCCATTTTAATAAGTAGAAGGTGCTCCCTCTTGAAAGCCACGAGTCCTGGTAACAGCGTCACAGTAACCTGCCGCAGGAAGGAGAGCCCTAACCCCAGTCTGGCCATTTAAGACATGATTGTGAATTACTTTCAACTGAAAGTAAAGATCAGCTCATTCTGCTGTATTTTTGGTTTAAAGCCAGTTCCATTGAAGCCACGAGCTTTGGTGCATGCTCTGAGTTGACAGCAGTTTGGATCAGTTTGTCCTGAGTAGGTAGGTATAAAAGAAAAAGAGCAGGTACAGGTTCTGTTCTGAGTGACCGCTTTCACACTGCAGCATCTCTCCTATCAAGACTGTGGTACTTGGAATTCAGGATTTGCTTTTTCATTCGTTCCATATGTTCTGTGTTAAACATATGCTACGCTTTATATTTAAAAACTAGCAGCAGACTGAAGGAAATAGCCCACACCACAAAAATATGTTTGCTTCGTTATCAAAAGCTTCTGGGGTTTTGTGTATTTTTTTAGCACGGTGGGGGGAAACACCCTTGGGGATAATTTCAGAACATGAAACTTAACTTTTAAGAGCCGCAGAGAGAGCGAACATCTGGTTCCCGGTTTGCAGCAGACACAAGGCTTGTTAGAGCTTAGAATTGTACAGTGCCGCGTCAAGGTGGCGATCGAGGTGTCAGGTTTGTAATTAAAGAAGGGAACCCCTCCACTGCACTTAGGAATTGGCCTTGGAATACCTGGCTAATGCTTCAGCTGGCCTCAACTGAGATCCTGTGTGGATCCAAGGGCACGCTGCCCAGCATCCAACACCCGCCTAGGTTCCTAGGGCACCATCTCTCTCCTCCCTGCTGGCATTACGCAGGGTTTCCTCTAGACCCTCTGTCTCTGCACATGGCAGGACCCGCTTGAAGGGAATGAATGTGGCACCAAGGGGATCCATCCTCATGGCCTAAGAGGTGAAACAGTCTGCTCCCAGTTCCTGTGCATGTGCTGTTCTGTATCAGCTCAGCCCATGGTTTTGGTTTGGGGGGGACAGTGATGATGATGACAGCTTCATCAAGAGCCAGGTCAGCATCTGTATCCCACCACATCTGTCCCTGTGGCCATGCGGCTCCCTTAGCCTGGAGGGGGAAAAGTTCCCCCCGTGCCAGGGTTTGTAGCGCATGGTGGGCGAGCGCTGCTCCAAGGCACAACCAGGCCACGGCCTATGTGCCACGAAGGCGAGCGCTGCCCGTCTTGTCCCTGGTAAGAGCTCCTGCCAGCACCTGGCCTGGAAGTCGTGTTTGGGGTGCAGCCCCTGCACTGAGCCCGCTGCTCTCGCCCCGTGCGAGGGGACGATTGGAAATGTCAGGAGAAGGAGCAAAACGGTGTAAGGGACTTGAGAGCCCCTTTTTACAACCTTCCTCACAGTCTGTTTCAGGATGGCTGACTGAGGGATTGGATGTGTTTAACTGGCAAACAGAAAACTGCCTGTCGCCGCAAAGCTCCTCGTTTGGGAGCAGGGAGATGGTGAAGTCTGTTTAAATTGAGGTGAGGTTTAAACACCTCGTGATAAATCTCACTGGCGACTTGGGGTGAGGAAATGGTGTTTGTGGTTTGTCATGTACAAACCAAGTGGTGTGGCTGTTGCTATGGCGACCCGTTGTTTATTCTCAGGCTGTGACACGGCGCTGCAGGGAGCCCTCAGTCCATGTCCCCTCTGCTGTTCTGGTCTGGCTTGTGAGTGCGTGATGTGCTGCCGGGGCGGGAGGAGCTGGATGTGAATAGTTCAAACTTCATGAAATCACCAGCAATTTAGAACTTGTCTCTGGAATTACCTGGCAAATGACCACCGCAACACCGAGGAGTAAAAAGCAATGAGGTGTGCAGGATTACCTTCCAAAGCTGGGGACGCACACACACTTAAGCATGGATTTAATTACAATATGGGTAGATGGTTGCCTTCTAAAATCCTCTCACTGATGGGGTGACAGCTATTGCTAGCTGAAATCACAATAAAACAAAAGCCTGCACTGTTAAATTATAAACTTATAAATAAAAATTCCCTTGGAAAAAAAAAGTAGATTTAATGAAGGTAATTAGCTGCATATTTCAAATTATACTTTCAAACACGTGTAGCTATATTAATGAAGATGGCTTTGTGAACTGTCCTAAAATGGCTTACATGTATTTCACTGCAGTCAGGGAAGGGCTGGTGCAAGGTAAATGATGTTTAGAAGTTCAGAGTGGCCCAGGCGTGCTGGTCGGGGGCACCGTGCCAGCTGGAGCGGAGCTAACTGAGCCGGTTTCTCATTTGTGCGAGGCCTTACTGACACCAACGGCTCTCTAAAGCCCCACTTTGCTTGTCTGAAACCCCTGCTTTAATTACACCTTTGCAAAGTAACTGCGCTTTCAGAGCCTGTGGCTTACAGGAGACCACGAGTGAAAGAACTGGGAGATGCACTGCTGTGGTTTAGGGCTGTATTACGGAAAGATGGCGTTTACGTTATTCCTTACTGAATCATAGAATCACAGAACCACCAGGTTGGAAGAGACTCACTGGATCATGGAGTCCAACCATTCCCATCAAACACTAACCCATGTCCCTCAGCACCTCGGCAACTTGTCCCTTAAACCCCTCCAGGGAAGCTGGTTGGGAGCCGCACAGCTTGTCTGCAAGGGAATATCCCTGCATGAGCTCATGTGCGGTAATGGGCTAATTAACAGCCCAGGTTCACACATCTTAAAAGGTGCAAACCCTCTTGTCCCTATGAACAAAATACCTGAGCTGCACAGGAGCTGCCATCAGTGAGAGGGTTTGCTTGACTGAGCCCGTCCACGTCCACGGGGCTGCACTGGGACACCACTAACCCAGGAGGTGTGCCAAGTACTATCGGTGTCCCCTAATGCTTCATTAAAACATGCAAAAGGTAAAAACGCCGGGGAATTTTGGTAGGAATTACATCTGTAAAATCCATCCAAACCATGAAAACCAAACTACCTTGCCACACGAAGCTGGAACGTGGTCAGTCCACATGGGATCAGAGCTGATTGCAAAGCTGAGTCTTTTTAAATCTAGCAGTCTTCCTGCGGTGCTTGCAACCCAACTGTCACTGCATTATAAATTCATGCCAGAGATGCCAAAAAGCCCCTTAAGTGGAAAATGTCAACGTGCAAATGTTGAGCCAGAGATTTACAGCAGAACTGGAACTCCCCAGGTGCCACTGAGATGCTTCCCTTCCCGTAACCCCTCTGGAAATCTTGGAGCTCTTGCTCTGCTCAGCTGTGTTTGCCAGTGGGTGCCCCTGCTCCTTCAGCCTAGACTGAGCCGATGGGGACGGTGCCCCCAGGGCTCGGGGCACACGCTCCAATACAAGATCTGACTGAAGCTGGAGCACCAGCACTCCTACCCCATCCCCTCCCACCCCTCTCAGGTGAAGGCAGAGCCTATCTGTGCTTCAGGACCCAAGCACCAGAGCGTGACCTGAGGGCAGCGGCAGCAGAGATGGGCTTGCAGGCCTGAGGGTCTGCCACTCACGCACTGGAACTGTTGCATGCCAGAGCTGCTGCTGTCCCAGAGGACAGCACTGACTAAACCCAAACAATGAAGTTAATGTGCTAAGAAGTGGGTTTCATTATGTATAACAAAATATAAGTGGGTTTTCGTTATTCTGTTTCGCAGACCAGCACCTTCTGTTTGCACAGGACAATGCACAGAACACACACTGGTAAATGGTTTGAGAGTTTCTTCCCGAGAGTGATTATTGAAGCCATCATTAATAAAAGGGTTAATTGATAACATATTTTATAAACACTAAGGACCTGCAGATGCAGGCATTTGTAACTAGGGAATTATGAGGTTGCACTACAGAGAAAATGTCTGAATTTAACTTGGACTGAAATCCTACCCCACATGAGACAGAGCAGACAGAAAGCTTTGGCTGAATCCAGACCTTGGAAGGCTTAAAGGGAGGCAAGATTCTCTCTGTAGAGGAGTACATTAGCCCGGCTGTAGCCCTCCCAGAAGGAGCCAGCTTACGCTCTCTCCACCAGGCTGTGGCCTTTGCAGAGGCTGCTTGCAGCAAGAGTAGAATGAGCAGGTAACGCTGAAAAAAGACTAAACAAAACCCCTTCACTGTTGGAAGTTTGAGAGTTGCACTTCACTGATGGCACATTTTGTAACTTGGGAGAGCTCAGTACCAACTTCTCATTTGTCTGGGGAAAACCGTGTGAGCTGTTCAACATTTGCCACAGCAAAAAAGCTTTGGGGAACCACAGGGACATGCGGGCAAGCTCACCCTTTGCATTGAGCCTGCTTCAGAGCACGAAAGCCAGGACAGATGCTGACAGTGCAGCATGGGCCAAACCCACCCCTTGATCTCCGTTTTGCTAGCTGTAGATGCAGTGTGTGTTGTAGGCATCACAAACTCACTGCTGCAATATGTCATCTCCCGGCGCTTGCTAAAGTGAATACAAACTGTAGAAGGCAGGCACAGAACGAACTCCAGGAAATGCTCATGACAAATATTTATGTCAGTTACTGATGTTTCCTGTACAACAGCCCTCTTGAACATGTTGGTTTTGGTAAGAGCCTGGGCCAGCAGCTGCCTAGAAGGGTGGCTGCACACAGCCAAGTGAGGTCGATGCCCGAAGCTGGAAGGGTGGCTCTTGGTTGCTGAGCCGTTTCTCCAGGTACCACCTCGCTGCAGGCTTGTAAAACCAGAAAAGGTGGAGATGTTCTTTTGTGCGTGACTTTTCATTCTTGTCGGGACCCAAAACACGTGTGTAGAGGCATTTGTTCTTGCTACCTTGCATAAGCCTCTGGTGAACGGAGGCATGCAAAGAGTTTTTCTTGGCCAGGGAGAGGAGGTGAAGCAGCAGCACCTCACATTTGAGAGAAGCGCTGGTGATCATTTTCCTATCACCTGGGGTGTGCCGTGGGGTCTGGGCTGTTACTCAGAGCAGGCAGGGTCAGAGATATCCATCCATCTCTTTGTCTGCGTGTGACAGGTGAGCACTGGCGCTGCGTTCTCCCTCTGGCCCAGGACAGCTACCAGTGGGGGAACTCAGTCTTCCTTGGGTGTAACTTGTGTCCCATCGGGGAGTGCTGTGCCACAGGGCCGGCACTATGGCTGTGAGGGAGAGCCGGGACGCTCCTGCCTCGGCGTGCTCCCCACCTGAGGTACTGGCCACCTGCTGGCACTGCTGGCACTGGGAGGTAGGACCGAGTCCTTATCAGAAATACCTGGGGCAGGACACAGAGGATGTAGCTGCAAAGCAGGCTTAAAGTTCTTGGGAGGAATAAATTCCTAACACCCCTTTGATGTCTCTAAGAGGATGTTCTCAGGCATCTCTACTACAAGTACAGAGCAGAAAAAAACGTTCCTGCTTTTATTTTTAACTTAATTCTTCCCAAAGACAAGTGATTTGCCTGTACCTAATTAAAAAGAAGAAAAAAGTGCTATAACCTTAATTAAGATTTTAATGCAGTCACAGGCTAGAGGAATAAATCACTGCAGACTTGGTAATGACAATAATGAAAAACAGTACCTGTTCTTCCTCTGCAATAGCGAGAGGAACAAGTGCTGAGGAATCCCAAGAGGAGGAAGGGTGCAAGGGCCCCCCGGGGCCCCTCCAGCAGGATGAGCCCAACGCGGGCTTCCCTGTGCCCTACAGGCAGCTCTCCACACCCTGCTCCTCCATGCTCCTGCGTTCCTGTCCCTCATGCACTGTCTGCAACACAAAAACAAGGAGGAGAAAGGGACCAGAGTTTCTTGGAGAGAAACACAGAAACAGAGCGTGTAATGAGTTGGTTGCTGAGAGCAGGACAAGTGCAGGTCCTGCCATTTCTCACTGATGCCAAAGAAAGTTTAAGTATTTGTTTCTGACCAGCACTTAAAGGTCCAGGAGCCTCTTCCAGTTCTGTGTTTGCGCCTACAAGGTCTGGATCAAAGTGCAGGGAAACCAGCTTTCCCAAAGACAATTCCACTTCCTAACACTAGTGCTAACAAGATCCAGGAGAACAGACAGGATTCTCAGTGAGTGTTTGGGACATGGGCACATTCTTTGGAAGTGCAGGCAAGAAACCAGGAAAATGTGAAATGCTGGGTTTTTTTCCTGAGTGAAATAATGTCATTTAGCACTGGTTATGACCACAAGAATGAAACGCAAACTCTTCCTCGCTCTGTGGCCTCGTCGCTGCAAGCAGGTTGGTAATGAATGAGGATGAGGCTGAAGCAGCCTCTGTGCCAGGATCTGTGCAGAAAGCCTCTTTCCCATGTTCTGATCAACCTCATTAAGAGCCTGTAGAGCAGACAAACTTCCTTGGAGTAGCACCTCAGCTTGTATCAGTCATATGAGTTTTTAAAGTAAAAGCCAGTCATATTAAAAAGTAGTTTGGTGACTGCATAGTGCTTTTAAAAAGTAAAAAAAAATCTTCACTCCTTGGGTTCGTAACTTTTCCAAAATGTCTTATTCTCATATTTTTAACATGCAGTTTTCAACTCCGGACACTCCGTCAGAAGAATTAATTAAAATAGTGGTAAAAAAAGAGAAGTGAGTGCTTTATTTTAAAGGGCTACCTCGTTCTTATTCAGGATGCTTAATAAATTGAGCACGGTGCAAGAATTACTGCTCATATTACAATCATTAAAAAATTATATCAATCACCTGAACATTAAAAAAAATGCTGCAGTAGGAGAACAAAGTTCTGAAGTTTGCAATTCTGCATTACGAGGATTAAAAAGCAGGGGGAAATATCTGTCTATATCTCTAAACAGAGGCAAAATGAATCATCACATGCACCCATGTCACTCACCATGTGGTCCCTGGTAAATGGCCAGGCTGAAGCGTCTGGGCCAGGGCCGCGATGGGCAGGTTTGTGCTGCGGTGACTGTAGGAGGCGAGGCTGCTTGCGGGGCTGCCGGCAGAGAGGCTCTGGCACAGAATGTTTGTGGTGTAATTCCAGTAGGCCGTTAAGCTCTTAAACACATTAAGCATATTCCCTGCTGCTGGCGAAATCTTTGACGTCTTCACCTGCCACTTCAGCGCTTCTGGCTCTGGGAGCAGCTCTGTGCAGCCAGCCCCTCCAGCCCTCCTGTCCCTCTCCCCTAAGGCCAGCGTGGGTCTGGGGTGTGCATCTCTGTTTGTGTGACCACTCAGCTGTGTAACTCGCCAGCTTTGTTAACTTCTAGGCTCATTCACTACCTAACTTTGCAATTCTGGTCGTCTTGCTCTCCTTTGATCTGGCAAAATGGGGTGCTTCTTCAGGGCTCCCTGCACTGCTGGATCCGGTGCTGCTGTGCAGCCCCTGCTCTCTGTCTCCATTGGGGTTTTACCTAGAGCTGGGCTGGTTGTCGCTGTGTTTTCTGCCGCCCCAGCCTGTGAAGGTGCCACAGGTGTCACCTCTGCTTCTGCCACTCTCTGTGTCTCTGGAGATCACAGCATCAGTCGCTGCTGTAATGTGGTACTCGCGGGGGATTTCTGAGGGGCTGCAGTGAAGCCGTGGGGGTTTTATTCAGTCATGAAAAGGGTAAAGAAAGCGGTCGCGGTGTGTGCGAGTTGAGCAGGCACATGAACAGCGCAGTTTGGTCTTCCTGATCCGAGAATCGGGCACCTCACTCGGCTGCCCTCTGCCAGGGTTGCAAAATGCAGGTTGGAAACTTGTAGCAGAAGTAAATGGAAATGAAGCCGTCCTGTGTCACCTATGCAGCATCAATGGGAAAGGAGAAACTGCTCCCCCCGTTCTCAGCTTCCCCTGCCAGCTGGCACATTGTTAGTTTAAAGATGCTCATCCTCGCACGTGGTCCCTGCCAGCAAGGAGCCATCTCAGACCGAGCAGTGGCTGAATAGTTAGGCCCTGCACGCATGGCGACACAGACAGCGTTCTCAGATCAGCCTTTTCCATAAGGAAAATGCTGTCCCTGAATAGCGACAATGTTATTTTAAATGGCATTTTCTCTGGAATCGGCCGAGCTGCAGTTTCGATCACACGCTGTCACAGCTGAAGCACAGATCACAGTTGGCTGGGTTTCCCCCCGCCTTTTCCTTGTTTAAAGAAAGAAAGCAGGAAGAGGGGGAAAAAAAACCCCAAACCAAAACAGCTAAATAAAAGCCAGGGATGGCCTGATGCCAGAGGAGGACAGTGGGAATGTCACACAGTCAGAAACTGTACCAGCCGGGCCAGGGGATGTGCTTTCAGTAAATATTCACTGGGAGCTGTGCAGGTAGCAGCTCTCACAAATGCCATACGAGCATCACAGCAGTCCAGGCTGTGCTGGCAGTGCCAGCAGTGCGACCACTTGGGCTTCCCCATGTCTCTCTTGACAGCAGCGCTGAAAGGTTACAGCTATGCTTCTGTCCACTGACTATAAAACTCACTGAAAAAGGCAAAACAAGAAAACCCACAGATTTTTCCCTTCAATTGTTTCCTCTTACTTGGATAAATTCTCAGTGCCCTCTCTGAGGATTAATCAGCTGCATTTCAACACAGAAGCAGCTCAGCTCCGGCACCATCGAATTGTCAGGGCCAGCTCACAGCCAGACCTCTGAATGTGAGCAGCGCTAGGAAAATGGCTGTTCCTTTCCTTCCTCCTTTCCTTGTTAACCTGCAGGATCCAGTCCCTCTTTATGGTTATGATGTCAAAACCAGTTACTCCATAGGCAGAGATCTGTGTTTCTTTTGCTACAGACAATAAATCTTTAGTGTCTTCTCCTGATACGCATCACTCCACTTGCTCTCAGGAGGCACTGTACATCTCTCTTTCCCTTTGCCTCTTCGAACAAGGTCACTTTTCAGTGAGGAAACAACTTTTCCAGAAGGTAGAGCGTTCAATAATTAATACCCACTGATAACAGCCTCCCAAAGCAGTGCTTTAAAACCCCGTGCAGACTCTTCACGGACCTGCAGCACAGAGAACCTTGAACAGGGACTGGAGAGGAACATCTCAAAGTATCAGCCTCAAAAACTTCAAACGCCTCTCACTAAACTTCACTGCTGATCTGAACAGATCTCAGTCTGCTTAGGCCCCAGGAAACTCAGCACTCGCTCCCCCAGCAAGTGGCAGGACTTCACTGCAAGTCTGAGGTAGGAAGATGGACACATCTCCTGTTGCTTTGGCTGCCGCACTGTCCCGAGCACCCTCCCTCTCCCAAGGCTGCTTTGCAGCCTTGGGAGAGGGAGGGTGCTCAGGACGGTGTCTCTTTGCAGTCTCTTTGCACATTTAAAGATCTTACTGAAAACACAATATATGTTTTGGAGATGCAGAGCAGGAGACGAGTGCTGTGTCTCAGGATGGAGACAGGAGATGGCACAAAGCACCAATCCAAGCTCGATGGCTTTGCCACGACAGGCAGGCAGGTATTGGGTCACCTATATATAATATATACAAGTCCTGGAAATGCGTTTGCAAGGCCAAACTTACTGAAATTTGCTCTTTCTTTCATTTCTTTTTCACCAGAGTGGGAAGGGTGCTGACTAGCTTTAAAATATCTGGCATAGCCAATTCATTCCAAGGGGCAGAGTCCATAGCAAGAACTCCACAAGGCAGCCAGTATCGTGCCCCTTTCTTTCCACTTAGTACCTGCATCCCTTAGCAGTGTCCTTTACTCTGCCCACTGCAGGACTGCATACACCCCTGCACTTGTAAAGTGATGAATTTGAAAAAACAGATCTAGAATTGATAGAATTCACAGAATTCTGACTCACAGAATCTTAGGTCCGATGGTATATTGGTATATAAAAGTATTCCATGATATTCTCCTATTCCTTTACGTGCCTTTCTTTTCTTTCTGTTATAAATGTTGTTATCAGAGGGGGAAAACCCCTTCCTGGGTGCCACTGCGATCTTAATAAAAGGGTCCATTGGGTTTGTGAGCCACCTCTGGTCTCTGGCCACCTGCCTGGGGTGCATCCATGTCCTGTTATGAAAGGAGCCTGCGTTGTCTGCAGCATGTGGCCGATGGGTGTCAGCTCCGGCCTGGAATCTCGTTATGGAACTGTCTGCATGGACGAGGTCAGTCCCATCCGCGGCCTGGGTCACAGCCTCACTGCCAGCAGGTGGAGGCCTTTATAGATGTTATTGCTCTTATTAATGAAAAGAAGTTACTGACTGGTGAGGAGCTGTGGCTCAGCCCTGACAGCTACTGAAGGCTTGAGGCAGCAACCCCGAGCTCTGCTTGGCCAGGGCAGCAGGAGGGGAACGGGGCAGTGAGGCAGCACAGTGAGAGGGGAGCAGCCCTGATGTAGAGATGTGCACCGAGGGGTGGGCAGCTGTTCCCCAGGGTGATGTGCAGGGTTTCTGCGTGATTTAGAGACGTGCTGCAGTTTGTAATGCTGGTCTGTGCTTGGCTTTGCTGGGAAGGTCCTTCCACAAAAGGAAGAAACATCCCGAGAGCCCTTGGACTCTGCTGAAAATCTGCAGCCCTAAATAATCAACTTTCTCCTGGGATCACGCACTGCTTCCTAGAGATACCTGTCCATCATTTTACAACCATTCTGAATTCTAGCTGGTTTTATGTTGTGCTATAATGTAAAGTAAAATATCATCCATTTCCTTCGGCACAGAACGATATAAAATGTGCTGTGGCTGCTGAGCACTTCCAACCTGCATTTACCCTCTCTGATCAGATACTAACATTTTGCATCCAGCACCGAAATTTATATTTCAGACCATGAAAGAATTTCTGCTGTTGCCGGTGGGGAGAAAAGCAATAATGAATTCTAAGAAAATCTAATCCTTTTTAATTTGATCAGACTGATGTAAAGTGCAGGGTCTGGATTGCCAGAATGAAGCGAGAGCGACACTGGGGGAGGGAACTGCAGACAGAAACATGTATCAAAACTAATCTTCCTTAAGCCTGGAGCACAAGCTGGGTGGCTTTACACCTGGTTACCTGTTATCTTAGCCCACTGGTTTGTGATTGATTTTCCTTTAGCCATTGTCTACCAGCATCACCAGAAGCTGCAAAATCCATTTTGGAGTCACAAGAAAGGAACAGGCGCATTTGCATCTCTATATACTTAGTGACAGGAGGCAGCATTAGTAACGCCATTACTTGTAATTGAATTAACTTCTTTTAAGGCTCTGTTTAAATACACGAAGGCTGTAACGTGAGCCATCAAAAAGCAGCACGCTGAATATTAAAATTAAACATCAAGGCTGAGGGCCTGCTGCTGTGTCACACGGCCGAGGGACAAACTCAGGCGCATCAGGACATTCTAGTTTATGGGTAGATGTCAGCCTGCACCCTAAGGTACAACAGGCTCTGGCAACAAGTGGCACAGTCACTCCTTTAACTAGGTAGCAGCTTCCCCTTTAGACAGAGATGAGGCATGCATAAGACATTGCAGCCGAGTTGTTCCAAGAATGTTATGGCTTATGAAGGCTCAGTCATTTTCAAACACTGCTACCTTGAGCATTCAGGGGGATTTGTTAATTCTTTACGGATCTGAAGTTCATAATGGACTTAGGCATGCAAAAACTGGTGTGAGAACAAAACTAATTCTGAATTACAGGAATGCAGTAAAAAGATCAGGAGTAATGAATATAGTTTTTGATCATTCTTCTTTTTCTGCCCCCATCGCTTCTGACGTACAGCTGGCACACTCAGCAGCACGTGTGTGTCCTTCCCAACTTTTTACCTCCTTGTTCATTCCTTGGTTCCACCACAGCTGTGCAGCCAGTGTCGGGATAATGGAACCGCTCCCTTACCCTGCCTTCTTTTGGAGAAAGTTGTACTAAAGCTAACGAGGAAATCTGCATGCGTGAAATGATGAACATGCAACTGCTTCTAGGCTTTAGAGACTCTTGCATGGCAAATGCCTGGGTGGGCACATTGGAGCTTGCTCCGAGCTCAATTAGCTACTGTTCAGCACCAGCTTATCACAAACCCATCCCAAGTGAGCACGGCTGCTTAGGGTCTGGGCTGCCAGAGCTGCCCATGGGTGACTCCAGCACCTATGAGGTTACTCGTAAACCGTCTTTTTGAGATGTTCTTACTACCCTTTCCTGTCAGCCAGAGAACGGCAGCCCAGCAGAGTCAAAGGAAAACTGGCCTGGTTTTCACCTTATTCTGTCACCAGTTTCCCATCCCGGAGTCTCTCTGGTTCCTGGTCAGCTGATGCCACCACCACTAAACTCTGTATGTAGAGCTTGTGCCAATCTCCAAATGGCAGTGAAACCACTGTCTGATTCCTGTGAAACAGGCCAGAACTGCACAATTCCCAATGATCTTGGGGAGTGTGGGACCTTAAAAGACTTAACGCATTATTTTTGCTCCAAATAAAATCACATCATCTTAGTGCTGTCACACAGAAGCTGGCAGGGGTAGGGATGAACAGCTCAAGGAAACGCTTCCCTGGTTCTGTGGGAGCAATTGGAGCACTTCTTTTCCTAAACGCCAGCAGGCACGCCCCGCTCTCCAGTCTGCAACATCTCAAACCATTTCAACTCATTCTGAACACTGTAAGAGCAGGCTTTTCAGCTCCTGAGTAACTAAGTGATCAGATCAGCTGCTTTTACCGTTTGCATTTTGCTTTGGGCAGTGGGATGTTGTGGCACTTTGCAGGGAGCAGGAATGTTCCACTGTCACTCACGGAGCACTTAAAACCACCGGCTCCACAGCCCCACCTCCACCTCCAGGTGTGGGAACAATCACCTAAATAATCTGTAGAGGAAGGAAAGGCTGCAGAAATTTGTAGCACAGCTCACATCTGTACGGAACTGAAATGCTGGGACTCTGCCTCAGCGCTTTCTTCCCTTGCATGGGTTAAGTGCTTAAATTTTGGTTCGGTGTCTCCTCCCTCAAAAAGAACTTGGTAAGCCTAAAGCAGTGTTACCGGGATAGGTCAGGCAGTTCCATGGCTACAGCCAGGGGCAGCTGTGCCTCTGCCTGAGCTGCTGTCCCACCAGTAACTTGCTTTAAAATAAGAGAAAAGCAAAGGCCTGAGCTCGTGGAAACTGTGGAAGACAGAAACGGTAAGATTTCTGCTTGCAGTCCCTGTGTGTCTGAAGGGCCAGAGGCACAGAGACAGGGGCCACACTGCGGTTAAACATGACTTAAATCTGCACTTCAGAGACCTCCGTTTGAAAGATAATGTAGATAAATGGCATCTATAGTCAGAATGAATTAATATTGACATAAACAGAGGTGTATGTGTTTATTGTGTGGAAGTTGAACCTTTGTGGTTTCTGCATTTCCCTCCTCTGTGTGCACGGCCGCTCCTCCAGCTCTTTGTCTGCACCCATACATGCGACAGCATCTTCATACAGAGATGTATGCGTGTGTCAGTTGTGTGAATGTAAATATAGGATAGGCCATATGTCCCAAAAGTCCCAAAAGAGCATCTGATGTTGATATGTAGACAGTGTGTTAAGGACCTTCCTAATTAATAACCCAGATTAAAACCTCTTGGCAATCAATTAAGATTAATGACAGAAGTCATTCTCTATCCCCCTACACCCGCGTCTCGGGCTGTGAAAACCCTGGGTTGTGAAACTTTAATCCTGTTATCTGCTGCCTCCTTCATCTGAAAAGCCCGCAGATTAACACAGCAGACATTATCGACTTTACAAGCAGCCGCTCGGACAGCTGCCCTACTTTCAGCAGTTAATGGGGAGGGAACTAATCTGGTTAGGAGCACAGGACTAGTTCGTAAATCTGGACGCCCGAGACAGTTAAAGCTGTCACATCTCTTCTGGACAGCAATGACTGAGGGGACCTGTCGGCTTTCTCCTTGCTCAGAGGTAGCCGGTCTCTAAGCTGGTCTAATGAGGTGCTAATCATTAACAGGAACTGCAGCCCGGCTGGGAGCCGTGTTCAGGGGCCAGGTTTGGTTAGACACCGATCAAACAGGACTGGTTTTACTGCAGTCCACACCCTAAAAAAGACGGTTAGAAGAATTAAGAAAGCAAATAATTTTTTCCCTTTTGAATCATTCCCAGTGAACCAAATGGTCATCAACAAAAACTGCACTGACAAATTAATTGTGTTCTTTCCTAGTACTCAGTGGCACAGAAGGTAGCTGTGGCTGTAGCCAATTCACACTCCACCCAGACAAGACTGACTTTTCCTCCTGTGACAGGCACTATCCCCGTGCTGCCAGCACAGCTCCAGTCACTGCGATGCCCGGTACTTGTTGCATTTTAGGAGGCCTGAAGCACCCATCTTTCAAGTAGCTGTTTGTAAACTCTTACAGACAGCCTGAGTTCTCCTGGCTGTGCACTCTGGCAGCTGAGCTCTCTGAAATGCTCTGTCCAAGTGTGTCATTACTTCACACCGATGGCACTGCCATCAGGACCTTTGCTGCGGCACAGAGCCTGCTCTTGTCCATCGGCAGCACTGAGCAGCGTCCTTGCTAGCGTGCTGGGCCCACCACAGACACTTTGTCCACCTCGCTCTGTGGGAGGGCCAGTCAGACTGCCACAAATGTCAGGACCTTAAAACTGAGCAGTAGATTCCTTTCTTTCTCCTGTGACATTCATACGCGTGTTCGCACTCAGGCTGGTGAATCCTGAGGCTTTAAAAAGAGCAGCCGCACTCATCTGCACGAAGGGAGGGAGTGCCAAAGCGACTGCCTACGTAGATGGGAACATATCCTTGTTTCTCCTAACACCAGAACAACATTGTCTTCTAATAAAGATTATTTACTGTTACTCCCATGCATTGGCAGCCAATCTGGCTGTTAGGATAAGCACTCTTAGCTAGGATGGGGCAGCAGGCCTGGACCCTGCTGAGGGGCAGCCTGCGATCCAGTCTGAGCAGAGGGAAGCTGGGATCCCATTCACTGAGCATCCTTTTGCAGCAAGTACTACTGTCCAGATGTTTTAATTACAGGCTGTTCTGTGGCTTCAGCACAAGACAGGACTAATAAGTCCATAAATAATAATCATGCTTATCTCTTGCCTACTGCTTCTCTTCCACTGTCTGTATCAGGTAACTGAGTAATTTTAACACCAACAGTAATTTAAATCTGGTCTGTTCTGGAACTTTGGCTCCAGTTTAGCTCTTGGGTCTGTACAAACAAATTGCTTCTAGCTCACTTCTCATCTCGCTCACTTCATAACTCAGTTTTGTACCTTCTTACCATTGCAGAAATTCAGAAGATTAAACATAAAACATTTCTTTTTAGAACTCTCGGATCAACAATTTATTGAGCATTGTAATTGCTGCTTTCCGCTAGGATATGCTCTACCCCACAGTCATGGATAACAAGGAGCTCTGGTGAGTCAAATCTTACATTGGAATATGAAATTATGGCTGGATGCACTTTCAGTTTTAAACAATCTAAACCAAAAGGTGTGCAGCTACTGAGCGGGTGCAGTCATCTTTCTCTTATCTGTAACTTGTTATTGCTCTGGGCATTCCAACATTTTGCAGTAATTAAAGGAGCCAAATCACCTTCATGTTCTTGAAGGGGGTGCTCCTTGGTTACAAAAGAGCTCCAGTTTTAGAGAGTACAGGAGCAACTGAAAAAAAGGAGTTGCCAGTCCTGCTGCAGTTCCTGCTGCCCTGTAAGCAAGCCGAGGTGGTTTGGTGGGTTCTGAAGCACGAGGCCGCTCATGATGCGGCAGCCAGGCAGGTTGTACAAAGAACGTGAACCCGCTGCTGATAACCTTGAGGTGCTCAACTACAAGTTGGGAAATAATTGTAAGGATTTAGAGGAAAGCAGAGGACTGCAGCACAAGGTTGGCGAGCTGGTGCTGGTCTGTGTTCTCAGGCACGCTCCCTGGCAGAGGTGTTCTGTGCAGAAACAACAGCAGGCACTCCTGCAGCATCACCCGCGCCCGCAGCTGGCTCTGCTTCCCACTGACCCTCACACCACAGACTGAAGGCTGCTGTAGCTCCACTGACACCCCTGGACAGTTACCTGGTTCATCAGAGCACCCTAAAACTATGGGGCTACGTTTGACTTTGCCTATTTAATGCAAAAAGGAGAAGAGCAGACATAGAAGTATCAGGGCAGGGTAATGCATCATTTATATATTACCTTGTTAGTGCAGAAAACAAAACACAGCTTTGAAAACAAAACCTCCTGCTGCGGCCACCGCCACGTTTGATGGAAGCCCTTCAAAAGCTTCCGTGGCTTAATGGAGGCTGTTTGTGCAGGGACTGCGATCCGTACCTGCTGTCCCCTGTCACTCCCAGGGAACGGGGCGGCAGATGTTGCAGCGCGGAGTTGTCTCTGAAGTGGCGCTCTGTCCTCGTCTCCCCACCGCAACAGAGTCAAACTACATTAGATCTCTTTATTTGTGCCCGAGGCATGTTTGGGAGCGCAGCTGTGTCCACCCCCACTCTACCTTCAGCGTTTCAGCCCCCAGGCGGCAAATGTGAGACCAAAACTGCTCTGCCGCTCTCAGCTGCATCTGCTGACAGTCCTGCAGCCTCGCTGCAGGCTGCCGAGGACCTCTGCCTCTGCGCTGAACAGATGTCGGCCACAACCTGCTAGCTCACACCTGTACAAGCCTCCTACCCCCTCGGATCGCCAGCTGAAAAATGCATGACTCCAAGGAGTTCCCTCCGCAATCAAAGCCGCCCGGCTCGGCCGCGTGCAGCCCTCGCATTGGGCAATCCTCAGCATTGTCTGGCAGCGAGGCAGGGGTGGGAGAGGAGGGAGAGAGAGAAAGAAGAGCTTGCTCCGCTTTGATATTTCATGCCTAAATTTCACTTGCTTGATCAAGGATGGAATTCAGCAGTGAATTCTCCTACAAGTGGGAACTACCATGTTCTTAAGCAATAAATGAAAGAAGACAAAATGAAGCAAGGATGAGGCTGCTGTTTACGACGGCCGTGCTCCCAGAGCGCCTGTGTGCACGCGTGCCGTGCCGCACACACACGTGACGGCTCAGCCGCTCACCACCTCACACCCAGTATGGGATCTCTGCCTACCAAGTGTGCACAAGGAATAAGACTTCATTCCCCTCCTACCCAAGATATAAAATACAACACTGGACAGTAACTGCGCTCCTCCACGGTCACGGGTCACACCTGAACTACCACTGGTTTAGATTTTACTCATCAGCACAAACGCTGCTCCTTTTTCCAGTGGAGATACTGTAGGTTAGTGCGCCGCTTCTCTGGTTTTCATAAACTGAGATGCTGGTCAGTGTGTTACAGGCCAGAGCAGGCAGATGCCAGAGTTCACAGTGGCTCAGCAAAGCCTTCCCTGGCAGGCAGTTTTCAGTGACTGCCTGTCTTTATGGCCAGAAACTCTCCAAGCAGGGCCTAGCGCACATTTTCTTTTCTTGTTACTTCTAGGTTCCTATTTACATTGACTATACCTGTTGAACTTGACTGTACCATATATTTTATATGTGGGTTTCTTATTTTCACTAGTGCTACGCGCAACATTCACACAAACAGTAAACACCTTGCCAGGGTCGCAGCCAGAGTAACAGTTGTATTTGACTCTGCCCCCTATTTCCAGCATGGCACTCACTCATTTTGCTTCTTCCAGCACTTGTTCTTGGTTAAACCTCACCTTTTCTCCCTTTATAACAGCACCGAACTTCATCCCGGGAAATCACCGAGGCACCGATTACCTCTCGGTATCTCCTTCTGTTAACCCCTCTGATTCTTTTATGTCATCTTCATGGTGTATGTTGGAAAGACAGTATTCTCGCACCTGGCTGCTGAGTGGTTTAAGAATCAGATCTGCCATGCCCGTTTGGGCCAGAGCACTGGGAAAAGGTTCCCATCTCATTTAGAGGAAACCGTTTGCTCCTCTGTCTCTTCCAGTGCGCCACAAACAGGAATCTGAATGGCCCCAGTAGATTTGAAATACCATGATGATACACACTTTCCTCAGATAACACTAAGATCTAATGTAATGCTTTCTTAAAGAACAGCCACCAGAAATACACAATCCAGCTGCACTGGAGAAGGTTCCAATAAAAACTCTGCTTCCCACTCACAGCAGCCTTTGCCATGGAGGCCACTTTTCCATGGCTCACAAGGGTAAAGGAGAAAGGAATGTCTGAGAAGCAAGTTTCCTCACCTATTTTTTCAGTGAAAGTTGCCTTTGGGAAGCTGCTCAAAGCTCCCTGAAGCAACCTGCATGAAAGCTATCAATGGTCACTGAAATTTGAGTCGGTTTTGTTATTCTGATTGCCAGACTACTCTTAGGAGTAGCTGGCTCTAAGGAAGTTTGGGGAGTTTGTTGCAGAGAGTTTACGCTGAATGACGCGTGTGCTGTGTTTTAGTTTTCCAGTGGAAGGCACACAATTTACAAGATCCTTCTCTGCTTTCAGGAGATGCCAGGTTCGGCAGCGCTTCTGGGCCGATGCCACGTGTTGTGCCGCTCCTGTGGCTGCTTTCACGGACTAACCAGTGTGCAGTGGCTGCCAAAGCCTGGCTGTAACCGCCCCCCTCCTGCCGACCGCAGTGGATACACGCGCCGCACACAAACCTCGTCTCCTTGCTGTGGTCGCATCAGAGAGACTCTGTCGTACTGCCTTCGTAACAGTGCCCACAGTGCATCGAGTCGACCCTGCGACAACAGAAACAGCACTTTCAGCACAATAAACTTAGCCACTGGGCAGCAGGCCACACCTCCTACACCACCATCCAAGGAGATCCAGGGAGATGTTTACTGATAGAACCGGCACTGGCTGCTTAGAGACAGATAAGCAAAGTACAAACCCAGGCTGTGTCAGGCCACCACACAGCTGTGGTGCTGCTCCTTCCCATCACGGAATGCGAGGTACTATACCCCTTCCTCCCTTGGGGCAGAGTGGCTCTGACCTAACCCGCGTTTACATCTTAGCCTTCTACAAGCTACTGGTTATTTACCATCATTTGGGGCTGAATTGCCATGTGTGTATCTGGGATTTGTCCCACATAAATGTTTTTTTTTACAGTGTGTATACAGCAAGTTCATGGCTGTCGGGAAGCCTTGGACCTACTAGGCATGTGGTGTACACCGATTGTGCTGCACGGTAAGTTCCACATACAGTGAATGCAACAGGTCTGCTGTGCTCACAGCAGCTCTGATGTGTGTCAGAAACATCCTGCTCCATACAGGTGAGTGACAGAGTTTGCGTGTGTGTGTGGACAGCACGTCTTCAGGACTTGCTGGTGGTCAGTGGAGGCAGAATAGATCCACGCTTATGGCTAAACCTGTGTATTCCTTGCTCTTACGCATTTAAAACAAGGTATTTATGGATCCGTTTTTAGTTTTTAAGAAGAGCTTGTTACAGGTCTGCAAGCAATCCATGGTATCTACACAGAAAAATGCTGTTTGTGCCATTTATTATGTTCCACTTGTTTGTCAGGCTTTCTGCATTACATTGTTCTATATCATTTTTTGCCTCTCTTGCTTGGAATTGAGTACATATGTTTAAAACTGAGCACAACAGCTACACACTGTGTAGTTTTAGGCTTAATTAGAGAGATGCTGAGATAGACCAAATGCCAAAGAGGCCCTGTAGGTTTCAGTACTCTCACTGTGCAGTGCATCCCTTTTTGGGGAAGGATAACAGAATATGGCAGTAATGATGAGCACTGAGAGCTAAAAACTGCTCCTGCTGTTCATACTGAGTAGATGTTCCCTGCCTGAACGGAACATGACACTTGAATGGGAATACTCGGAACAACAATGTACAGTTCAGCAAGCCTGAGACTGGCGAGGCAGACAAACCCCAGCCTTTAATACAGAACTACATTGTACTGAAGGCTAAAAAGGTTACCTTGATTGGCGTGTACCACTTCTCCTGAATGGCTGGTGAGGTAGGCTTTGGTTTAGGTGGTTTAGGATGAAAAGGTTCGTCTGGTTCTTCTGGGAGTTTCACCACGGCATTTTTTGCTTTCTCTAGTCTGGCCCCTTCTTCGGTGGATCCTTTATCGCCCCAGCGAACCTGGGAAAAGCAGAGTTCAGGTATAAGTGCACTGCGTGCAAAGGATATGAAACAGTTACAAATAAGAGAAGTAGCTGAATAAGTTTAAAATTGGAAGAAGTTCCAAATAAACAAGAAGGGAGGTATTGAGGGGAGCATTTGTAGTTAAATATATCACTCAGTATGAGTCTTAGCAGTGAAAACGTAAGAGAAATACCAAAAGATAATCCTCCTGCACATCACACGGGCTGGATGGGAGACAGGAGAGCTGGGAATGTTCTCTAATTAACAATGAAAAAAAATAATTTCCAGTTCTGCTTTATCCTAAAATGCCAGACCTTAACCTGGTGCTGGTGAAGGCCTAGATTTTCGTCACTCAATTTCCTAACACAGCATGCTTGCTAAGAACCCCAGTTTAGACAGAAGCTGGTACTGGAGCAAGTTTTAGCAGGAGCTCCTCAAAACCACTCAGGTTTCCAAGTAGTCCTGCAAGAAGGTTCATCCTGGAGAAAGTGCAGATGAAGGAGTCATCCTGCACAATACTGGAACGTACGCTGTGCAGCAGTGCAGGCTTTGTCACTGCCACGAGGGTATACACCACCAAGGGTTCAGTGAGGAAGGAGACCAGGGTTACTGCTGTGGGTGAGGCAAGGACATATTTCTGCTTCCATAAAAGGCTGTAAAGAGGAAATACAGAAAAACCCTCCCCTCTAAGAGATGATTTGTCTTGCTACAGGAATCTTTATTTCACCTCGTAACTAGTAACGCCACGCAGGTGGGTGTTTGCAGCCTGGCACAAAGCAGCAAACCTAGACAAGACCGTTACCTTCTCATCCCAAAAGAGCATTAACAGCTGTGCCTCGAGTTGGGAAGGCCTTTTTTACTAAACTGGCGCAGATACCTGTCAGTGCCAGATGCCCTAAATCACACCATGATACCATCCAGCCTGTGAGGATACGCCAAAACCCAGCAAACTCAATCTTGACATTGTGTCTCGGATAAAGGTGACCGCTGGTGAGTCAGGGAACAATTCCTGGCAAATGGCTAGTCCTTACTGCGGGACTGCACGACACATTTGCTTTCTTCAGGGACCTCCTGACTGAAGATGAAAAGAGAAGAATCCAATTTGACACCAGAGAAGTGACCTCACCCCCTGAGGGACAAAACCAAGAGCATCGGTGCAGACTGTGTGGTAGGTGTGTGTCATTTCTCTCTTGCTGCTTGCCCCTTGGAGCACCTGAAAAGTTGGCAAGGGAATAATGGGATGCAACAGCTCTCCCACTGCCAAGGAGCACCACGTGGTTTTGCTCAGCAGAGGAAGGCGTGACCCTGGGGTTCCTTCTGCTACCCGAGGGAGGGAGAAGGCAGCACGGGGTCTTGCTGGGGACAAGGTGTAATGTGCTGGGATAACTGTGCCGTAGGGTTGGGAGAAGGAAGCAGCCTGACTCGGTCACCATCAGCACCATGTGCAGTATGGAAATGGAACACAAAATGAGGAAAATACGTAGGCCAGCCAGAGTGTAACCCCCTTCAAAAAAAGAATCATCATAGAATTGCTAGGTTGGAAAAGACCTTTGAGATCATCAACTCCAGACATTCCTGTCCACTACTAAACCATATCCCTAAGCACTTCACTTACCTCTGTTAAACCCCTCTAGGAACAAGGGCTCCACCCCCTCCCTGGGCGGCCTCTGACAGGGCCTAAGAACCCTTTCCGTGAAGAAGTTTTTCCTAATGTCCAATCTGGACCTCCCCTGGCACAGTTTGAAGCTGTCCCTGGGCGGCCTCTGACAGGGCCTAAGAACCCTTTCCGTGAAGAAGTTTTTCCTAATGTCCAATCTGGACCTCCCCTGGCACAGTTTGAAGCTGTTCCCTCTTGCCCTATCACCTGTCACTTGGGCTAAGAGACCAACATCCACCTCCCTGCAACCTCCTTTCCTTGGAGAAAAATCTTGGCACGTTCTGACCTCCACCAAGTGATTTTTACCACTGTAATGTCCATGCAGCGAACGTGAGTGGTGAGGTATGACAGAGCTCAGTTTGTTCTGTGCCTCGCCTTGTTGAAAGGCAAACCGCTGTTTCTCAGGAGGGGGATCGTGTCAAACCTCTCTGTTATTTTGAACTGTACTATTTGGTTTGCTCAGTGATTTCTTTTCCTCCTCGCTGAGGAGTCTTCTCTCTGCTCTGTTGAAATAAGCTTTCATGTCCAAGTAGGCCCTGCTGAGTCATTAAAGTGCATCTGTATCTTTCAGTGTGATCAATGGTACTTTTACAGTGGTTTTTATGAGGTTGTTAAAAATGTATGTTAAACACTGTTAAATCTATTTAGAGAGAGGTGGTGGATTCCTTACTGATAAAATGACCCTCTCCTCCACGTTAAAGCAACTTCACCCAAAAGAAACCTAAACTCGTGTGAGTCTGGCAATGTAACTTTGACATAAAAGCTTACTGCCTGTAATGGGTGGGGTCTAGAAATGACATTGTGAACTTCAAAGCGATGCCAAAATACAGATCTAGGCAAAGAGAACAGCTCTGGCCAGGCTATTCCAGGCTGCTGCAGGGGTGAAACGAGTGGAGAAGGCAGGAGAGAACACTGTCAGCCAAGAGAAGTAGGAGAGGAGTGGGGAGTAAAGTTTGCTGGTTCATTCCTTCCTGTTCTTTTTGCGAGGCAGCTGCCAGAAGAATCAAGATGCTGAAGAATGGCAGAAGAACACAGCACAGAGAAGCAAGGAAAAACTGGCAGCTGTGCTACCATGTGAACCGAAAACAGGTAAGAAATGCAATGAGAAGTCCAGCAAGTCTTTCATTGCCCACAGCACAGAAACCACATTAACTGTAAGGTAAGGAATAACTTCTCCTCGACCCAGTCACCTTCATTGTCCCGTTAGGACTTTCTGCTCTCCTCTATGATGGGGATATATGGTATTTTTTCCATGTTATGAACATGCATTTCTTTAGGGAATTTCTTTAGGGACTTGTGTTCTTGAGGTATCTATTGGTTCTCTGTGTCGTACAGGGCCCCATTTACAAACTGTAATGATTTAAATCTTCTAACCCCTCCTGGCTCCCATCAGACATCCAAGCTTATAATTCTTTATGCTGGAAAGTATTTTCTAGTTGCTTCTGAAAAGCACTGCACAAAATGTTTTCTTTCTCTAAAATCGGAAGCTCATCTAAATTAGCAATTCTGAGCTGCTGAAGGAAACACACAGAAGCAAAAAAGCTTTGAACTTGCATGTTCTGCTGCTGCATTTAAAATGAACTAAAGCAAAGCTGATTGCTAGGCCAAAACCTTTAAAGTTTCATCACAATACATCAGTGTGGCCTAGGTGGGCTCTGCAGACGGTTTCTTCGACTGGAGATAAAACCTGCAGAAATCTGCTCTGCAAATGCCATAAAGGCTGACTCGCCTATAAAATCTGACATAAGGACGTGCCCATAAGGATGCACATTTTTCATTCTGTTCTAATTAACATGATGCTATCACGTCTCTTCAAAGACAGGCACTGTTGTCACTGCACGCTCCTCTGGGATCAAGCCTCTCCTTAGCGTCACCGTTGTCGGTGCATTTGGCTGGCCCACTCTTGCAGGACTTATGTCACACTGTAATTTCTTCCAAAACATTCAGAAAGGGCTCTCACTCTCCCTTTCTCATTAGCCTGATGGAAAGAGCGTGTCTTGAGGCAGCTATTTAAAGATCCAGTCAGATGGAATTACTGAAAGCTGCTCTTTCATAGGCAAGGTCAAAATTGTTTGATAGGGTAAAAAAATTCTGTGGGGCTTATGTCACTGGGGAGAAAGCGCACATTGTGCCCTTGTATTTTCTTTGCAAGCCTTTGTTTCCACCATTTGCAGCCTCAGAGAGCTTGTGTTTTAGTGAATTGGCATCTCCGGATTGTACAAACCTCCATCCTCTTAATTCCTCCTACTCCTCGTCCACCGTAGTAGGAAGCATCCACCGTGGGCCACTTCTTGGTAGGCAAGGGCTCCTGTTCTTCCTCCTGGGAAGAAATTCCTATACTGTTTACTTTAAAAAGTCACTTTTTTCGCCTCCCCTGTGTGTCTTTGTGGGATGTTTCACTGGGGCGCACAGTAACTTCTCCACTGTTAGGAGTGAAAGATCAGGTATTTTGGTTTCCCCGGTGCTTACAAAATCTGGTGGTGTTTGGAAATGTTTTTTTATGTTTTGCATGGAAAAGCATTGGTGGCGACTGTTGGCAAAGTCCAAATGGGGAATTTAACTGTGTGGTCTACTGACAATTATGCTTTTCCTTTCTGCTAATAAAAATAAGCAAAACACTCATAAAGGGGAGGATTTGCAGTGGCTTCTTCTACATGAAATCCACTGCCCTCAGAGTGCCAGCTCACCAGCCCTGCTCATCGGGATTCAGCAGTGGCTGCTCGGCAGCTCTGCAAACAGAGGCGACACAGCCCATCGCCATCTCCTAAGCCTTTGTCCGAGCCGCTCTCGGCTGCCTCCGCTCAGTGAGGTGAGCCCAGTCGCGGGCTTTACTGGCAGGGTGCACTCGACTGTGCTCAAGCAATTGCCCGCAGTGAGACTAAGGGGAGAAAATACTAGAGAGACTGGAAGATCCTCTAGCACATTGGTGCTCGCAAGAGGGAGAGACGTTGCCTTGTAAGGGATCTTCAGTGCCTGCAATGCCAAAGCCGGGGGAAAATGCTGTTTAAGCCATACGTGAATCTTCAGACTGTACACAGCTGATATTCAATCTTTCTGCTTTTTCTGCAGAAGGGGAAAAATAACGTTCAGCTGTCTTGGGATAAAGCTCCTAAATATTTCTGTGGATTTGGGCTTAATTCATGCCACACTGAGAGGGCTGAGACAAAACAGAGATTTGGACTTCAGCCATCCCACTCTCAGCTTAAGGCTTCCCATGGGGCCGTTCTTTCTTCTTGAATAGCTAAGACAAAGAGATGGACTTGTGGAGTACAGGGAAGCACCGAGGAGTGGAATCGTGTAACCTGCTCGATGAGGGGAGCATCATCATACTGTACCTCTTTTGGAGGTGGCGGAGGCGGAGGGGGATCTTTGATGACCTGAAAGAGCAAAACATGTAAAAGCATAAGGAATTGCACTGGCAGCATCCAAAAGCCAACAGAAAATGTTAAGAGTGAACGGTTTCCATCTGATTTCCCCACATCTGCTTGCAGACTGACAACCAGTGCTGCCAGGTCCCTTGGGTATCGATTATCAAGGCCTTCTGGAAATTAACACAATCCGTCTAGTAGAAAATAACATCAATTGACTGGCAGACACTCTTTGGGCAGACGTGTCTGCCACTTTCCTTCCTGACCGGGTAAGAGTCAGTCAGTCTAAGTAATAGCCAATGAAGAAACCCCATGGAGTTAATTACCAAGCCTGCAAGGAGCAGCATCCCCAGGTCTGTGTGAGGCCTTGCATGATCCTGGGCCAAGATGCCTGCTTCCTCGTGCCGCACTGCTGGATAATTTCTGGCCTGGTGACAAATCTGAAATGCTTTCTGGTAGCTCAGGCTTCACATCTAGACATCCAGATCGCTTCTGCAGATCTCATGTTTCACATCTAATAATTTCAGCGTGGAGCTCTTCAACTGTTTAGCAGGGAGCACCTGCAAGAGGAGGCACCTTCGCAGGGCTGCCTAAACTGATTCTGGGTACGTCCCACTCTTAGGATAATTCACTTTTGCCTATTCTACAACTCTGCCTGGAGTTCCTTCCTGCTCCCTTCCTCACAAAGGGTATCATAAATCTCGGGGAGCGCCCTGGTGCTGACAGGTATCCACAGAACACCACGGGACAGGGAGAGGAAGACAGCAGCTCTCTGAAGTCACTGAGATGAAAACCGAATGCACAGCTGTTCTTTGGTAAGACAAACCAGTTTGTTACCTATGGAAGTACTTAAGCGATAGTGATTTTTTTGTCCCTCTATATTGTATAGAAATGACCAAAACATAGCCCAGGAACAGAACAGACTGCATTTCTGCTGTGCCTTATAGTGTATAACAGAACCAAAACAGTCCATGATGACAAACATCTCAGTCTCCTTGCACAGGATTAAGCACTTCGTTTGGAACACGTCTTATTTTATTCGCTCTGTGCTATTAATTACAGTACTTTCCTTGACTCTAGCACTACCTATAAATAATGTGATTACACAGATGTACAGCATCATGCATAAAGCGTGAGAGCGCTCAGTCCCTCTATGCAGAAAATCAGGTAGGAAAGGGAAAAGCCTGGCATGGCTGAGATGAGACCTGCTGCTTAAACTAGAGAAGAATCGCTCATTTTATTAGTGGAACATTCCTGAGAGCCAGATGGGAATTCCCACCCTAACTTCACAAGAAACAACACCACAGAGGGATCACGGGACGGATTCAGAGAGACACTTGGATGCTGAGCCAGGTCTTCCATAGCACGAAGATACTTAATTCTCACTGAAAGCAACTGAAAGGCTGGAAATGGTAAAACAGCACGTCCAATACATTGAGGGTCACCTTTTCTTATTTAATTCCCGTTCTTATTTTCCTTTTGCCTGTCTCTAGCAATTACCTCAGAAACCATATTCCGCTGCCAAGACTGCAAACTGTACGGGGACAGGCCTGGCTAGCCTGCGGATTTATTTAAATCCATACTAAATGGTATTTTCACTCCACTTTCTATAGCTCTACAATTCTTAAGTCTTGCAGGCTCTCCCGAGCAAAGACAATTTTGCTCAGTAAACATCTCTGCAATATGAGCTGATGTTCGCGTGGGCCCTGTGCCTGTTGCTAGTGATGGAATCAAAACTTCTACCCCAGTGGATCAAGAAAAACTAAAACTCCTCTTGCTGGACCCCACAAGGCTTCAAGTCTCGAGCCGTGACATTCCCTGAGCAGAGGATCTAATCCTGTGCCAGCTGCTGAACTCCCTCAAGCTACACAGTACACATTATGTGAAGCTAACCAATACATTAATTAACTGCTGCCTCTCATAGCTTCAGAAAATGAAACTTGCTTTAGATGTGACAGTGGTGTGAGAAAATAATCTGCTTTGAGTAGCAGAGAGTCACCCCTGCTGACAGAAGTGGAATGCAAGTGCCTCCATCCTTATGTTTCCACCGGCCCCTCACACACTCGTGCACACTGATTATTTCCAGTCCTGTGTGGTATTTCAGATGAAATCAGCAGAAAGCTATTCTTAAAAAAGAGAAATCTGAGGAACTCGTGCACCCTTGGCAGAAAACAATACAAATGCAGCATGAAACTGCACGTACCGAGGATCATAACACTGCAAATTCACTTCTCCCAAACTGGATTCAGATCGCTTAAATATGGAGAGTGAATAACAGTGCCATCTGATTAACCCCACCTAGAGATGGACCACTTCCTAATTTTGTTTTGTTTTATCATCCTCGTCACCAGGCAAGGCCGCATCTCATTTATTTAGCTGCAAAGAATGAGACTTGAGCTTGGAGGAGAGCCGATTTCTTAAAAAAACAGAAAGAGAGACGAGAAGCGAGTTGCTTCAGGCAACGGTCCCTTTGATCTGCTCATTAACACGTTTCAAATGTTCGCGTGATGTGGGCATTAGGAAATGTCAGCACCAGAGCCTGAAGCCAGCTTGATGCGATCATATGTTCCGATATCGAGGGAAGAGTGAGAGAACTGTCAGCAGCGAACTGCCTTTAAAAAGGGGGGAGCAGGAGAAGGAAAAGGAGTTCCCCTGCCCCAGTCTCCAAAGTGTTCCTGGACCACACAGCAAGGGACGCTGCTGAGCCCAAGTCCTAGCCTGGATGAAGTGGAGTGCTCAAACCTCACGGAGCCGAGCGCTCTGCCTGCTCCTGTGGCTCTGGATGCTCATTCCATTCTGTCTGCAACACCTTCTGCTTCTCTCTCTTCCATTTGGTTCTGAGGCATGGGGCGCCTAAAAGGTTTGCTGCTTTCTCCCTTGCTCCTGTTCCTTGTCCCGTGAAGCTGACCGACCGCTCTGCTCTGCCAGGGAACAGACTTGGAGGAAGGGAAGAGGAGGTCCTCGCTGGCCCTGCTGTGCTGCCTCTCTTGTCCGGGAGACAGGCACCAAGGCCCAAACTAGATTAAATAGAAGGGTCATAATATAACAGGAAGGCCCTCAGGTGCAGCCAGGACTGGAAGAACAGACACAGAATAACGATCTGAGGAAGCAGACATCAAAGCAAGAGGAAAGGAAGAGCCCTCATTTGGGAACAGGTTCCATGCAACAGAATGTGGGTTAGGAACTCAGCACTGTTATAGCAGTGAGCCCTAAGATTGCCTTTTCTTTTTAAAGAAACAAAGAATATCCATGAGTGGTGGAAGGAAACAACAGAGGACACGGACACTTGAAGGGCCATGGTTTCATTGCTCCCATAGAAGTCTCAGGCTCCTTTGTAGTAACAACATCTCCATTTACAGCTCAAGACTTGCACGGTAAGAGCCAATTGCTCCTGTGACTAACGCTGTATGCAGAAAAGGTGCTCGGGGTAAGCTGCTGTCCTGTACCACAGACATCAGGGAGGAAAAGACTTCAGCACGAGGTGAGTCAGATCCAAGGGACATCATCTTACAGCTGAGATGACCAAAGACAGAGTCCAGCCCTAACAGCACGGTGCGCCTTTGGCTGCCAAGGTACTGCCTTTGCACCGCTATTTGTTATAAAGGGCAGCTGTTTGACTTAACTGGGCTTGAGCTTACGCATCCCTGCACAGCTCTGCATGATGTTTTCATTTACACGTGGAATGTGAACTGAACTCCATTCTCTTGTAACAGGCACGAGCTGTTGCAGCTGATACTGTCATTGTACTGGCGTAGAACCAAATGGGCAGGAAAGGAGCCCTACAGGACTATATGTTTGGCCCTTCGCATAAAGAAATCCAGAAAGCACCTTAGTGACTGTCATTAGGGCGCCAGCACTGGACAGATTCCTGCTCTCAAGGGACTGAGGTGCTGCAGACACTCCCTACGGTAACAAGAAGAAAATGTATATGGATTTTCACTGTGCCATGGGAATGGGCCACTGATGAGCAGAGACTTCCAAGCACTGACCGATGGGAAGAATCCCTAGATGTTTTATGCTACATTTACATGTGCAAACCTGATGCTGAAAAAACCAACATCCACTTGGCAAGCGGTTGAAGCCACATACACAGTTGATGAGTCTGATGTGATCAATTGCCCTTCCAACTGTATGAGTCTGGGCTAACGCAAACCCGAGGCGGATGGATGATGTTCTGACAGTCCTATTGAGCTAGTGACAGGGTTTCGGTGAGGTAACTCACTCTGAGAGCTCTGCAGAATAAAGGAACGTGAGGTTTCCTGACAGCAGTCAGCTCAGAAGGAAGTGTGTTTGTCTTGGGGGGGGGAAGAAGAAGGAAAAATTGAGAAGTCAGGAAAAGGACAAAAGAAAAGAAGCTGCTTTCAGCTCTTCAGCAAGGATATGGTAATCCTCCTCAGCATGTACACAGGAGCAGTGGAATGGCTCACTCCAAAGTAGGCCTAGAATTAGCTGGCAGGAGACACTGGGAAGAAGTTACTTGGCTTCAGATAAGGTTTTAAATTGTGTTTTACATGCGTATTTTTAAAATAACTAGACTTTGAAACAGAAAATGTTTGCTTTTCTACTAGTATGAGTCTACTCTTTCTTTCATTAGGTGGGTATCTTCATACGGATCTCAAGTCTTCCTCTTCCACAGGAAGGCCCACAATATAAAATAATGTTGAAGTAAATGAATAACAGACAACCTCCCTAGATCCCTGGTGGGGCTGGACTGTGGAGAATCAGACAGAATGGAGTCTTTTTGTTAGAGGAGAGCCCGTCGTTCCTGCCTCAGAAACCCTGGACCACAAGGATGCCGATGGGCACTGAGGACTGGTTGCCCTAGGAGAGCCTGAGGCCTGACCAGCTACACCAGCACTCCTGACTGGGTGGGATTTGGTGTGTCAGGCAGGAAAGGCAGTTCCACAAGGCAAGGAACCAGTAACAGCCTCCAAGTAATCTCCGCTCCCCAAGTCCTCAGCGCTGTCGTTGAACTGGATGACTAACAAACCTTCCTGATTTAAGTGCCCCAGCATGCCAGGAGGCTGAAGGAGAGTTAGTGAAACAGCACTGCAGGCTGCTGCTGGAAGGATAAAACATGCACTCAGATGAAGAGAGATGCAGTGTCTGCAGGGGATTATTAACAACAATAAGGGATTTCCAACTTGAGAGCCTGTAATGGACTACAAAACCCAATTTTACTGATTGTACTTTTAAAATGGTCCTTAATTTCAGGATAACATCTGCACACCACCATGGCCACCAACTCTCCAATGACAGACAAAAGGGTTTTATCAAAGATTTCCCAGAAATACAACACGTGCTCACTCAGCAGAAAGCCAGTGTGCAGCGTACCAGCATGCTGGTGCTGGCTCAGGTGTATTCAGAGCTCACACAGCCAGGAGCACTGCTAGGAGTGTTGAAGCTGGTCTCTTTCATTTATTGAGTATCACTAACAAAAGAGAACTCCCTCAACAGATGGCTTTATGTCTCATGTAGCTCTCCTGTTACTGAATCTGTTTCCTATGGTATCTGTGTTTCCCAACAGATGAGTTGAGTTATCATCATGAGTCACACCTCTAGTGCCTTTTTCTAACCGCAAGTACTCACCACTTTGCAGCAGAGGGGCCAGAACCACCAGAGCAGACCGAGTGCCACCAACAGCAGCAGCACGAGAACAGCAATGAGTGCCGCCACGCCGCTGGACTGCAGAGAAAGCAGAAGGATGGCATCAGTGCACAGTGCAAATAACTGCTGCCTGGTATTCCCACCCACCCCGAAACAGCTTCTTACTGGTCAATACGCATCCCAAACCAATTGTTCCCACTTGTCAGATCCTGTTCTTGCCCACAGAGGAACTCCCCATGCGGGATCGAGAAGGGGGTCTTAGTCAAATCTGTTTGGCACAAGCTCAGTGCCACCCTCTGTTTTAAGTCTCCTTGGTTCCACAAGTTAGTGTAACAGGTGAGCTAGGATGCTTCAGCGGGAGCTGCATATCACAAGGAATGATGTTTCAACATGAAAAGAAGAAAAATGCAACAGGGACCTTGTGAAATCAGATGTTATTCAGGCTTCAGCTGGGAAAAAAGGAGAGGAGGGACACACCTGGAATTACTAAGGCCGGCATACACTATGAATCTGTCAGAGCGAGAAGAGTTGTGCTGGGGATACAGGAGTTTTAAATGGAAGGAGAAATGGAGCCTTGTTCTAGTACATGTCGGTGCAGCCAGGAAGAACAGGTAAGACGGGTGGCTCGGTGCCTAGAGGCAACAGATTCTTTGATTGTTTCACTGCCGTGATGTGTGTTTGCTTGGGAAGGCTCTAACTTGCAGGTCTTGTACCCCAACTGGCCATCAGCTACTCGGCTACCAGCATGAGTGGAACAGTTCTAGCAGTGACCCATTTCTTGCTGTTGCCCATCTGCTACTATGGAAACAGCAGCTCTCCTTGTACAGAGTTGCTTTTGCTGCAACTTGTATGGAAGGCAAGGAAAGAACTAAAGAGGGTGATCCGAAGCTTTTTCTCCCAGTGTACACCTGTACATCCCATTAGCGAAAGCTTCTGACTGCAAGGCAGCACTGTTCAAGTGCGGCACAGGTAAGGCAGCAGTACCCAGAGATCTGCTTTGCATTAAGGCTTTGTTTGTACTGATTTGTGCACCTCTGCAGTTTTGAAGGGGGCACGGGGTCAGACTTCATGTGTGCGGCTCTCTCTTAGGGGACTAGGTGAAGAGAAGGATGTGCACTGTCAGTCCCCAGCACCCTCCTGTGACATGAGAAAGGCTGTTGCAGTATGCTGTGGTGTGAGGCTGAAGCACTGCCCAATAGTAGAGAGGCCCTGTTTTACCACAACGAGCTTTTAGCACTAAGCACAATCAGCATAAAAGCCCAAACTCTCAAATACTGTGTGAAATCCAGTTTGACTCCAGTTATTACAGAGAGAAGGGTAACAGATGATTACTAGTGATCAATAACAAGTTAACAGTCACAGCTTTTAAAGGCAATGAGTCATTACTACAAGAGAATAAGTATAGTAATTAAGAAAGATCCATCACCAATTATCCCTTTATCATCATAATCATCATCCAGATCTGCAGTTACTAGGAAGCTGCCTTTTCCCAGTGAGGATGTGGAGAGCCTGTCCCTGGACGGCTGGGAGGCCGTGCAGCATATCCACTCGCAGATGAGGTGTGTGACCATCGCTGCGAGGTTTTAGCTTTTATGCCACTGAACAACTTCCACTACCCCAAAACCACAGAGCAGTGCACACAGTCATGTGACAGGGATGATCCACGGGCATCCACACTGCTCTCAGCTTGGCAATCTGGCCCTGGCACTGCATTCATTCCTCTGACCCATGGAGGAGTTACCTTCTAAATCTTTCATTCATTCACAATCTAAGTGTGACTGAAAAACTGTCTCATTGGTCTAAGTATGAGTTACAGTTTGTCTCTTGAATCTCTTGAACAGAGAACTGTGATTTGTGCAGTGTGTGTTTTTTCAGCTCTTGGCTCATTCAGTCTTCCTTCCTGAAACTGAAGGGCTGAGCTGAGACAACTCTGATTTTTAGTTACCAAAGTATTTAGTTATTAAATGAAGAGAAGAAAAATGACATTTTTTCTCTTTTAGGTTGATTTACTTACAAGCAATTAAAAAAATCCTACTGGAAAAATACACACTCCTACGCAGGAGGTACCATTCTGCATGCTGCTGTGCCTGACAGGAAAGCTGCAGTGAAGTCACACTTCAAATGAGAAAAATTGAAGGAAGCGTGGTGTCCACACGCAGCACTTCTCCAAAACCTCCATCCCTACCTAGCAGTCTTGTGTCTGCCTGCAAAACTTGTAACCACCCTGCCTGTGTGATACAGAAGAAATGAATGAGAGCACAGAGGTGAGATTAGAGTTTTTATGTATCAATTTAGAAAAGTTGCTGACTGCCCGGTGCAGGGTTGATCCAAGAAGTTGTTTTCACCTGGGGGGGTTTAGCCTGGAGGAGGCTGAGGGGAGACCTCACTGCTCTCTGTAACTACATGAGAGGAGGTTGTGGAGAGGAGGGAGCTGGGCTCTTCTGCCAAGGGCCAGGGGACAGGACGAGAGGGAATGGCCTCAAGCTCTGCCAGGGGAGGTTCAGGCTGGACATTAAGAACAAATTTTTCACAGAAAGGGTGATTGGGCACTGGAACAGGCTGCCAAGGGAGGGGGTTGAGTCACCTTCCCTGGAGGTGTTTAAGGCACGGGTGGACAAGGTCCTGAGGGACATGGTTTAGTGTTTGATAGGAATGGTTGGACTCGATGATCCAGTGGGTCTCTTCCAACCTGGTGATTCTGTGATTCTGTAAGCCTCGGACAGAAGCGTAGCAGGGTGCTCGCCCTGCCCTAACCCTGCACAGGTGCTGCAGCCTCTGCCTGGCAAAGACTGTCTCCTCTTTAACACGGCCGAGAGCCTGCACTCCTCACACAGGCATCAAGGTTGGGTATCTTGAGTTACGTACCATTAGGATCATATAATCCTGTACAATTATTGCCACTTTCCACATGGAGGCTTAAGTGCTAAGGTTGTGCCTAGCTTGCTGCAGCCTGCGCCCAGCGATCCTGCTCACGAGAGCTGTGCTGGAGTGGGACCCCAGGGGACTGTGTCACACTTGGCTCTTGGGACAGGACTAGATCAATACTGAGCAAGTCTCTGGTGGCGTGGAAGCTTCCTACATTTAAAAGCCACAGCTGCACACTGTGCTCAAGTGGTTTTTTATAATACATTTAGCCCACAATACAGCGCCCACAGAGACCAGGGAGACAGAGACACTGCTCGGATGTCAGGGCGGAGCACGCCTGGGAGAGAGGGAAGATTGTAGGGCTCTCCCGGTACATGTAGTTCTGCGCGTGGTGACATCAGCAGCCCTGGAGCAACTGGCCAAACAGATGCAGTGGAGGGAGCGTGTGTCAGAGAGCAAAGCTAAGTCTCCAAGCCTGGAGAAGGAGATGTCTTTCACGTATTAGGAAGTCTCACGTGACACATACTTCACTTGTCTGGATCCTGCAGAAAGGATCTTCCTAACAGCTAAAAACTCATTGTTTGGTGCAGCAGTCTTAAAAAACAGGCTGAAAGTGTGTCTTGAAGTACAGAGAAAGCTATTTAGGGCCTATATATGAAGAAATCATACCATATTCTGAGTGTGTACTGGTGTATTTTTTAGTTAGGTGGATTTGGGCACTGTAAAAGATCTGAGAGGAGTTGCCATGCACTGAGGCTCTGCACTGAGAGATCACCCATGGCAGAACAAAAAGAGAGGGTGGATTTCAGGATTCTACACAGAATGATGTTAACCATGTACTTACACACTCCGATGCGGTGATGGTTAACGAGCTGGACATGAAAGATTGTCCTTCACTCAAACGCACCAACACTTCCAGCGTTCTGGAAAGAAGGAGGAAGAGGAAACAGTCATCAGTCGCAGTACAGTCGGTGCAGGTGCGTACGTGGCGCGGGGGCACCTGTGTGCACAGACGCTGCTCCAGGAGAAGAGAAGGGCAGTCGGGACCCTGCAGCTGCACCAGGCGTGGAGGTGAAGCCACAGACATCACAGAACCCACGTGATTACTTTGTGGCATCTCGGAATCTCTGCTGACTTCAAAGTGACCAAGCTGCAACAGGGCTGGACCCTGCAGCTTTCAGAAACCCACTGTGGTCATTTGAGACGGAGCCTTCTTGTCCTCAGCCTATGCTGCTTCCCGGGAGCAGTGCACGTTCTGTGTCGATTGCTACTGGGAATCATTTTTATCTATCAGCAGAGCCCTCTGAGCACAGAACGCCCCTTCTATATTCCACGTAACACAAAATCCTCCAAAAACTTTTACGTAAAAGAAATCAAAGTTCAGCTGTAAAAAAATCACGGTTTTGTCTGTTCCCTCAGCATCACTTTACTCATCTGCAGACATAATGGATAAAAATGTCGGATAATTATAAATGGTCAAGACTTTATATAAATAGCACATAAACACTGCATGCAAATAGTGTGTGGTTTACATTCTACAAATTAACCCTAGCAGAAAACAACACATGGTGAATGTTAAACATAAGAAGGCTCTTCAGCTTCTCTGGCTGGGATTCCCAAGACTCAGACAGTTTATACTATGCAGAGATGTAATTAAATAAAAATATAGATATCCTTGAGCTGGAATGATTAATCGCTTATTCCATTCTTACATGTCGTGAGTTTTTATTCTGGCACAAATGCTTCAGTCAATATGGAGTCCAGAGCTACTTTAACTAATTTGGCTAATTCCTTTTTCAGTTTTAGTAAAAATTAAGTAAGTTGCTTCCACTAAACTAATTTTCAAATGATCTGTGTTATGAATAATTGATCAAACAGAAAGAATAACTCTAATTTACTCCTAATTATTACTGGAATAAGTGACTCAGAACAGATAAAAAATGAATTCAGCTCCCTTCCAACAGCAAACTGTACCAAAGCTTTGGTTAGTGATGGATTTTTTAACGTGATGCTTTTTCTTACTATGTTTTATTTCCAGTGTTTTGCTTTGCCAGCATAATGAGAAAAGCAGTAGGAAATTTCAGAGTGACATTTGTGCTGGAGTTTGCCTGGTGCAGCAATCCTGTCGGCTGCAGCGCGAGGGGACGCCGGGCAGCCACGGGCGGCAGGGCAGTGCTGCTGACACAGCCTGTGTGCTGACAGCCCTCCATGAGGACACTGCTACGGGTAAACTCTTCAACCTCTTGGAGATCTCTGCATCATCAGTGCCTCACATGCAGGGCTTTGCTGCCCAGGGCAGCTGTAGCCCAGCTATATGGACCTAACTCCAGTGGCACCTTGGTTCCACCACTGTGTTGGCTGCGACTGCACAGCTCTGAGTCACTTCCTCGCACTGGGAGGGAATAACGAAACTCAAATGAATCCACACAAGTATTTTTGGATGGCGACTCCTCAGTTAGGCACAAAATGAAAAATTAATCTCCCAAGTATTTCATTTTCCCCCATTAGCCTTGTCTTTTTAAACCATGGCTCCGAGAAGCAGCCCACAGGCTCCACACCTTGGTTACAGCCCAGAAAGGGCTTTCATCATGGTCCTGTTTCCTGAACGCAGCAGTTATTTGGTCTTTCTACTTTTTCTGGACTTCCCTAAGTAATGGTGGGTGCTTTCCCACTGGCTGATTATGGTGTTGGGTTCAACGCCTGCCAGCATGGTAAAAGCCCTTCCAGCTGCTCTAATTCCAAATGTAGGGCACTGTGCAATTTTGATTTTGAAATTGAATCATGTTCTTTTAGAACCCTGATCCTTGTATGCCTGACACTGTTTCCGACCTTATTTTAACTGTGCCTAAATGCACTGTAGGTTTTCCTTAGCTCTTTTATCTTTCTTTGGGCAAAACTCCCACTGAGACCACAATAATCCAGTGAGGAGCTGCTGGCTTTGGCCAGTCACACCAGACTGGAGCTGCCGCCAGCTGCTGGGGTCAAATTTCCAAAATGGTTTCAGATGCTCGCTTTCTCCCCATTTCATTTGTTTTTTAAAAAGTGATTCCGAATCCTCAATTTCCTAATTTTTTTTTCCTGGTATCTAATCAATCCCCTTTGCTGCCTGACAGTATTGTTCTTCCTTCTGATGTGTGTGTTTCTATCAGGCAGGAATTTTTTCTAACGTCCATTTTTTTATCCTCTCTCAGTTTGGGGATTTGCACACCACACACACCATCAGTCCCAGACCTACATGGCTGAAAAGGAAGATGCATCTGTGGCACCGTCTGTAACGTCGTACGCTCGGGCTCGTGTGTTTCTCAGGTAAGCAGCCAGGAAACAAAATACATCTGAACTATCAGAAGTGCTGTTGAGGCATGTTCTCTCTCTGCTGCTAGTGTATCTCAAACTGCTACTCACATCTAATTTCATTCTCCTGCATAAGAAAGCCCAAACAAAAAAACCTGCTAAATCCTCTAAGATGGTAATATAAATTATTTCATACAGATGTTTGTAAAATTAGGCTTCTAAATGAGGTCTGTAGGAAACCAATCCCTTCTTTTGCAGCAACGCTTTCTATGTGGCTTCCTGCAGGCTGCCCCACGCCACGACAGGTCTGCCAGCAGAACCTGGGGTGCAGGTCGTGGTTCACCCTCGGGGTGGATGCTCTCACTTGTTAACACACTGCCTCTCACACTCACTGCTGCCTTGTGTGACAGACAGCACATCTCAGGAGTTCCTGGGCCCATGACTTGGGCTTCCCTAGACAAAGTCCAGCTTTCGAGACTTATCAGTTGATCCTGTTAAACTTCTCACTCCTTTCCTTGCATGTTAAAGCTTGAAGCAAAAGTCACCCTTTTTAACTCTGCCTTCCCTGTGTCGCTGAGTGAGCTACAGACTCCTGCTACAACATGTGTTATTTTATTGCATTTCAAGGGATGGTTCTCTTTTGCCTGTGAATGGAACATGTATTGGTCTTGTTGTAGCAGTGCCCCGTATCTCCCACCCCTGGGCTGTTTGCCACTGAGAGCCTGTGAACCTTGGCTAAAACGTGCAAGGTTTATATGACTTTGGCCTTCATATGACTTTACATGCTGCCTTCTGAGATCAGACTCTGCTGGTCTGATCCTTGCTCACAGCAATGCCTCTGGACACTGCTCCAGCGTTGCAGAAGGCAATACGAACGGGCACAGACACCACCTGTGCCCAAAGGAAAGCCGGGTCTACAGCTCCCTGACCTCCCAGAACTGCGGAAGAAGCAGGCTTCGAGTTCCTGGTGCCACCTCAGTGACGCGCTTTGCATCCCCCAAGCTCTGGCTGTCAGACAGCCTGACAGATCCCAAGAAAAGGCTCACTGAGCACATCAGCTCTTGCCGCAGATACGGTGCGGTTGGAACAACCGGCTTCCCTATCAGCTTCCATTCTCATACACAGCTGCAGGGATGAGCCAGCTGAGATTTCATGGGAGTTGATCATACTCGCGCAGTTCTGGAAGCCACAGAGTGAACTCATACAGATAATTATCTCATCTTCAAAAGGATGAATCTGTCAACATGCAAAATACTCTTTTCCTGAAACTGTCATGTCTGTAGGGTATGGGAAATGTGCCTGTTCATTTCCTTAGCATCCACCTGTTTAAAGGGCTGTGTGTACTTCTGTTCATATCAACCCTGCCCCTTCAACTCTGGAGTTCCGAAAACCAAGTGCCCTTTTCCACTTGACTTGTTGACAGATGCCCAAGAGAAAGTGTTATACATAAATACACCCCAAGTTTACTAGCGATTGTTCACATGTGAGGCTTTTAGTCCTGCACTCACATGAACTGCAAGGATTTTGAAAATAAAATGACTTCCAGCATGTTTGGGGCACCTTCATTTCCCACTGGTGATTCTCAGTGTTCCTCAGTAAAGCTGAGATCAGCTGAGCTGAGCCAGCCTCTGTCACCATGTAATAGGCCAGATCCTTCAGGCTTCTGCTGATGCGCTTTCCTGCAGACTGGATGAATGTGATTTAAAGGGTCATGAGGCTGCCGTGTGTTTTTCGTGACCAGCTTAGCTCCCAAGGGGAGGAGCAGCATGGGTTCAGTCAGCTGGCTGTAGGACCATCCCTTCAGTCTAGCTGGCAGAGGTCATCAGGAACACCTCAGAAATGCGGCCACAGGCACCAGATGCCTGGTTCTACCAGTCAGTATAGCCAGATCTCCCAGCAATTACTGACGTGATTTACATGACTGCACCCACAGCACCTTAATTGCTTTGCAGTGACTCAAGGAACATTGCCTCTCTTTCAGCTGAGGAACACAGCGCAAGACAAGAGCAGAGGAGGTAGCCCGACCTTAGTACAAAAGGAACTACCCTGGTTTTACAAGGAAAGATGGGGCTGATGCTCATTTCATATGAGTACAGAGCAAAACCAAGTACTGCACAGCAGTTTCTCTCCTCAGGTGAGGTAGGTATAAAACCTACCAAGGACTAGGAAGTGTGAATGTTGAGAGTTCTGCAGCAATCCGGGATGACCTCTTCCAACACCCAGACAAACCCTCACCCTGCTGTGTGACACAGTCTACGTGGGCCACAGGCTCCACGTTACATCTGCATAGACGGGAAGGGGACACAGATCAAGGACAACCACCAGAGGTTCTGATGATCATAGCCTGCACATGCTGTGCACAAATACCTAGCCTGGCAGTTGTACCTGAGGACACCAGGAGTGGCTTCCCTAGGTCCAGCTTGACAAGGCTGCAAGAACAAGCCTGGTGGGAAAGGCGAGCGCAGCCCTTCCTGCTGTTTCCCAACAACACAGCAGTGCCCAAATCCAGCAGCTTTCTGAGGCTTTTAGCCAGGACGTGCCCTCCTGTCTTCCGATCACTTCTCACGCAGCACTTGGGACCAGTGGAATCAAAGGGATGGCAAAAAAACCATGTGTAATTAATGTGCTGTGCAGATACTCACAAGCTCTGCTGCGTTCTGTGCACTCGAGTCAAGGGCGCTGTTTTCCAGCGGTCTATACTTATAAAGCAATTTCATTGTAATGGGAAGAACTGTGGGGTTTATTTACAGCTCACAGCGCCTGCTCAGGGTGGGAGGGATTTCCCTGTATTTTGTCTGTGAATTCTCACTTTTTGGATGGGAACCAATCCCGGAGATCTTGGTCAGGAAAGGGCTTTTAAAAAATGTTCATGTTTATGCCCAAAGTTAACCACAGGACTCTTGCAACTTTAACCTGCATCGGCCATGGCCCAGTGGCTGTCCTAATAAATAATGTACCAAAACATGTAGCCCGGGAAGACCCAGCAGTTGCAATTCTTTCTTTCCTTTATGTCCACTGCTGTTTTATTGTTACGGACGAGGAGCGCGGCCCGGTACCATATGTCACCGCAGCCCTGGTCTAAAGCATCTCATACCCTGTGAAATACAGCTGACATTTCAATCCACGGTAACCTATTTGCAAAGTATTCATTTGCTCCTTACTTTATGAGTCCCCAATAAAAGGCTGCCATTTTATGACCCATTAAAAAAGATGAAAAAATTAAATAAAATTGTGAAAGACATTTGCTGGAAGTAATAAATAATTTACCTCCAATTTTCACACACTGAAAATTAAACTGGCAACTGCTCAAAAAGTTATTAAAATTATGGTGACAAAGGTATTTCGGTATCAAGCGCCAGCACTAAAGTAACTAAAATCCTGTACATAGGAAGGAAGGTAAAAAAATACATCTACATATTTAAAGGGTGCTTTCTCTCTAAAAACCTACCTCCGTGAATTACTATACAAGTTTATGGCACAATTAATATTAGTAGGTGTATGTGTTCTGAATAGATCTGCACATACACATGGGTTGTGAGTGTGTCACAGGTGTCACAGCCACTGCCCGCGGGCTGACCAGCAGTGCTGGCGGGTGGAACCACTGACTGCAGGGTGAGTTTCTGCGTGCCTGCTGCTCTACCCCCACGGTATTTCCCATCTTCTGCCTGAGAATCTGGCAGCGCAAAGGGCTGACACCTGGAGGAGGGGGAAACTGAAACTCCTGGTGACCAACAGCATGTTCTTGTTTCTCACACCATTCACGGCTGGAGGAAACAGGAGTTGGCGTTTGGTGCAAGTGCTCCGTGTTTTGGAGTCTGAAGGAACAGCCCCACTGCCAAACAATTCCAGCCTCGCTCCAAAGGCAGAGTGGCAGGTCTGCCGTGCTACCCCTCACATCTGAGAAACAGGACATCAATTTCACTTGATCAACTTTAGTTGGAAATCTCTGGTCAGTATTTGCTGGGGACACAACACATGGGGACCCACACATGGGCACCATCCGCAGCACCGAATGACCTTTCTCCAGGGTTACTGAGCACTCCAGGAGGACACGTCTGACTGCGCCTGAGGATGCAGCCCTGCAGCAGATGGAGGTGATGCAAAGCCACCAAGGAAAGTCTTTCAAGCCCCTGCTCATATTTAATCATTTTTCCTGAGGACAGCAAGACCTGCACACTGCAAATCATCATTTTGGTAAAGAATTGGTACAAACGCTTCCCCCCACAGGCACCCCTCAGTGTAACTTAGAACTGACATACATTCAAATTACAGTTCTCATGGGATCCCCTCCTGCCAGCAGGGCATCCCAAACACGGGTGTATGCAGCTCTAGCTTTTTCTAAGAAACAGACAGAAGTGCAGAGATACACGAGTATTTCACTGCTGGGAAGCAGTAGTGAATCCAAAAGAACTGGGAACCAGCAATGAATTAGCTCTGATCTCATGGAATCATGGGAACCTGCAGTAACAGGGTATGAAATGTCATTATTATGTTAAATTAGTCTATTAATTCAGCTCAGGATACTATGTCCACTGCATAATATTAAGCACTTAGTTCTGCTCATGCACTCTTTCTTAATGCTCTGGGAACACTGCGTGCCCTATTGAGGAACGTGAAGGACTGCGTTAGAAATTGCTGCTGATCTTAACATCGGATCCATATGTCTGAGGGGCCAGTTAGCCTATACAATTCATTGAGGATGTTTCCATCTGTGAATAGTTCCCATTATAACCTAATTGTATCAAACTAAATGTATTTCTAAAATATTTTCAGAAGTTAATATTTATAGCAGACATTAAGGCTAATCCGGCCCTATTTCTGGCTTGCCCCCACCTGAGCTCATTTCTCTGGCGCTTGCGAAGGGGTCAGTTGTGGAACATGAGTAACTACTGACTGCAAACCCTAGTGTCTGTTATTTTTCTGGGAACAAAATGCTTGCACAGGGGGGATAAAAGCTGAAGTGCTGGTACTGAAAATAATACCGTGTCAGTGGTTTGGCCAAGGAGTCCAGGTGGGAGTGGATCTCACTCAGGTTAACTCACTTTGCCTGGCGCTGCTGGGGAACAGCAGCTGTTTGCGTTGAAGGATAATGTTAACATGGAATCTGTGAGCTTAATTAGCCATGAGTACATCAATGATGGAGAAGTATTCCGGTCACCTGAGCAAAGAGGCTCTGCAATGAGAACAAGTGAAAATGATCTGATCTGAGATGGGCAGCAGGAAGTTAAAAGTCAGAACTGGTGTGTTACGACTGGTTGGCTACTGCTCATGGCAGAGATGGAATGGCTGAAGGAAGCCCAGCGTTTGTCCTGGTGGTGGATGCTTCCAAAGGTAGAGTTACAGAGCTGGTTACAGAGGGGGATCTGCTCATGTGGGCTTACTGGGCTCTTGCCTTATTAGATGAGTAACTGGTACTGTCACAAATTTCAAGTCTCTTAGTCAACAGCTGCCTCTTACCTGAGAAATCCTACTGAATCCTACTTTAACTGCTCCCCTTCTCTTTGGACAAGGTGTCCTCCAAGCAATGCGTAGCTGCAATGTATTTCATAGCCTGTGGAGGAGCCTTTCAAAATGGGTCCTCAAACCCACCCTTGAGTTTCTAAACAAGTGGCTAAAAGTGCTCATCGCACGCATTGCCCCTAATGTTAATAAGTACTTTAGTTCTGTGGCCAAATTATTCTCTTGCCTTAGTAGTTACAAAAGCTGCGATAAGGCTCTTTAGTTAATTATACCACAAAAAGAAGGTAAATGTAACTTCTTAATTGGAAAGAGAATAGAAAATGCTCAACACTGCCATGAAGTACCACTTCCTTCATAGATGACCCTAAAAGATACACGAGGTGAATCTGCAGCTGGTGTACGATTTCCCTCCTTTGGCACTTATACAGCACGTTGCCCTAAATTCTACCTTTCTCAGCCAAGTTTTGTCAACAAGTGACAAAACAAAAACCATAATAGTAATTCCCACCATGGCTGTAGGAAACAACAGCAGTTATCTCCTTCATCTGGATTTTGGCTATGCATTTCCACGGTACAAGAAAACTTAAGTTTCATACTACTTCTCAGTATTTCTTAAGGCAGGCAGGCAAACCCTTCTACTCAAATTAATGAACTTGACAAAGTTATGGGCTTGTGGAATAAACAGATGATCTCATATGGTTATCTACACACTGTGGGAATTGCAGGGGGTGTATTTGAGCGTGTGCGTGCGGCTTATGTGGAAGTTACACCTAGGGAGACTTGCGGAGAGCATCATTAGAGAGGTTCAGACTTATTTTGTAATAACATGTTTTGAGTTTCTTAGTTGGTCTGTTTTGTGTTTTCCTTCCATCTGGTAAGAGGAATGCAGAAAGACAAAGGCTAATTTTAGCTGACGATTGTTACTGAGTTACTAAATCACACGGTGCAGAAAGGTCGCGATGTAGGATGAGCACAGCAGTGATTTTTAGTTCTGAAATATGTGCATTGTAGGCAGTGTGACTGTTGGATGGGATCTGCGTGCGAGAGGTTTGACGGTGGCTGTGGTGGTTCTGTCATGCCAACACTGAGCTAATACGACGTGAAAATCGGTGCCGCGTTAGGTCTGAGTACTCGCTTACTGCCTGTTTGGTTTGGTTTTTAATGCTCACAGCAATAGAGGAAGTAAGACTGTGTAATCCGAACAATAAGTTAATGACACTTTTTGTGTGGGAATGTAAATCTGGTTACCATTCGTGCCCAGCCCCCACTCGCATGCGTTTCCAAAGGCACTCAATATGCCTCCTCTGAGAGAACTAATGATGCTTTATCAGCTCACTCGCTATTTAGTTATTTATTTCATATTTGCTTGAAGAATTGGGCCAATGTTTTTGAAAGCACATTTAACTATACCATATGCCTACTTAAATCATCCCTATCAAACAAGTTGTAGGATGACGCTCCGGTTCATTCTGTTCTGTTTTCCCTTCCTTCACAATGTGTTTGTGTATATTTATCCAATTTGTTCTGTTCCTCTTGCCAAATTGCAGGTTTGAGATCTCGGCTAGCCAGGGGCAGCTGCACTATTGTTGCTGCTGTACAAAACAAAGGTCACAGACTGCGCCCGTCTCCTACAACTAACGGCAGCTGCGTGTTATCCAGTGCGGTACAGGCGCAGAGCGAGTGGGTTCACGGGCACGCAGGAGTAGGAATAAATCTTCCTTGCTAAAGGGCAAGGCAAGAACTCAACTCTTATCTTTAAGAAGTAATTTTTGTGCAAATTAGTCTCTTGTAAAACATTCTGCTATTTAATTTATTGATGTAATTTCTCTCTCTGTCAGGAGGGAAAAAAATCACTTTAAACAGCCCCACTGCAAAAAGCCAAAATCTGAACAACAGAATGGCAGCCGAGTTGGAAGGAATGATCTCTCCTGCACGTAACTAATCTCAGTTTATCTCGCATTTGAGATTGGTCGGGATTATCAGCTGTTCCAGCCCAGGAGGCTGCTGAGCACAGATGCAGGAGGCTCCCACAAGGTGACATTTCCCTCCAAAGGTTGTTTCCTAACCTAGCCCGGCAACTCAGACTAACCCAACAGCAGGGCAGCCCTGCTGCAAGTGTTCTTTGTTTGCTAAGAGAGATCAATCTGCTTGTGAATTCACAACTATCTGCCCTGTGGGTGGCCTGATACATTATTCCTCCTTCTGCTGCCTTTCAGAGCAGAAGCCAGGAGTCCAAAGTTATTTGAAAAGGCGTTTCTTAGAGGTGCACATAGCTTTAGAAAAACCTAAGAAGAGGGGCTGCAATAGCTGGAGCAGACTAACGAGATGAGGCGCATGTCCACAGACGCAGCTCTGAGACTGTACAGCTGCCTTTGAGGCCGGCTGTCGACGGCTACTTCACCAGTGCACCGTTAATTATTTAAGAGAGCACTGGGGAAGCTACCGTCACATCTGTCACCCGTGCACAGGCAGAACCTTCACTCGTCGCAGGACCAGATGTGTTTATTTGAAACATGTACTAACTAGCTACTTAATGGGTTAGAATTATTAGCCGGAAGTTAATTAGGCAAATATATTCAATATCAGTCACTTTACAAAGCATCGCTTCTGTAATGCTCCTTTAAGTTCTTTAGAGCCATGATCAACCACGGGGAAAAAGGAGGGGAAAGTAAAGATGCCATAAAGAAGCTGCAGTGAAAAACAGACTTGGGAAATCTGATCACCGGTGACAAGGGCAGTGGTGGAAGCAACTGCCTTAAGGATGTGCCTGTTCATACTGCGAGTGTACTTGCACTTGGGAGGAAGCAGGGGGGCATCTTTAAGGACCTAAAGGTGCTGGAGAAAAGACTGTACAGTGGAAATGACTGTACTAAGGAAAACCTAAGTCATACTTGGATAAGGATGGTGTTCCTCCTTCTGCATATATTGGACACATCCCTCAAGATGCCAGTGTTTGCGTGGCATTCTGCCTGTGTAATGACCTCCAGCACTGCTGGCCCATGGAACTCCCTCCTGTTCCCCAAGAGACGAAATTCAAAAGTAACTCAAGTTTCTAGCTTCTAGGTTCATGTCACCAGGATCAGTGGATGGGGCGTAGGCACAACTTGCTCTGCCTCTGGGATAGCCAGGGCTGGGGGATAGTCAGGACACTTTGTTTGAAGTCTGCTGTGACAACCACCTTGTAGGACACCTTTTTGTGGAACTCGTTGGAGGGCAGCTGTCTAAGAAGCCAAATGAGGCCATTTGCAGGATGGAGCCCACAATACATTCATCTACACTGTGTCTGGTTGCTTTCATGTGTCCCTGCTCTTCTGCTTAAATCTGGTGCTGGTATTAATAAAGATGACACTTTGGAACCAGAAGGCAAGGCTCGGGGTACCACAGTTCCACTGTCATGGAAACATTTTTCACTCAAAGCATCTAGAATTAATATAAAGCACATGCTTCCTCTTTGTTTGGAGAAACTGCTTCCCAGGCAGGCGGAAACTGAGGGCAAGAGTGCCAGGCACCTATGGGATGTGAACCACTGGGCTTGCAGCGAGTTCGAGGCTTTGCCTGCCAAGCTGCTTGAGCGAGTTCAGGGCCCTAAAGCAGTGAGCAGGAACTTCTCGGTATGACCTGTAAACTGCAGTGAATACATTTTCAAGAGACTCGCACAGTACTGTTCTCCCTTCAAACTGGTTTCACATTGTCAGAAACACGGAGGAAGAAGTGCACTGGATTCACAGATCTGCTTCTCCAGTCGCATAGAGCTACAGGCACTTCCCCAAGACAGAACCTTGGCTCCCCTTAAGCCCCTACTGAGACGTGCTCTCTTCAAGCCTGTGGTTAATTCTTGTCCTCAGTCCCATGTGTGATCAACAGCAAAAAGAACAGCAGCTAATTCTGCCCTAAATCTGTACCTCAGATTAAGATCATAGCACTGAAGCTTTGGCCAGGCAGAGGAAACTCTTGCCTACACTCAGGCTATCACAGGCTGAAAAAAATAGATTAAAAAAGTAGAGATGTTTTGGCATTTCTTCCAAGTCTGGAAGTGCCATGTAAAATAATCCCTCATCCTTTTATTCCAAGGGGCTCTATGTTTAAAGACAGGATCAGGAGGAAATCAGTGATAAACCAGAAACAAAAAAAATACTATAACCTAAGGACCCAAGAAGTGATGGTGCAGAAACCACAGAATGCTGCTCTGTTTCTGAATTCCCTGTGAGGAGCCGTCCCATTCACAACGGAGAGCAGAGCAAGTGAAGCAGTTGCTGTCAACAGGCAGAACAAAGCCTGGAATGGCAGAGGTGCCTCCTGTGAGAAATCCAATTAACAGCCAGAGCAAAGCCTGCATCAGAGTAGCGTTTGCAGCTCCCACGTGCAAAGCAACATCCCTAGTCAGAGACATCATTTCCCACTGTCGTCTTTCTAGGGAAAAAGGTTTTCTTACAGTTTGAAATGTGTGGGCTATTTATTCTCTCAGTGAATTTGGACTTCACTAAGACTTGCTCCATGAGGTTAGTTTTTCCTTCAGCAACTCCTTATTGGACTGTCTGGATAGGAAGGACATTTAAAGTTACCACTAAACTTGTGAACTTGTACGACCTCATGGCATCAGCAGTCTTAAGGTGACATAAACCCCTGATGATGGGTAACAGATTCACATGCGTTATGTGCTTTGTTTCAAGTGAACCACAGGCTGGAGGCAAAGCTCAGGTCAGCTACTTTGAAACTGGAGGCAACTAAGAATGTGAGGATACAAGCGTAGTAATTTTCCTTCCTACCACACAAAAAATAATTCCTTTTTAATCTTTGCTTTTTAAGTGCCACCAGCTGTTCCTGCTGGACAGAACGTAGGAGGGGATATATGAGAGCTGAAGCTAACATGATTCGAATAGAGGGTAAATGAGGTCATTAGAAACCAGCAGTGCGGGCTGTACCAGTTCTGCCTGCAAGCAGATAGTGTAAATTCAAGGTAATGGTGAGCAAGGTTTCCCGTGCACCTCAGCTCACATTTGGATTTGTATCTTTGGCTTTGTTATTCCTTAAGTTTATAAACCCAGGGATAAGGATGCTGCCCATTCCTGTCCTAGGCCAGGCCCTGGATCAGTGGAGTCAAGAGGCACTCACTGCAGGGCTGTCAAAGTGTCACTCAGCCTCAAGATGGAATATGTGAAATGCTTACATGAAAGTCATGATCCCACTTAACCCAATGTTTGCCCTTCTGCTGCTGTTGTGAACCACAAAACTAGCTTCCTGTATGTGTGCTCAGACAGACTTGGTCCATGTGTTTCAAGATATGAGAAGCTTATATCTTGTTTTAGGGGTGAATCTTAGAGCAAACACTGAATTCAAGTGCAGGATGCATAAAGTTGGAAGTTGGCCAGCAACGCTGCAGCTGCATTAAAAAATAAACTTCTGTAGCTGTTGTCCCCAGGGCTCAGTGCTGGGTCAGCCCTGTTCAACGTCTTCATCAATGACCTGGATGAAGGCATCGAGTGCACCCTTAGCAAGTTTGCAGATGACACTAAGCTGGGTGAAAGTGTGGATCTGCTGGAGGGTAGGGAGGCTGCAAAGGGATCTGAACAGGCTGGATCCATGGGCTGAGTCCAATGGGATGAGGGTTAACACGGCCAAATGCCAGGTCCTGCACTTGGGGCACAACAACCCTGAGCAGCTACAGACTAGGAGAAGCCTGCCTGGAGAGCTGCCAGGAGGAGAAGGACCTGGAGGTGTTGGTTGACAGCGACTGAACATGAGCCAGCAGTGGCCCAGGTGCCAAGAAGGCCAATGGCATCTTGGCTTGGATCAGAAACGGTGTGACCAGCAGAGCCAGGGAAGTTCTTCTCCCTCCGTANACAGGGGACAGGACAAGAGGGAATGGCCTCAAGCTCCACCAGGGGAGGTTTAAGCTGGACATTAGGAAAAAAAAATTCACAGAAAGGGTCACTGGGCACTGTCAGAGGCTGCCCAGGGAGGGGGTTGAGTCACTTTCCTTGGAGGTGTTTAAGGGATGGGTGGATGAGGTGCTGAGGGACATGGGTTAGTGATTGATGGGAATGGTTGGACTCGATGGTCCAGTGGGTCTCTTCCAACCTGGGTGTTCTATGATTCTATGAACTATTTTAAGAACACTGATGATTTCTCAGCCGAATGGTTCATTTTGAATAATTCAGCACCTAGCCCAGACCAAACCTTTTCATGTATTGTTTGTATGAGTATCTGTGCAAGGTCAAACTGGATTTTTTTCAATAGGCATCAGCAAATCCAGTGTCTCATATTGCACCACTCTAGTGAGAATCTGGAGTCCAAACTGAATTGGTTAAGTAGTAGGCCCAGAAATATCCCCTACAAACATTTCAGTAAAATATGGTAATGTTGTGCTAATTTGTACTGATTATTGTCATGCATTCATCAAATAAAATGCCATTTGCAAACGTTCAGGGAGGTAGTTAAATTAGACATTAGTAAAAATTTCTTTACAGAAAGAGTTATCAAGCACTGGAACAGGCTGCCCAGGGAGGTGGTTGAGTCACCATCCCTGTAAGTGTTTAAAAAGCAAGTGGACGAGGTGCTTGTGGACATGATTTAGTGGTAGACAGGTACAGTTGGAATTGACGATCTCAAAGGTCTTTTCCAACCTAATGATTCTGTGATTCTGATTCTGTAGAGAAACTTAGTTTGTTCTGGTGGTGTTTCTATAGAGGGCAGAGGGGATTTTATCTCTGGCTTTGGGGAACGGAACCCACCTGTTTGTGAAGTCACAGATATATTTTCTGAGCTGCGTACTGAAAGAACTTCAAGCAAAATGAATAGAAGAAAAGCAAAGGTAGCACAGGAATGTACTTATAAAAATACACCAGTTTTTCCTCTACTGGTTTTCCAAAGAGACAGGGCCTCTGTTTTCTTTCTAAAGTGTTATGCTATGACTACAGAAATGTCTAAAGTAGCAGAGAGCTCAAAGAAATTCCTGATTTGGTTTGATACCACTGAGCTGTGGCAGGACAGCACGTTAAAGCCTGAGCTACAAAGCAGAACTGATTTTCTCAAATATTCTCCAAGATCGAAAAATACACGGCTTTTAAATGGTCAGTGCAGTAGAATCTGAGTCCTTTTTAGTAAACCAGCTTAGCTGTCATGTTACCCTTGCCCTCGCAGCATCTAAGTTACTTCTCAGAGTACATGAAGCAAAGCAAAATCAACTGGGTTTGGCTCCTCATCTCACACTTTTGAAGCATACAGCGTAGCTCCCCTGTCTGGATTATTTCATTGCATTGTGTGGTTTTGTGTATTGTGTAGGTTGCTCCTGTAGAAATCCCAAGTCATTTTCACCTGTTGGCTAATTGGGAGTCTTTTTTAATGGGCTGGTTTTATAAGCAGGCCAAGTAATTTTGCGTTGTAGAAATGTCACGCCAGGAAGGTATTTAAATGGCACAGGCAGCACAGTCATGTTGTCATGTAACCTAAGGATTCCACATCCACAAGCTGCTGTGAAGGAGCAGGCTTTGAAAAGAATGCTGGGTTAAATCTACAGCTGGCATCTTGGAGGCTCCTAACTAAATGCAGTCAGCAGCTGGAAAGAAAGCAGAAATACACCACGGCATGTGCAGGGGTTTGCCAACCCAGCACAGGGAGTGCTTTGGCATTCTATCTGTTCCACTTGGGTTTCTAGTGGCTTACATGTGAAAACTGCACATTCATCCGTCAACAAGAAGTGTCTCCAATTAGAAAAATACAGCGAAGTGGGTTAAGCGAGTCTTTACTGTACAAAGCTGCAGGTTTAAAAGTCACAAAGCTAACTTCGTCTGTCTGTGCTGCTCCAAATTTCACCAAAAAGAGCACTACAAAAAGAGCAGACTGGTTGTTGCTGCGTTAGTGACTAATATTAGCTCCACTACATGAGGAATTACTGGGAGTTATCCAGCACTAGTCTGAGCTGTGCCAGTGGGAGTCAGGAGTTCAAGTATGTACAGATCTTTCAGAGCTGTCAGTCTCCTCCACAGCAAATTGTTCATCTCTGGGCCAAAGCCATAATGCTTCAACATCAGGTTACGCAAGTACCTTGCATGTAGTAACTTTGAACCTACACAACCGCATGTGTTGTTAGTCTATGACTTCTTACAACCACTGCAGAGAAATGTGCCTTAACTAGGTGCCCACTCTACACTGCAATGACAGCATGGTGAGCTCTTGATAACGCTTCACAGGCCAACCTGGCTCTGCACAGATTAAGAAAAAACACAGTATGTTTATCAAACTTCCACTGTGCTTTAACCAATCTAAGCATTCCATGCCTTTTGTGTTCACTTGGCAGGATAGGCTGTTTACACACTCGCAGACTAGTCAGTGTCTGGAAAAGCATTTACAGCCTGATGTCCTGGGAGTCCTTAATACTGGGGGTCTCAAGAGCTGCTGTTAAGTGGTAAGGTAACTCCACTGAAGTACTTGCTGTGGAGAGGAGACATTGTTCTGGTGGTGGAATTGTCCCCTTTGAGCTAAGACAGCAGTTTGTCACAGCTGTTGCATACAACTTGCCCACAACCACAGGCTGCCTCGCTCACCGAAAGGTGACTGCATCATTTGCTATTAAGGCACACAGGTCTAGCAAACCCCTGCTGCACAGAGGACAAAATCAGCATTTCACAGGCTGTGTAAAAGGCAACTTGAGTATCAAGGAAACCAAACAGCATTACAAACCCATCCCCTTCCTCCGCTCTCCATGTAACTCTCCTCTGTGTTTGTTTTCCCTGCACTACTACACACCAGTGCTCACTCCCCAGAGGGGAGCTTTGGCCCTGAGGCAGCTCCTGCGCTGATCCACTGCCTTTCTTGTGTTTGGGGTTTGGCTGTCGGTCTTGCAGTGCAACTGAGGTCGTCGATTGTCACTTAACTCTGAAAACTAACTACTGAAAATCATCTCTGTGATCTCAAAATTCCTATTTGATATCTATTCAATGGTCTCAAAGGTCTTTTCCAACCAAACAATTCTATGATACACTTAGTTCTTTAAACGGCTAAGAATTGCCACAGCACAATGACCACGCAGAGCTGTGACACTGCTGTGCTTCCTACTGGATTAACGTTAGCCTCATCCCAAATAACTCTGAGAAGAACTCCTTGGAAAACAGGGAGAAAGTCAGCAGCCTGACAGTATTTGTCCTCTTACAGGGCCTAGATCTGACATGCAGTTTCCTGACTTCTGATTAGCTTAGTATTCCACAAATGTGAACAGTGAAGTCAAAGTGATTTGAAAAGCCTAGGGCATGTCTGAATGTGAGAGGAGGAGGAGAAGGATTAGTTCTCACAGGGCCAGAAGTAATGTGCAGCCACGGCCAGTGACACTTAGAATAAGGCTAGAGCTGCCGTTTGGCCGCAGTGCTGTTAGGAGGTTGCTGCCGCTGATAAATTAGTGCCTCGTTTTATCACTACGTGTGGAGCAGTGGTATGCATCTTGACATGTAATTTTAATAATAGCTTGTAAGTGTCAGTGATAATGTAATCTATTTAACAATGAGCCTAAAGATTATCCGGAAGAGAGCATATTACACCCTGTTAAAACGGCTAATCTGCGTAAAACTTAGGACAAGCCAGACCTTTTCAGTGTTTAATAAACTGGCTGAATATTCATTTTTGAGGCACTGTCCAAATTGGTTTGGTCACAGATGACTATTTAAAGCCCATTCCAAAGCTGGCAGATACACAAGGGAAATAACACAAGAATGGGGGAAAAATGCAGCCACAAACCACCCCCCGTAAAACCAACAAAAGGCGCCTCCAGCCAAACCCCTGCACGATTAACATCAGCAACAATGGGTCCAGTTCTAGCAAAACATAGGATGACATTTGTTTCAAGTACTTACTGGCCGCTTTTGTACAGGATTGGTGCAGGGCAGAGCAAAAAATCAGATTCCACGGTCTTTGGCTTTTCATCTGAAAAAACAAATCATGTGAAATTAATAAGCTGTGCTGCTTAAATGAGAAGGTGATGTGCAAAGTCACTTCCCTTGTCACGGGATGCTGGTTACTGCCTGGATCGTGTCTGGAGCTTGCAAGTGAGGCAGGCCCAACTTAGGGAATAAAACTGCTGCTTTTTTAAAGCTGAACCTTGAGATGCCGACTCAGAGCTGGCTTTGGATGAAAGTGTGACCCCATGTTACACTGATGGTTTTTTTTTTCCCTTACTGAAGGCAGCTCATGTTCTTCCAGAGAGAGAACTTCCTAGAACTGAGGCCATTTTTGCCAAGAGTGAAAACTTTATTAGGGGTTTCCCAATGTGTGGTTTGTTTCTAATTAGCTCCAGCCCTGGGCATTGCATTCAAGCACTATTTGGTTGGTTGTGATTGCAGTCTCTCTCATGCTTTTCAGTCTCTAGCTATTTGCAAATCTTTTAACCTTCTAAAGTGTCTTTGTAGAGCCCTGTGTCCAGCAGAGCGCTTCTTTTCTGCAGTTGTAGAAGTAAAGAAGGGAGTTCCTCTATACCTCATGCATTTGGTAAGCTGGGAAGAATTCTGCTCCAGTGTGCAGAACCACCCTCCCAAACATCCCCGTGACAGGACTGACGATTTCTGTGCTGAAGCCGCTCCTGCAAGCACAGATTATTTCCCAGTTTAGGGGTGAGAGCAGATAAATGATCTGCCAGATAAACTTGGGAGATGGCTCTGTCCTGCATTTAGGCAACAGGCAGCCATACAGGCAGTTTCGGGGCAGCTGAAGGAGGAGCTGTTAGTACAAATGAGCTTTTCTTATGTGCTATAATCTGCACTGACTGCTTGGCCTAGATTTGGGGCTAGTTGTGAGGTGGGGAAGAGGGATTAGCACATTGCCATATGTTTTTGTCTTAATGGTATGTTTCATAGATTATTTTTCTATCCCACAGCTACATTTGGCAGGTTTCCTTTCTAGCATTTGGTAATGGTTCTTTACAAATGCAAAAAGAGAAGCATGCCAAATGCATCTTTTAAAACCAGAAGAGCTGACAAAATAACGGTTTGCTCTGAGGCTGGGCCCGAAGAGGAGCCTGGGCTATCAGTAAGGGGAAATCTAACAGTGAAGTACACCCTCATGCACGAGCCTTCCATTATGCTATCAAATAGTGAGGTTTCTGCTGAGAGACTGCCAGTTTTACGTAGAGGAGAATGCAATGGCACAGGAACAATTTTCCTTTAATCGTGACTACCTCCTTACTCCAGATACTACTCAAAGTGTTTTCCCTACCTTTATATCCATCCTAGCTCCACTGCTCCCTTTCAGGTTTCCTCCAAGACAAAAGTGCTTGGAGCCTGGCACAGAGCTGTAGAGAATGTGCTTGTTTGTCAAGGGAAGGATCCCATCAAGTTTCTGTGTTTTGCTCTTACAATACTCCCTAAACACTTGCTCTTGTCCACTGCTGAAGACAAGAACCAGGGTGGGTTGCAGCAGGTCTCTGGCAAGACCCCACACAGCAGATTGTGTTTTCACACTGCAACATATAATAAATACAGCACTATGCCATTCCCCGCCCTTCTCATGCTGTAGCAAACCCTCTCCTGAAGCCAAGGGCGGGGGAAAAAAAAGGCAGCCCGGAGATTTAGTTGGAAATTCTCACATCAGATGCTAGCAAATACTTGGGGGCTTCATCCTGTCTAAGTGCAGTTATCTCTACCATGGCAGAGCAGACGTACGCGTGCTGAGCAGCTATAAAAGACTGAACAATCAACTGGAGAAACCAGAGTCAGACAACATTTCAATGGGTCACTTAAATAAGGTAACATGCCTTCAGGCGTTCTTTGTGATGCTCATCTAGGCTGTTAAAAGGCTTTCTGGGTAACCTACTCCAGGCCCAAGAAGTGTTTACAGTGAGAACCGTTCTCATCTCTCACCTAGATGCGCTGTGGAATTTGAGGGCCTCTTGTTGCCTCTTGTTTAATCTCATTTGAGCCTCATTTTTACCTTCCCTGGAGGTGTTTAAGGGACAGGTAGACGAGGTCCTGAAGGACATGGTTTAATGTTTGACAGGAATGGTTGGACTCAATGATCCAGTGGGTCTCTTGAACCTGGTGATTCTATGATTCTATCATTCAGCTCTTCCATTATTAAGTCCCCTGAAGGACAGACCAGGGTGCAGAGAAGTGACATAGTAAACGAGGGAGCAAAGAGGGAACAGAACTGAGGAGTCCTGATGTCTTGCAAACCAGCAGCTTGAGACGAAATTTAAGGTTTATGGTTTAATTTAACTGATGTCTTGCTCCTTACCCAAACAGCATGAGATTCATGTTATTCACCTGAAACTAAACCAGCCTGTTTCCTCACTTCCCTGGTGAGCGAGGTACACCACGATGATAAATGCATGGCTGCAGCAATCATTTTGCCATACTGCAAATTGTAGCTCCTGGAAGCTATTTTATGCAGTACTTTTAAATAAGGAAGCTATAGTTTAACTTTGAAAACAAAGGTGACAACTGTAATTGAAACTCAAGGCAAACACATAGGCAGAACTTATTTACACAGGGTGTCTGTATCCAGAACTGCTTTGCCATGCTGTTATTCCTGCAAATTACTGTAAGTATATAACAGGCAGGAGAGAATGGTAGCCCGTTCCAGTATTTATGATATCCAGAGTTAGGAAAAAAATGTGCTGGAAACACATGTCCAGATGGGTAGAAATGTATGGAAGGCTAATATAAAAATCAGACAGTAGGTAGGGAAAAAACAAGTTGAGTTTTTTCTATAGGTCTGGGTTTGGTCATTTTCCAGCCTGGCTTGCTTCTAGAGATGCTGCTTAGAGCCAGAGGGATGTACTTATACCACCCATCCCTTCAGATTCTAGATGTAAATATGGTGGAGATTTCCATTAACTGCATTTTTTCCACCATCCTCTACCTTGTGCCACATCAGGCCCAATTCCAGATTCCAGCATGACTTTTTATCTGCCCTTCTGCAAGTTCATGCACTGAGCAAGAGAAGGCTGAGCCCCCAATATCCTGGTGACAGTTAGATTCCCTGTGAGCGCACTTCACCACACAGCAAGAAGAAAACAGTATGCTCTACGTTTCAGTTACCTACAGAGCTTTTCTAACTCAAGCTGTGTTCTAGCTGGAAGAACTTCCCCAGTGACACTCGTAGTTTGACAAAGGAATAACTCGGGATTTTAACACCCAGCTGGAGGTGATTCCTAATAATAAAAACAACCAAACACACCTTCTGGTGCCCCCTAAAAAAACCCAGATAAAGCAACAAGGAACGTGCCTGGAAAAGATGCCATAGTCACTGTGCTGGAAACAGAATTTGTTCCCACAGGTCAGGGAACCAGAGTCCAGCTAGGGATCTGGTTGGAGTGAAACCCTGGAGGAGGGTGTTGCCTGGGACACTGAGCTGATGAAGTATGGTAAGGTATGGGGACAAAACAGAACCGGCTGTGCTGACTCTGCCTTACTCTGTTGTTGCAGGAGCTCCAGGAAGAGAACCGACTGTGTCATGGAGGAGCACCGACCCTGACACAAAGAGCACGCTAGCTCTACACCTGGTACACCGGACACAATGGGCCAAGATGCTCCAGGAGAACCAAGTAAGTGCACCTCGGAAAACAAACAGGGAATCATGATGACAGCCTGTGTCTTGACCTCGGCCTTCTTACAAGAAGGAGCTCTTGGTCAGTTACACTTTGTGGTTGCAGTTTTTTGTTGGCAGCCATCTGCCTGCTTGCCTGTCATTCAGAAGCCAGACAGCTCTCACCGTGTTCGGTCTCATAGCCAGAGGGGCTGCCCAGCACCCATCACAGTTTAGAGCTAATGGCAACTAGTAGCAAATTCAAACCACCAAGCAAGATCACAGAATCACTAGGTTGGAAAAGACCTCCGGGATCGTCGAGTCCAATTTGCATCCTCTTACTAGTCCTCAGGGCTTTCCTGTTTTCTTCCTCTGATATTTCTCTCTTTTGATTATTTTAAATGAGGTAATGAGAAACAAAATAATTCACTTATTAGGAAGTATAAAGGAAGATAATCTCAAACTTGCATACTTACCAATCGTAGTTCCATTCACATGATAGGTACAAGTAATACCATCGGTCCTCCCACCAAGGGTTAAGCCACTTCCTCGAAGAACAACTTGAAACTCCTCTGGAGGAAAAAGCAAAAACCCCCAATCATCAATCCTTAGCACGTTTACAATACATTAGATAAGGGGAACAAGAATATAGTCTGCAGTAAATGATACACAGCACAGGAATGCTTCCAACTTACTTGGGTCTTTTTAATTGACCCCTGATCATCCTTAAGTTAGGTCACTATAGGGAAAACAAATTTGTCCTAAATCTTTATCACTGAGGCAGCCCTATTAAAATGGAATTTGATCCTGACCGTCAGCAGGATCTGAGGCTCAGATGCACCCTAAGAAACAGCTTCTCGATGAATACTCTGATAAATGAGAAACCTGGGTCTCGATACAAGACTCCCAAAACCTGGATCAGGCCCACCCAAAGTGCTGGATGAATAAAACATTTCTCCTTAATACAGTTTCTCTGGAAGTTGCATAAGGGCCACGCTATTTCTGAGTTGTGCAGAGGAGGAGTGAAAACAGTTTGTTTACTGAGGCCTCTGATTTCATTGAGATGATCCATGTTTTTACAGAAACATCAAAATAAGGAGATTTTGCAACTGTTTTATTTTGATTTGTCTCTTAACTATGTGTGGATTGTGAAACCCAGAAGACAAGCCCTCAAAATTTTGTGCAACTTTTGTACTTAATAGTTTTGTGCAGCTCACTACTCAAAAATGCAGTAAAGGCTTTTCTGCTTACACTCCATGGCTTTGGGGCAGGGCACTAGAAAGAGTCTCACAAATTCATATAAACATATGTTTTCAGGATTCCTGAAACTTAACTCCAGCTTTAGGTAGAAGAGTATGTGAGTGTCACAGAATTCTGAATATGAGGGCAACTGCAGAGTGCAGCTGAAGGATAAATGGGTCTCACTTCTACATGCGTTACCTGCATGATGGGCCCTGGAAGTTGGCTGCTCCAAGGAAAAATGTGAGTCAACAGAGAAGGATCTGATTTTTCTTAAACTCTGTGTGGACTTTTTTAGTGGCGATGTTTTATGCTAGAGTCCTGTGGAGTTTTCTTTTGGGTAAGACAGGGAAATCGCAGTCCAATGAGAACTGAGTATTGTACAGTTATAAGAACTTACCTCCCACACAGACACTGGATGGCTCCAAGTATAAAATCTCTGTGCATGATTGCTTCAAAACCTATTGTAAATGAAGAAACTAGTTATAAATAGGTTTCAGGATGCTGTTTCAGTGAGAAATACTGTTTTAGAAGAAACACTTCTCCCTGGAAGATGGACATGCACAATTATAGGTTTGGTTTGCAGAAGTCTGACATTGTAGGACATGGCCTTGACCATGTAAAACTCCTGCAGACCTGCACAGTCCAGTCTCCTCAAAGTCTGCAAGACTTGGATTAGTTTGTTAAATCCAGAACAGCCATCAAAACATAGCGATGTCTGATCTGGGTCTTTAAATTTCTGCCCAGATCCCTAACCTAATTTTCCTTCAACCCTAATCCAAGCATTCAGGCCAAAAATTAGTCACAAGGAGCCTGATCCAAAACCTTATCCAGTCCAAAGCGATCTTCCAGCACTCTGCGGGTCAAGCCAAGTGCACATTATTCTGAGTGCTGGCCCCCTGCCCTGTGTAAAGCAGAACAGGAACATGTGGTGGTGTTGACTGTGCGGCCCTTTGTCAGATGGGCTTTTCCACTGCTCTGCAAGTGGGCCTGCCTTGATTCTCCAACCAGCCACAGAATATTCTTTGAAAAGGTTAGGTCAAAACTATATTCCTCCAGGTGACTTGGAAGTGCAAGGGATGGAACATAAAGCAGTTACTTGACTCCTCTGACCAATCTGTACGTACACAGGTCTCAGACACTGCCCTTGGTTTCAGCCAAGTATCATTTCCCCATTTACAAATACATCAAGTGATCAAGTTATCCATGGGCACTTAGACAGAAACATAAATATCACCCAGGTGCTGGTTACTGCAGATGGCTTCATTTTTCGATTCAAAATAGTGCATCTGGGATAGAACAGGTCAAGTTTGTCTGACTGTAACTAACTATTGCTGGAATCTAACCGTGAGACTGTGCTCTCCTCACATGGTGAGGATCCCAGTCGCACAGCAGAGCACCCCCCGCCCCCAGCTCATCATTGTCCAGGAGGGAGACGCGATACCACTGCCACATTGCAAACACTCCTCTCAAAGCAGGTAACAGGATTTCTGCTGATTCAGGGAATGAGCTTTTTGAAGCTTGTAGGGTTAAACTTGCCCCATGATTTAACTTCCTTCCACCTTCACATTATAAGGTGTGACTTTTCCCAATAGCTTTTAATTTTCCTCTCACTCAGAAAGCTTCCACTGTGTCTTTGTTTAGCTTTCCTTGTCTAAGTGGTATATTTTTAGAAGCTGTTCGTATGTAGTACTACATAGAATCAATTCAGGTCCTTGTATTCTCATGCATAGTAGAAAGTCCTGTCACTGTCCCTTCGCTACCTCCATTTGCCCAAACCTTCTCCACTCCTGAGCTGGCCCAGCTGTCAGTAAGCACAACTCTGCCTTAATGCCCTTCTCCTTCCTTTATGTACACCTTCCCTTAACTCTGTTTGCTAGCAATTCCTGTGCCTTCATATACAGTCCCAGTAGAAATAATAACATATTTATCATTGTTCTGATAAAAAGCATGTGGGGTCCCAAGAGAAAAGAATAGCCTGGCTCAGTTAATGCTTCTACATCACCCACGTCCCCACAAACTGCTGCACACAAGTGATACTTTTGCTGCTTCAAAACCTGTTTATAAGCTGAAGTAGGACTTAAAGAAGCAGATCTCGCAGGCGCATCTGTTTGGATGAGGAGCAGCAATAGGGATCTCTGGAAAGAATGCAGCTGGAAGTTCAGTGCAAGGCAGCCTGTTTATATGAGCTGAGCATCTCATCCTGCTTCCAAAAAAGGACTCGGCTTTTTGATTCCTCTTTCAGTGGAGTGAGAAGGGTTACATAGTTTATTGGGAGGGAGATTTTATGCCAAATAAAAAGCTTTATTCTTTCTGGTTTTTATTCCTTTACTGTAAAGACACGTTTTTTCCCTAAGAGAAATGAAAAGTCCCGTTTAAACTGGTGAAACTGCAGGCTTGCTTCACTGTGAAGTACAGATCTTGCAGCTGGCAGTATTGAGGCCCACTCAATTTATTATTTTTTTAGAGCAGTGAAAGCTTCCATCTCCTGTCCTGTCCCCATTCCCCTACTCTCTGATGAAGCAGGGCCACATTGTGAACTGGAGACAAGGAGAGGGGAATATAGTGATGGACAGAAAAGGCCTCAATAAGGAAAGTGGCATTTCTGTGATTGCCCTATCTGGCAGTGCTTTTTCCAGCACTGTATTTCCAAATGCAGTATAAAACCTATTTGGACATGCTTAACTCACTTGGGATTTAAGAATAAACCTGGGGGTGACAGCTCCAGCTGAGATAAAATATAGTCTAGAGAAGGCCATCCCTATTCATGGAAAAAAGCTAATTTCAATGTAGGGTTCAAGACATAACTGAGTTCCCTCATGGCAGCATGGAATTCATATTTATACTTCTAGAAGGGCTGCTTTTGACATAGAGCAGGAAATACTGGAGTTTATTCCTAGATATAACCAATTGCGTTACACTAATTTTTCATCATTTCAGTTACTGCTGTTCTCCACTTGGCTTGAGAAAGCCGTACTTCTCAGAAATTCTTAGTCCCTTTGCAGAGGTGGTGGTCCAAGACTGTCATTTTCACACAAACAAAGCTTACCTTAGGGAAAAAGTAAGTGTGACAATACTGAAATTTGGTTTTCTAAGTTTAACTACTTGTTTTCCATCCTTTAATAAGCTTCATGATAGCCCACGCATTAAAAAATAAAATAATGGTGTAAAGGCCTACTTTGTCTCTAAAAATCCTTCCCTTCAGCATGATCAAAGTAGCCTCAAGAAGCAGAAATAAAAGAAACCTCGTATAGAATTTACTGGAACCAGGTGAAGTTAAACTGTAAGCGCATAGGTAGCTCTTAGCATAACCTTTTATAGTCTGAGTTCTTCTCAACACTCCAAGCAACACTGAAACAATATAGGCAAAACTGAATTTTCCATTAGTTAGGTAAAACCCCACATTTTTCCAAAAGGTCAAATCCCATTAATTGTACCAAGCACCCTCAGTTTGAACTGAGTCTGGTGCACAAGGGGTATGGTAGCTAGCGTTTAGCTGTCACAAGGCAAAGCCTGACAATATTTTCAGACAGCAATCACCACTTCTTCTTTCACTTCTGGGAGAACTTTTTTTTTTCATCTAAAAGGAGGCAGAGAAACTCGTGGCCTTTGTTTACTCTTCCTGCCCTGGCTCACACGCCTTTCTATGGCAACACACAAACCAAAGCATGCATATTTCGCTTTCCTTCTCCCCACTACCTCTTTTAAACTTTAAACTGTCTTGCTGTGGGAACCGGGGATGCAAAGTCAGCAACATCGAAATGAACTGCACTAAAATCCGTACTACACTCCCTCTTTCCCAGTTCAGGACAATCAAAGTGAATTGTCTGGCATTGCAAATCCATTGTTTAGAAACCTACTGCCCCCAGAAAAACTGAAATCATCACTATATAAGGCCATCCTTGGATAGGATAGTTAAATGCTCTGCTGGCATGAAAAAACCTCAAATTAGACTGTAAATGGCCTTAGTCAGACAGCATGCAGGGAGAGATTTGGAGAGCCAGTGTCATCTGTTTTGTTTCCAGAGCTCCACACCAAATAGAGGGTTCTCTTCTCCCAGGCCTGCAAAGACTTTCCCTCCAGTCACCTCCCTGAGTGTTCCATGTCCCAGAAAGAAACACTTCCCCACAAACCTCAATGCAGAACAGAGCTGGAACCTGTCAGCCTGTGTCCTGTTGCCTGGCAGCTTCACCTGTGGAGGAAAGGGAGGGGTTCCTCCAGGCAGGAGCCAGACCTGCACTGTGCACAGTTGGTTGCAGCTGGGAGCGCAGGGGCTCCTCAGGGTGCAGAGGTTCTCCCCACAGCTGTGTGCTTGCCTGCTCAACACTCCTGAGGAAGCACCTGTGGCTGCTGGGAAGGGGAAGGCAGCAGAGTTCTGCTCCTCAAGGCAGTCAGTCTTGTACTTAGAGAAAAGAAGACAGGAAATTCAGGCCCCAAACATCCTCTGGTTCAACAGGAGAGCAACAGCTTGTTGAGGAAACCCTGTTTGGTAGTTCCTCCATATACAGGGTTTGTTACGTGGCTAACACGCTGCAGCAGCCTTGCTGCTTAAAAGAAATGTTGTTAGGCTGTTTTCTGTGAGCAGTTATTACCACAGCGCTCTCAGTAACAAGTGGCACGAACACAGCTCATGCTCAGCCCTGAAAACACAGGCTGCACAACTTCGGAGAGGGGGCGGGAGGCAGAGGAGCCTCTGAGGCTTTGAGTGAAATCACATCTTATAGCTGTACAGTTTCTGTGGCCTTTCCCAGCGTATAAGTTCTGAAAGCAGGAGTTACAAGAATAAAGGCGTCTGGGATACCCCAAGAGCAAATTCATCCCTGAAGTAAACACGCTGACATATGCTGGGATTCTACCTGGCCACACAAGCTTTCATTTTCTGAAAGGGCCTCTTGTCACTCAGCTGCTGCACTGCCCGGTTCTGTCCACGAGGCAGCTATCGCATTCCCTACCTGCAGCTGTAACTTTTGAGAATAGGAATGTTCTGTTCAATCCAGTGGGATGAGATCCTAGCTTACAGTTGAGGAAGTCCCTTGCTGGATCTAGGCTTTGCTGTCTCATACAGAAAATTAGGTTCAGCTTCTTCCACACCAGTCCTGTGGGATCTGGCATGCACACAGCTTTCAGAGACTCTTTCCTTCAGGAGGTCAGTTCCTGAACCAGCTAACTTGCATTCAGATTTTCTCTCTTAAGTCCTGCCTTGTACAACTGTCACCCATCTCCATCTCTCAAGTCATTTCAGAGGCTTACATGCCACAGACAGTCTTGTGCTCAGTCTTCCTCGGGTCCGCTTACTTTATCAGTTTTTCAGTTTGGGACCACTTTTCACCTAGCAATTTTTTTTCTGAACTACTTCACAGCTAATCAGTACTTAGAACCCTTATCAGTCCTTATCAGTGGCATGGATTTCTACAGACTTCCCACTAGGAGGTTCCTGAAGGCTCGCATAAACTTCATAGCCTAATGTAATTAGACAGGTGTTACAGAAACAGTGCCTGTATCTGACCTGTAGGTGTCTGAATTGAAAACCGGCCATGTTTTGTTAGGCTTAAGCTACAGGAAGAATACAACTGTGCATATCATTCCATAAGCATAAAAAAGGCAGGTGTCCCTGCAAGAAACTGCAGAAAGGATGCCACATAACAAGATGACATCAGGCTCAGTGTTTATACTCTTTGCAAACTCCACCTCTGTTTATTAATCTTACCTTGTCATAGATCTTGCCCCTGCTTCATGCAAAAATTCCGTCCTGTAGAAAATGTGTCGCTCTCTAACTTGTCACAGGTGGGGCCCAGCTCTGCTTTGACTCACCTTCCACCCTTGCTACTGCCCCCTAAAAGTTCTTGCAGTACAGCTTCTGCAGTTTTTGAAGTATTTTGCCTATCATCCCCTCTGAACACACTGCGGAACAGAGCCATTCCATGCAGTGCAGTGCTACACGCAGGCTAAACAGTGGTAACTCTCCCTTTGAGCATTTTAAATAATTTCACATTCCAAGTAATTGTGAGAACAATGCGGTAACAAGGAGCCATGAGCAGCCCAACAGCACACTGGCAATTAGCAGAACATGCTAAGAGTCAGTTTATTTCATAGCACTGTTTGGTTTTGCTTAGCCCTACTATGCAGATCAACAGTTTCTGGCAGCAGCCAGTACCATAAATCACAACTCGCATGGTATCCATTCCCTCCCCAGGAATGGTATGTGGAGTTCAGGATTTGGGTCAGGTCATCAGTACAGCTGGTTTCTTTACTGAACCACCATAATAACGTTTGTTTCCTATTCTAAAACTAGAAAATGCTCTATGGATGCGTGAGGCGTTAGCTTCCAGTATAACCCTGGACTGCTGGAGGGATGCATTCTGATATTCCTGGTGTGCTAACAATTTTGAACAGCTAGGGGTTTCCAGAATCCCTCACCAAGCAGTTTCTGAGGGCCTCGATAACCTAAGAGCATTACTAGTTTCAGCTGGGTCTGTGCACAGTGGCAAAGCCCCTTCTGATTGCAACTCTGCTGGCCAATTCCTGGTTTGGGCTTGCCCACAACTGGTTCTGCTGAGTGCTGAGCAGGGAATGGCACACCTGTACAGCCAGGGCCTGGGGAGCAGCCGTTCCGTGGCAGGCAGGAACAGAGCTGCTCCAGCACTGTGTGAGAAAGCAGGGTCTGGACGCTCTGGGTCGGAGGTGTGCAGAGCTTTCTGAGCCCGTGGAACGTTGTTCCTGAGTTAGTCCCTTCTCTGGTCAGACAGTGCTTTCTTGAGCTTCATTCCAGCTTGCAGCTGGACAACTCTGTGGAAGAGCATGTAATGAAACCAGCCTTGTGCTAGTGTTTGGCTTTGTCGCTCCCAGCAAGGCTGCTCAGCCTGTCTGGCCGGAGCGAGGCCAGCAGAGCCTAACAAAACAGAGTTCACCCAGGTACTTGGTTTAGATCCTGAAGTTATTTTGCTTCATTTGTGCTGACTGGCTGAACTGGGACTGGGCTTAACCCGCATTTCCACGTGGTTGTATTTTTCTGTGAGTCATTTAGAAGTACTGTTGGCAGCCTCAGTCTTTTTTGTTTTCTCTGGGACTTAAAACTTCTTTTTTTCTACTATTGCTGAGGCAGCAAAAGGGAAATAAAAGTAAAGCGGAAGGCATTTAATAGGTGTGATGGACTCATCACTTCTTTTGTTCTAGAGAATTAAATGCTGCCTGTCCATAGGTCAGTATTTTTCATATTGAATTTACTCTATACAGTTAAAAGTGAATGTGTGCGAGATCAGGGGGGTGAAAGCCTTAGGCTGCATATATGCTGGTATCATTACAGATTTCTCTTGTTCATGAGTTGTCCCTTTTATAACATAAATAGAAGCTGTGCCCCCTCATACTGCGGTGGAGTTAGGCTTTGCAGATAAAGGCTGGAGGAGGTTACAAGAGGAAATGTGTATTAGTAGAGTCCTTGATGTCACTGATTGCACTTGAATGACTTTCATCACAGTTGAGATCTTTAAGCTAAAAGCACATTCACAGCACACCTCAGGCTCTAGACAAGCCAGCTTCTCCATACAGCAATTAGTCCTTCACACCCCAAAGTTATTTGCTTGCTTCCAAAGCAAAACTTCCCACTCTTTTCAGATTGTGTCACAAGGTCCATTTCACTTCAATGTAATCTTAATGGAAGAAAAGAGTATTTAAATAATAATAAAAAAACCTAAACCATGGGATATATGCAAACTGTAATTCCATGCTCTCTCTGGGTCAGTCCTGTATCACGTATCTCTGGTGTTAAGACAAGCCGCATCGTTTCTCATGTTTTCCTCAGCGCTAATCTGTGCACCAAGCAGTGATCTGACAGGACCACCTCACGCTCAGCAGCAGACAATCAATTGACAATAATGAAATTCATGCTTTCACAGGAAGCACTTTGATGCTTCTTTCCAAGTCTCAGCAAAGGAGCTACAGCAGTTTGTACCTTAAAGGGCTCTGCCTCTCTCTGCTGCCAAACATCTGTGCTCTTACCCCAAATTCGCTGCCAATTCCAGCCTACTTCTTGACGTGTCTCAGCGCTGCCTGAGACACAGGGGTGGGGGAAGGCTGGTAGCCTGGCCCCTATCGATACGAAAAACATCCCTGAGACATATGGTCTTGCATAAAATAACCATCAGAGGAGAGCCTGGTGCAGTGTCAGGTTAGTGAGAATCTTCTAATTATACAGTGCCTAAGCAGCACCTCATTTGCAGTCACTGAGTAAACCAAATGGAGATGACAAAACGGTGGGTCAGGAGAGATGCGTATTTTAACAGCGTCAGAACCTTTACCCCAGAATTACTAAAAACAACCCTAAAACCATTACTTATCAAGTCATATAAATAAGAATCAAGACAAACTGTTACTTTCCATAACGGGGAAAAAGTTGTTGGGACTATTTATTTGTTTTTAATTAGTATGGAAAAATCTGGCTGTAGGAAACTTATCACTAAGGAAACTAGATCTCATTTGGACTTGTGAGTGCTTCGTTTTAAGTGAGTCTTACAGCATCCCTTATGTAACAGAACGGATAGCCATGCAGGGAGAGCTGACAAGTCAGATCCAAATCACAAGGCACATGCACGCTCACTCAAACTCGAACCATGTCAGTTATGTTGCTGGCTTATCAAGCTCTCTGTTCTCCAGGAGAACATTATATGGTTTGTAATATGTCAGAGAATGTCAAATTAAGGGCTGCATAGCAGTGAAGGGTAGAGCAGAAAGCATTCTATTCCAGGCCATTGATTCCTTTTAACAACTACATGCAGTAACTCCCAAAACTATCTACTCTGTCTCAATCACACGGAAAACATGGCACAACGTTAGCTCTAAACCTTGCACCCAGTGCAGCTTGAATATTAGACCATCCAAAGGGATTACAGAAGATGACTGATTTAATCAGAGTAATTCTTTTAATGGTAACTTGTTGCATTTCTCCTCCCCTTACCTCCTTAAATGTTTAATAGTTTGCTTCCTGCAGTCTCAGTGCATAAACTACGCGTATTTTCTTCCTACAGGAAATGATCCAATTAGGTTAATGTATAATTGATAATGAACCGTTTAAGCTGATTTTGCTCTTGCAAATCCTTAACAGTATTCCATCAGTTGGGTGACCCTCCTCCCTCAGCTGCAGCCGAGGGACCCCACTTCAGGAAAAAAGGCCAGAGCAGGCTCAGTGTACCCCAAGCAAGGAAGACTAGAGAGGAATGTCAGCGCTAATGAGCTGAGCTGGCTCAGGGCAGAAGCACTGACTAATTCAAAACAATGGAGTCCCCAAGCACTACTCAATAACCAAGTTGCTTGCAAGATGCAAGCAGTTCAGACCACAGAGGCTCAGCGAATGTTAGAGAGACCGTGCGTTTGCCACCATGTCCGACCTCGGAGCACTAACTGTTGCAGTTGTTGAGCCTCCCAGTCTGCACAAATCCGAACTGTCTCCGGTTGCCTTAGAGCAGGTAGCAGTGGGGGATGCTGAGTGACTTGTACAAGTTGAACAGGTCACTGTCACCACAACATGAAGGCTAGGTCACACTAAGGCAGTGCTGCTGATAGTGTATTTAGTGCAGAAGGCATCAGACTCACGGACAGAGGCTGGAGTGCGTTTCTGTAAAGTCACTGCCATAAGTTTTACAAACCAAAAGGCTAAAATTGTTCTTTGAATGGAACAGCTCTTGCCCACCTCAACACAACTGACTACCAGTTGCTACGCTTGGTTCTTTTCCCTGCTCTGGCACCGACTCGTGGTCCAACATGGGCAGCTCAGTCCTCTCAAGTTTTCTAACCCTTTTACAAGTTTTACTCTAGGTGATGCGACAGCTCAGCTTACATGTCTTCATCAATTTTTTATGTCCAGTGTGTTTAAGGGTGGGTTTCCCACATAAAATGAACAATTCAAAACTTAGCACCTACAAAATGAAGGAGTAAAAAGAGAGCTTAACAATTCTATTTCTAATCCTGCTCAGATAGAATTCTTAAGAAATTTCCTAACAAGTAAGGATAAAACAATCATAAAATGAACTCTCTTTAAACTAACTACTTCCTCTTAAGGTCTCCATGTATCGGTTCCTCTAGTCTTATCTGATAAGTTTTTGTGGGGTTTCTTAAGTACAAAAAATATATTTTAACTTTCTGCGTTAAGTGCTGCCAACTCACTTTAGTATAGAAATGTGTTTAACTCTACTTAGAACTGTCACACGCTCTAATAATGCTGCTCAAGTGAGTTCCATTAACATAGCTTCTTGAAGGCACAAGCCTTGTCCAATTCTGCCTGCAGAGACAACCAGACAACTTTCACTCGCGTTATCGTACTCTGCTGTAGGACTTGTGTTTGCTTAAGCAAAAGGGGAAGCTGGGATCTTTCACTGGGTTTGTTTTCCAGAATGTGGAATGTAAAAGCGATTCAGAATTGCTAAGCCATGCAGGCCACGAGCAGAGAAACGTGCCACGAAAGTGGGCAAAATAGGAAAAGTTGCAGGAAATATCAGAATTAAAACATCATACAGACTTGCACAGTGTTATGGGAACATTAAGTAAACTTCAGCCTTTTGAAAGATACTGTCTCGTCTGAAGACTCTGTGTTTGATTCAAGTGGTAGCACCACCTTGGCTCCCAGCTCCTTATTTATTTGTTTCTTCTCATTATTCCTCCATTCATTGTTTTGTAAGTGATCAAACAGTTACCATGAGCAGTGTTCAGAATGGAAACATTTCCTGATGCTATGAATACAAACATCATCTGGTCCCCTCCTTGACAGGGAGGCCAAACTGATTTTTGCCTTAGAGAGAAGCATTTACCTGATGCCTGAGATATTCTCCAGCTCTCCCAAGGTTGTCAGCCCCACAGTCTCTAGTCACCTCATGGAAAAAGGTCACTTAGGGAAACAGAGTCTGACTGAGCTGTTATCCAGTTTCTCCCAATGGAAGTGCTGGTTCAGCGCTGTACATGGTTAGATGGCCATGTGGCACTTTGGAGTCAGCTTGCTTCCCACCTGCTTCCATCTCAGCACCCTCCTATGGAGATGTGCAGCCTCACCAACACTCCCCCAAAGCCAGCTTTGAAAGTGCTATTTTCGTTATGACAGGGAGACTTGGATCTAACAACACAGATAAGAAATTCCCAAATGGTTCTTTATCAAATGGGTGAAAAAAAAAATTAACATAAATGATATATAGGAAAGGAGAATGGGTTTCATTTTCTTCTGTAGTACTAAGCTGTCAGACAGTGATATAAATTGTGCACTCCCAAACCCTTACAGTTCACACTGCTATGGCTTGCTCACGAGGCCGTGCTCCGTGTAATTATCAGCCAAACTACATCAGTAAACTCTTCCTGAGAGCATAATAACTTGCCTTTAGCATTTTTCTTCTAAGCTCTCGACTTTGGCTTAGATTTATTTACCCTGACAATGCTGTTCGGTTACTACTTTGTACAGCTAGATATTAGCGGTGCCAGAAGAGCTGGAATCTTCATGAAACAGTCGCCTCTTCACAGAGGCCTCTGCGGAGTTTTGAATCATTAGTTGATATTATTCAACAGAAACACAACAGAGCATGGTAGTGCTTAAATCCTTACTTCACTGGGACTTTTTCTGAACTAAGGAGAAGGTCAAAACACAGTGCGACCTTTGCAACGTCTCAGCTATGTTTTCTCTAAATGCTCATCCTGAATGCCTTCAATGGTCATCCCTGGCCACGATAAAACACATTCTGTGTATCTGTCCAAAGAAAACAAACTAGAATAATCGCTTAGACCCCAAAAAACTGCAGAAGCAGGTACTGACACATGCTTTGTGATAAAGCTTATCCCTTTTTTTCCCATCAACAAACGAAGATTAACGGCTCAGCTCTCCTGGAATTTCCTACAAGTATAAAAATGCAGCGTCCAAAATAATTTACAGCAGAGTCCAGCAGAGAGAAAAGTAGCAGAGGCCTCAAGCAGCTCCTCCAACATTCCTACTGAACAGTTTTGTGTTGTGGTTTTGCACAAGGGTTTTAATTGCTGGGTTGATGCTATTTCTGTAAACAGCAGAGGTTTTCCAAACAAGGAGTGTTCAACAGCGTTCACAGAGGATTGCACAACTACGCACTTTGAGCAATACTTGTGCACATTTGTGATGTGGGTATTTCATTTCCATCTGTTTTGAAATTTGCTTTCCCTTTCATGACAGTGTCTCTGTGAGCCTGTAGTCTCTAGCTAACCTGAAAACTAAAGTGGAGTTATAATCGTGAATAAAAAGGGAAACTGTGACTATTTCATGTTCAATTAGATCTGCTTATCAGTTTTATAATGCAATGAGAATGAATTGTCACAATCAGTAAAACGCCTTTCAGAGAAAACAGAGTTGTAACTGCAGCATACTGAAACATCACGTCAATACAGCCATCTCGCAGGCATTTAAAAAAAAAAAACAAACTAACCATAAAACCCTATCTATGGATACTTCCATACATGCTCTGCTGTAAAACAAGGATGCTGGCAGGGCATGATTCTCCCATTACTTCCATCAAATACATTTAATATATGTACTAGAATAGAGAAAAAGGAGAATTTAAAATGCCCTGAGAGCTAAATGAAAGTCTGGTTAGATTCAGTGCTGTTCAGAAAGCTGTAGACAATATTCAAGCCTCTAAAAGCTCTTGGGTGCTATCAAATCAGTAGCACTAACTGGTTTTGATTGATCGTTTATCCTGACAACTGAGACCGGTGCATGTAAGACTGAGGTCAGTTGACACGTTTCCTATCAGAAAGGCCTTCTCGTGCCCCTTTATTTATCAGCGTAAAAATCTTCCACTGTCCCAACAGCTGCAGCATGAGTCTTTTTATGGACAGAAATATACAGTAAGCCACGTGCTTAAGTGCCCATTGCAGCTGCAGTCTGTTAAATAAAACACTGAACAATTCAGGAGTTCAGTCACAGTTTAAAGCTGAGCTGTTATCTCTAAAACAAGGTCCTGCCATTATATGTGTCTTTTCTTGCTCTGCTGCTGTCATGTGCACAAATCTGCGATTTTTACACTCATGTTTTTCACAAGAAGCTCTGTTGAGGCTTGTGCAAACACCTTCTAGCAAAAACTATCAGAAATGCTTCCTTCACTCTGCAGCAAAGCGAAGGCCCCTGAAAGCTCCTGGGAGGTGTGAAAGAGGCATCCTGGCACTGCTACAAGCTAGAGGCTGCCCAAAAATACCTTGGCTGAGAATGGAGGACAGAGGGACAACCTACAGGTTATGACAATATTACACGTGTGTTTTAATTACAGACACCTCGAGCTGAACTCTTCAGAAATGCCAAGCGAGCAAGGAACAGTGGAGAAACCCGACTCCTTGGAAGGGCTGCTCTGCAGGTCAGTGACCCTCGTTGGAGGGGAAACACTGAATACAAATGTCTTTAGTCCTCTATCTAGTTCCATCTTGATATATGTGTTTTGAAATGGAGGACGCTTGGAAAAATAGCATAATTAACTGGGTTTAAATGTTCAGCTCTTATTTATAAGTCTGTCACTAGAGGCTTCAATGTTGGATCACTCTGCACCACTTTGCACTAGCAGAACAACTGGTTGTTTTAAGTCTTTCAAACGGCAGCTACCTTTTCAGGAAAATAAATGTCATTGCGTGAAAAGGTTTATTATCTCTCTTTCAAATGCACAAGGAAGATTCTGCAATGACATTTATTTTAAGCAACAAGAAGGATGATAAGTTGTTTCATTATTACATTAACTTCTACAAAAAACACACTATTCAAGGGAAGTGACAAATTCATGACTGCATAATATCCTGTGTGTGAGTAGTATCCTTTCTTTATAAAAAAAAAAAAAGAAAAGGAAGGGGAAGTGAATTATAGTGAGATCTCTCTCAGAAAAAGGATTTCATAATTGGTTTTGACTTGACTTCTGACAGTAAGCTTTTCTACACTGTGCTGCCTACATGCAGCAGCAGCACTGGTAACCTCGTGTAAAACACAGCCTTAAGATGAAGCAAATAAATTGGGGCCCCACAACCAACAGTGTCTTCCTGACACGTGGCTAAAATACTGCCAAGCCACTGATCACAATCAAAATGCTCATCTTGCCCTGATCCTTTCTTGTAAATTAGAGTAATCAGCTGAACAGCCCCATCTCACCAGTGGGAGTTTCTTGTGGCACGCTGAAAAAAAGGATCTGGAAGTCTTACTACTTACCAGGAAAATAAGAGGTTACAGCCAGAGCTGTATGTATGTATTTCAAGTGCTGCTCTGCATACAAAGATCAGCGCAATTCCTAAATTGCATACATTCCTCCTGATTTTAACCAGTTGTTCTGAAGTGTCCTGGAGTAACAGCTTTGATTTTTTTCAGACTGAGTCTATACCAGCCATTCCTTGATGCATCCCCCTCAAACTCACAACATACGCATGGAGTCCTCCAACCCCACACGAGGTCTAAGCGTGAGTGACTGCAGGAGGTATCAGGTAATGTTCACTTACAGAATGGCACCTCTAAGGTAAGGAGGAGAGAACTTGATATATTGCAATTACTGATTTAGCAAGCAATTCTGCCTGGAAGAGTAAGCAAAACAGGAGAGTATGCTACAATCTTGAGGAAATGTTAAGCTTGTTGCCTGATACTCACAGAATTGATGATCCCCTTAAGCGCTTGGAATCCTCCAGTGACGGGGAAGACTTGCTCTTTTGTGTCAGCAATTCTTTCAAGCTTTGGAGAGAAAACACGTGCAAACACATGAATCATTTGGCAAACTAAATCTGTCAGTTTTTCACCCTTCAAATGTAAACGGATGTCTAAAAACAACTCCCATAAACTCTGCAAAGAGAAGGAAAACACTGAGTTTCTTCATAGATAGGTATGACTATGGGAGGTTTCGGAGAACAAGTCTTGCAAGAAGCAGCAGGGGTGTTTAGCCTGGAGAAGAGGAGGCTGAGGGGAGACCTTATTGCTCTCTACAACTACCTGAAAGGAGGTTGTGGAGAGGAGGGAGCTGGGGTCTTCTCCCAAGGGACAGGGAACAGGACAAGAGGGAATGGCCTCAAGCTGCACCAGGGGAGGTTCAGGCTGGACATAAGGTAAAAATTTTTCACAGAAAGGGTGATTGGGCACTGTCAGAGGCTTCCCAGGGAGGGGGTTGAGTCCTCATCCCTGGAGGTGTTTAAAAGACAGGTGGATGAGGTGCTGAGGGACATGGTTTAGTGGTTGATAGGAGTGGTTGGACTCGATGATCCTGTGGGTCTTCTCCAACGTAGTGATTCTGCGATACTGAAACCTACTGCAGTGAACAAAATGGAATAGCGCCTATAGTGTCAAATCACCGCACTAAAGAAACCTTTCAGGGCCTGTGTCTTGGTAGTGATTTCTTAACTCTTCCCAGAATTATCTTCCCTATTTGCTTCCATTAAGAAGGCCTTTCTACGTGCCTTCTGTAACAGAGTCTTTGGTGTACTTCTCCATTTAAGTCACTTCAACAGTACAAGAGTAGCTACAGCCTTCGTTAGGACATAGCAACCCTGTAAGAGCTTTCAGTCAACAAAGGACATGGATTCTTCTTTTACTTATTTCAAGGCCATTATAGACACTGCTTGAAGCTTAACCATAACTACTCTGCTCCTGCGACCCGCAGCCCAATCTGGCTGCCATCTTAATGAAAGGGGATTTTCTGGCATTCTTTCCTCCTGGCAGCTGCCAGTTAGCGAGGGTACTTCCAACAGGTCTTCTCGGCAATGAAAGCAACACCCACACATCCTATTTCTGTCTGTATACACATCCTGAGCCAGGGAAGACGTTATACTGCCTCATGGAAATAATACAGAAATGAACTTTACTTGACATTGACTGTAGAAAAGCCAGTGATAAGGTGCTCCCTCATAATCTGAAATAGTAACCTTACCTGTTCTTGTACAAAATCCAAGACGCCAACACAGTAAACTCTAGCTCCCAGCTCTCTGGATTTATTTGCCTGCCCCAGAATAGAACAGAGGAATAATCAATGTTTTCATTCAACAAGCAACACCCAAACCCTTCAGAACATAATGCGCATTTGCACGTGGTGCTTACCTCGTTCTCTGCATACAAGGGAATCCGACCATCTAGCTTGCCATCTGTCAAAGCAATGATGATACTAGACCTTGAGGTTCCTTGATTCGCAATTTGCAGATTGGCCTGAAAGCAAAAATATTTATCTAGCATAAAATTACACCTGAACTTTTAATCAAGAGGCATCTTCTAGCTGAATATAGTGACTGAAACAACACTTGGCCTCATCTTCAAACACAACTCTCAGACAACCCCCTGCCTCCCTTTAACTCACTGCTAACAGGGAAATCGTTCATTGGTACCTTCCAGTCACCGGTGAGCCCCTCACTAAGGAGATGGGGTCTCCAACTCATCAGCTCTTGGAAACACTCTATTCTTTCAGGACAGATACTCTCTGAGTTGCAAAGCTCACTTCTCTTTACATCTACCATAAGGTTTCCTTTGCTACCCCCTAGGTTTCAAATGCCAGTAAGCAGATTCCGAGATATAAAAAGAATGGCTTAAAACTAAATATTTTTTTAAACAGCAACAAATTCCTGTTTGCCTTGCATTTCAGCCCACAGATTGCAATTACAAACGTGGCTCCACAGGCATAAAGGAAGAAACTGAGTTTTTGTCCATCACAGTGAAAGCTCAGATCTGCACCTGATCCTTTAGCTTCAGGGCTTTAATCTCTCAGCAGAATGACAAAGTATACTTTAACCGTATGTCTGAAGGAAATACAGTCAGTTGGGAAGTCCATAATTAAGGCAGTGCAGCATTAACGCTATTTGTGTTGACAATGCTGATCTGTGCAGTGCTCTCCATAATAAGCATGTGCTCTAGTAGGCACTGTTAGACTTGCCACCCTACGAGGCTGCGTGTGACTATTTACCATGTAATTGGTATGCTGTGTTAGCTGCTAAATTCGCAACAAAGAACCACTCTCTGTTGTGAAGGATCAAGTCAAAGAAATTCCATACGGCAGCGTTTTGTGATGGCTAATCTCCTGCACAAGATTTGCACAGTGTCTGGGCAATCTCAGACCACTTAGGAAACAAAAAGATTTGAGTGTCACAGACCGAGACATACAATCAGTCCGTGTATGTTTCAGGTTGCTGCTTTTGTCATCCAGAGGTTGAGAACAGAGGCTATTTCGGTTGCAAGAGGAGGAGTAAAACCTACCTGTTTTAATCCTTCATGCATGTATGTGTCACCTGCTGGTTGTACCCTCTCCAAATCCTTGAGGCCTTTCCCGATTTTCCCTCTGAAAACAAAAAGGTAAAAGGCTGTTAGCGGGAACTGAAGTGGAGAAAGGGGTTAGTTTATTGATGGAAAATTAGTATTTCTCATAAAGGAGATGTGAAATTAAAATCTGTAAAATACAGCATTTAGCTGAGATGCCATGTGGAGGCAGATTTTGTATTCACAACGGAAGCGGCACTGTGGTAACAGGATATTTTAGACCTAAATAACACAATATGTCTCAATGAGTCAAAGAGCTGGAATCAAGTTACGTGTTTCAGACAGAGCAGATACTGCAAAGAAGTGGCAAATCCCCTCAGCATTAAATAGCCCAGTGCAAATTCTGTTGTATTAAGTCCACTTTCCTCAATTAAATCAGTTTCACTTCTGATTGTGCTGCAATTAATGAAGAAATCCCCTGAAACAGCGGTTCTATTTCTAGAGAAATTTTCCAGGTTGGTATGAAGGTAATTACTGGGGGAGGACAGAACTGCACTGATTAAAACCTTCTCCCTTAAAAAGTAAGTATCAATAGGCAAATGCAGCATTTGCAAGACGCCTCTTGTATCCAAGGAAAGGGACTAGGACTGAGGAGAGGATTTTAAACTTTTGGCTGTCGGTACCTTTCTGCGTGACCTTTGACAAGACATCACACCTACAGAGGTCACAGCTCACGTACATGTAAGAGGAAGAGAAGGTTGTGCCATGATTTCTCATGGGCATTTAAATAAATCCATCTTTGACTGCGAGGTGCTCACTGAACTACGATGGTGAGACCCGATAAGCATGAAAGGAATTATTGTCAGTAAGATCAGAACAGGCAGTGAAAGAAATGGGGAGAGACTATACTGAAAGAATTAAATCTGGAAGTTCTTGATTCTTATGCAAGTAATATTCCAGTGAAGCCCACGGAAAGTTGTGCAAGGAAGGTGAAAACTAAGCAGGGACAAAATTTGGGCCAGAATATTTAGAATGCTGTAACGAATGTAGGTGACAAAGAGTGAAGCAGCAGGGGTGAGGAGATGGAAGGAAAATACATCGCAGGATGCGTGAAAGCTTTCCTTAGGGCAAACAAAATGAGAAAGAATGCATATGCCACTCTGCCTGACTGCCACCCACTAGTCATTTGTTCCGCTGATGGGCTTCCTCTATGTTTAGAAGCTCTGTTCCATAGCTGTAATAAGCTCCCAGTCGCAGTGTTCACCAATACAATCGGTGAGGGTTTAAAAAAAAGAGAGAAATGTGGCATTGAATATATGGGAGAACAAGTTATGTAAGATAATACAATCTGTTTAATCCAAATATTTTACATTCAGCATCTATAGAAACAACTTGAAACTGATTATGTATGAACGCAGATTATAAACCACATACTTTGTGCTTGCCAGCAATGAGTGGCAGCACATCACAGGCGTTAGGGTTCCGCTGCCAAGAAACAAGCGGCAACTGAAGTCCCAGTTTTCTGAAACAGATTTCATTTTACAAAAATAGCTTTCGTACAATCAGTTCAGTTTTATTTATCTAAAATGCCTTGTGACCCGGTGACACAGGAATCTCTGGTGCCTCTAGGCCTCTACCTACAAGAGCTTCCAGGAAAACCTTTGGCAGCATGAGCTTTTTTAGCTGAATTTAATCAGTCACCATGTCTTTCCTTGGGGGCATATCTGAACTGGATACACTGGCCAGATGTGAACCAGCTGCACCTGTTTTCCATGTTGATAAGACACGAGCAAGACCTGGTAAGGATGTCACAAGGCCAGTGCAGGTACAGGACTTGGAGCCCTGGCAATGAGCTTCACCAGACAGTATGAGAGGTGAATTCAGTCATGGTATAACTTGCTCCCAGCTGGTCTGGAGGATGGGCACAGGAGCCCATTATACTGATAATAGGACTCCCTTCAATCCGCCAACCATGGCACTCTGAAGCACTCATTCCAGCCTTCAGTGCTCTCAAAACTCTTTTCTCTAGTTTCTGTACTAATTTTTTGTAGCCATAGAAATCAACAGAGAAGGTTGGCTTTAAAACTTACCTGTGCTGAAACAAGAGTGCCATGAAATTAGCCTGGGTATCTGTACACGATCACAGCACGGTTAACACCTGAGAGGCCACTGGCTGAATTTGTGGTTTAAGGCAGACGAGGGAGGGAGGTGGAATGTGCAGTCTGTGTTTGGGCTGAATGAGTCCATATTTAATATCTCTTTCCCATTCAGCATATGCACTGCATCACATCTCTGTTTTTTAGAAAAAGGCACGCCTGATTTTTAAGAGTTGCCCTGTCTGCTCTGTCTTTTAAGCTTTGTAATGACTTCAGATAATTCTTCCAGCAGCAGCCAAACATGACCATGGATTCCAGCTCTCTGTCATTTTGCTGTGTGGGTGCTTTGAGCTGCTCCACAAACAGGGGCTGCAGGCATAATCCCCTCAGCCTAGCTAAGGTCAGGAGAGGCTCTGGTAGGAAATTCAGAAGCACTCACTGCTCCTCCCTCGCTGGGGGATTCTGCTGTGCTCTAAATCAGACATTAGATGCCTCAGCTGCAGAGGAATTGTTCGGTGCAAGGGGAGGCTGTGCCAATGCTACCGCGATGCATACAGGCCTATCTGCAAATATTGCTCCATGAAAGGGCCAAAGTCTACACTGAGCTTTTACCTTCAGTGCCTCCCCAAGGCAAGGATGGCAGAACTAAACTTGGAATTGAAAACAGAGCATTTAGTAAAGAGATTACAGAGCAGCCCAGCTTTGCAAATGACTGGGGGGGGAAAAAAAAGGTTTAACATAAATTAAAATGCAGCAGCCTCTCCTTTCTGAAGCATGTTTCACAGTTCAGTTCTACTTTCAGGCCTAAATGTAACTGTTTCCCTTTCTGAGTTCGAATTATGCCAAGCCAACTACCCCCCATCTACAGGAGAGGTTTCTCTGCATAAGCTCTGTTGCAGAAACCTGCAAGGTTTTTCTTGGCAACTCAACAGGTACAGTTTCCATCACCGTTTAGGATTATCTCTTGCTCTAAGCAACTTTAATTATCACAGCACTAAGAACAGTGTTTTCAGCAGCCAAGTGGTCAGACTACTGATTTTGTTACTGCATTGACTTGTTTCCTTGTGCAGATGTGGCCACAGGCAGAGGAAGACAAGTCCTTTTGCTGCAAGAGGATATGGATCACACTTCCATTTGAGAGGACCAGCGATGAACTTAGCAACCAGTAAAAGCCACCTCAGTTTCTCAGAGATGTGGGACTACCCTTGAGAGCAAGAACACTTAACAAAAAGGTAGGATCATTTGCCTTAAAGGAAATAAATGCAACTTCAAAGAGTAAAAGCAAGCCCTATACTTGCTAGCACGCTTGAGAACTGCTTTGTTTAGAGTTAACATTTTTTGCATGTATGTTAGTGTTGTGGAGGGTAGAACCAGCTGAAATTGCCACTGTAACCTCAGGCCGCATGGATTAAGGTGGGCGTGGGGCTGGCCTGGCATGAAATGCTGAGCCTCTACCAACACCTCTGCAGTTTTACATTGTGGTGTTCTTAGCTCTTCTGGATGGGAGACAGTGTCTTATATTTCTTTTCTGCCATGCATTCTACTTATTGAAGTGCTGGAATCTTAAACCAATTTTCAGTGTGTTGAGAGTATGCACAGGCAGGGAAATTATGATTTCCAATAAGCACATATACATCTTTAGGAATGAGGCTGTGTGCCTGCGGGGTAAGATACTTCATCTCTAGCAAATAAAGGCAAACAAAACAGGTACTTTGGTTTTTCTGCTAAGAAGGAAGTATAACAGCAGGAAAACACACAACTGGTTAGTGAAACAAAGCAGGGAAAGAAGTGTTCTCTGTCAAAAAGAGGGATGGCAACATTCCTAACAGAGCTGTTGTGCTGGCAAAAGTAAACCCTGCACATCAGCCCTCCTAGATGGATGAGCTGGAGGAGGGTTCCACCTTTCTACACCTCTCAGATACTACAGAGGGCTCAGTAAGTTTATAAAACAATCATTCCGCTCCAAACTTTAGTCATCCTGCATGGGCTCCAGATGGAAAACCCTTAAGTGGCCAGTTTTGCTGTACTTTATACACTCTGCAGAACATACTTTCTGCAGATGGCTCTGTTTTGGCAAGCTTCTTGACCCGAAGTATAGGGCTACCTCCCATGACTGAGGCTCTAAATCCAGAAATGTTTCTGTGCAATAAAGGCACAGTCAGTGCTCCACAAGACTGTGGGCAAGCATAGTAAGGTGCGGTTGGTCACGTACTGAGTACCTGAGTGTCCTTTTTTTCCGCCTGCACTAATATAATCTTCCTTTAGCTCCAATAGGAATTTCACCCACAGAGTCAGCAGGGCGAGTCCTGGCCACAGACGTCACTCGAGTCCGGCAGAGGCAGGTCTGCAGCTACCTGAAATCCTGCTGGCCAGCAGAGTTGGCCAAAAGAATGCACAGAGGACATCGTGCCACGTGAATGATATCTGTAAGTGTGACCACTTCCCAAGTAACTTGATTTTCAAAACTAGTAGCAAAACTGAGCTCCAAACGTAAACGCACAAATCTTTGTTTACAACTAGGCATACAGTTTCCAGCTAAACTTCACATGGGAAACGTGCTCTAAAATGGGATATAACCATTGTGAAGAGTCATTTCCATCTGGGTTTTATTTTTATTCTACGTATTTATTATAGCATTGTGTGCAGCACGGTTAATAGCGACTTATGTTTCCAGAGTTATTTGCATAGCACTGTTCATAGTCACAATATACTTGGCAATCTTGGGGCTTCAGCACTATAGTGTGGGGTTCTTTGTATCCACGGCTTTATTACACAGTAAAAAACAGCACGAACTTTGTGCAAACTATTAGAAGCCTAATGCTTTCAAAACAATAAGACCTCCCTACTTTGAACTAACTGTTGGGAATGAATTGTTGTTTCCTTACATTTGCAAATTAGCAAGCAAGCAAGGGGAAAAATACCCCTGCAAGTCCAATATGCACATAAAAAAACAAGGCCGTAACATCCCATAATCACACACACACATTCCCAAAACTGCACTGTACTTAGCATCCCATCCTCATCTGCTGTTTGGAACAACGCGAGTTAGATGTTCAAAGTCATTTTCCTCTGTTGACTGCTTTAATATTTAAAAAGACAGCTGTTCCAATTGTACCCGCGCATTCTTACCTACGTACATATGGTCACAGTTACTTATGTTGTCTTCTCCATTCTCCTTATAATTCCTCATAAACAATAAGGGCAGTAATTTCCTTTCACCCACCACGCTCACAGAAGGATCAGCAAGCCGTGCATTAACAAGAACCTCCACAAAGGAACTCAGTAGAGAACTCAAGAAGGTTCTTTCAATGCTCTAAACGAGGTTTCCGAGAAAAACATGGTTCTTTCCATGGCTTAAAACGTGCCACAGACATGCAATGAAAAAGGCACTTATGTTTCTGTGGCGCAGTTCCAGAGCTCTGCCCAAGCATTCCAAGCAGTCTCTGTGTGCTATCAGTGCCGACTCTCCAGGCTTGATAAGGAATAAGGGATAAGGGCCCATTGAAATCAAGAGAAAAGATCTCATTGACTTCACCAGCCCTCAGAATGGGCTTAAGTGTCCTCTCCTGACCCTTCTCAAGCCATCTGGTAAAAAGGTTTATAATCTTGTGTGTCTCTGCAGAGAGCAGATCCAGCATCCAAGCCTGGGTCGGGGGAAGTGAGAACTCGGCCCTTCTCGGGTCAGACCAATTTTCTAAATGCTAAACCAAGAGAGGCTTAGAATCGGGTCTTTAGACATCCTGTTTCTAGGATGTCAGCCTACACTTCTGTAGTGTGACACGTCTATCGGTTACCAATGGCAGGTCTCTTAACACTAAGTTTTGTACCAGCGATTAGGTACCATTTAAAACCAATAAACCCCCCACAAAACAAAAAAAGGCATACAGCAGAGCATGTTTTGTATTGACTCTACTGAAGGGAGCAAAAAGGAAAGGCCAACACACTTCCACCACGCCACAACTCGTTACAGTGATTCCTAGATGCCTTCTCCACATGTTCAACATCCTAAAACTTGTGCAGCGCAGTTAGCTTTGGGACAGAAGGGAGCGAGAGAAGTGGTTGTGCTGTTTCTATCTAAGCTGAAAGGACACTGGAGGACTGTGACGGCAGTGCAACTGTCCTCTGCTGAAAGTGCTGATTCCCCAATGTTATTTCCCAGCTCCTGTGATTTTAGTAGTTCATTTTACAACTGTGTCTTCTCTACCTGGTTTTCTCCTGTCTCATCTCACCTATCCTTGCCTACCCCAGCTGCTAATCCTTACTTTCTTTAGAAATCAGAGCAAGCAGCCTTGAATTTCAGTGCCTTTGGAAGCACCAACTGAAAGGAAGAGTTCAGGCACATCTGTACATCATCTCGGTGCCCAAGAGGTCTTGCACCTTTTGTGTGGTACCAACCCCACTACCTAAAAACAACTCTGAAGTCTCGATCTGAAAATTCAAAATGAAATACCTACCTTGTATGAGATTACGAGAAGCAATGATTTCCACTATATGCTTTACTGAGACATGAAAAAATACTAGACTTATCTACAGACATTACTTAACAAAAGTAAAAACAAGAATAATTTCTCTTGCTGCACCAAAGATGCAGCATCACGCAGAGATGAAAACATTACTTGTAGTTGTTCTGCAAAGCAGTGGCAGAGTTCACATCAAGAATTTATTTCCTATTGCTCTTCTTCCATTTTTCCTAGGCTATCTGTTGATGCAGTCACAAAACTGAATCCAGCTCTCAGGGAGGTTTCACGACTAGTCACCACTTAATGGTATCAGTTATCGTTCAATATCTGATTTAATAATAGCCCTTGGAGGGAGGTGGAAGAGGGAGAATTAAAAAAAGCAGTGCACTAACCTGTCTCCAGTTAATGGCATAATGACGTGTGCCTGGGTGGAAAACACAATAAACGATAATCTCATCTTGGGGCTTTTAAAAGGGAAAGAGGAAAAAAAAAAACATTTTAGACAAATGAAGAGAAATGTACAGATGCACAGCATTTCATTAATTTATTCATGTTTCATCGGTGTCATTTTTATCCTCCAGTTTCCCAAGTTTCTTAGTCACCACAAGCAGTTGCCAAACAAAAATGACACTTGTGCAATCCCAGTCTCTAGTAATTACATCACTGCAGAGCCCAAGTAACGTGAGACTTCCCTACTTGAGACGCAATTCTCTGTGCGCAGTAACCTCAAAGTTACAATTTAGCTAACTTGTCTTTGGGACAATCCCAAAACTGTCCTCTTCATAGGACTTCCCATTTCTGCTCTACTCTCCCAGCACTCAGACACTGTGAGGATAGAGGAGGATGGCACAAACACACCCGTTAGACCTGATAGCCCTGCCAGGCACAGGCCTTTCAGCGCCGAGATCATTAGCGTGCAGTGCTCAGACTGCCAACACGCACACTGCAGACAAATCAAACTGGAGAGCAGACACAGTGCCATGAATTAATTCTTCAGGCGAGGACTGAAGGAAACCTGGAGTTTTGCATCCAGTTTTGGCCCCTGCTATATAAAAAAAGATGTGGACAGGCTGCAGAGGTTCCAGAGAAGGGTCACTGAGATGGGCAGAGGACTAGGAAATCTTCCATATGAAGGGAGGCTGAGAGAACTGGGTTCGTTGAGCCTTGAGGGACCTTAGGGGAGACCTTGTTACCATGTACCAGTACATAAAGGATCTCTACCCAAGACAATGGAGACTCCCTTTTTATGAGGAGTCATGTGGAAAAGACAATAGAGGCAATAGGTACAAGTTGCTCCTGGGAGATTCCAAATGGATTCCAAATGAAAGTTTTTTCCCCATGAGAACAGGTAAGCTTTGGAATCATCTCCCCAGGGAGGTGGTGGATTGCTCTACACTGGACACTTTTGAGGCTCAGCTCAACAGGGTGCTGGGCTATCTCATTTAAACTAGAGATCACCTAAAAGGCTGGATCAGACTGAACCTTTCAGGGAGGCAAATGTTCTTTTTTACCAATCACTGAACAGAAGTGCTGCTTCAGTATCCTCAGGCTCTTCTTTTTATCCTAGAGCTTACAAAATAACTTCTAGAACCTTGTGTCACTCACTTGTTTTACAGAAGAGTGTTTTACATCTGCCCGCAGGAGCGGGGTTGGAACTGTGGATGGGATTTAAGGTTCCTTCTGACCCAAACTATTCCATGATTCGATGAGTATTCCATCGGAAATGAGGCTTAGGGCTTATGGGGGAAAGGGGGAGCTTAAAGAATCATCAAATTACATCTTTTTACAAGATGAACGTAAGCAATATTTAATTGCACAACACTCATTGTATCCCTTTATTAGCAAGCCAAGATTATAATTGCCTTCTGCACTTCCTTTTCCTTCACAAACGCCACCCTACCATCTATGTCTCCAGGACCCAACTTTGTTTATTTCCATTTAGTTGGGGTTTCTTCAAAGCCAAACACTGCAGCGCAGTAACTCTCGGCTGTCCGCGCAGACACACAGTTAGCCAGTATTTACAGCAGGCATTTCTGTGGCAGCAGCGCTTGCCAGACAGCACTGCTCGCCAGATGCAAACTTGATTACATAGATGTAAAACAAATACATTGTTAACGTGGCATCAACCTCGTGTATGTTTGAGCGTGAAGCTCCCTTCCTTTGGACCTGCGCCATACTTTGACTTATATAGAGAAGTGTGCAGATTGCCTTCTCATGTCAATTTGTCTGCCCACAGGAGGGGTGTTGAAACTGTGGATGGGATTCGAGGTTTCCTCTAGACCCACATCATTGCATGATGAGATGAATAGTCCATCAGAAATAAGGCTTGGGGCTTATGGGGGAAGGAAGGAGCTTAAAGAATCATCAAATTACATCTGACAACAATTTTAGAGATGGAAGAGTTGGAAGATGCACATTACCAACTTTTTACTGAGTGCCAAATATGAAAAAAATACAGGAAATTACCAATATTTTGAAGGAATTTGGGTGCTAAAAGCCAAACTCCCAACATGTCTGTGACCCATCTCAGGCAGGGGGTTACTCACCTCACAAACCTTTCCGTCAGCTGCTTCACAAAGTCGAATATCTCATGCCAGTTCTGTGCCACACTCCCAGATCTGGAAGGGAAACACAGGCTTATCAGGAGGCCTCGTGGCAGTTTTGGAGGGAAAACAGACATTACTGGACCGAGTGCTGTCCTGACCATTCCAGTGACTGCTCCCCACGCTGCTCCCCCAGGAACCGAGCCCCAAGTCCTCCCCACCACTTCACTAGGCGTGAGAGGGACCAGTAGCCTCTCATGGCCAGTAGCCAGCACAAGCCAGTAGGCCCTCATGGCCAGCAGCCCCTCACAGCCACTAGCCAGCAAGGGCCAGTAGCTTCTAATGGCCAGTGGCCACCAGTGACCATTACCCCTCACAGCTGCTAGCCCTCCATGGCCATCACACCACAGCGGCTGGTAGCATGTCATGGCCAGTAGCCCACAGTGGCCATTACCCTTTATAGCCAGTAGCCCCTCACAGCTGGTAGCCTGAAATGGCTGGTACCCCCTCACATCTGTTACCCTGTGGGGCCAGTGGCCCCTCACAGCCAGCAGCCCATCGTGGCTAGTAAGCAGTCACCACCATTACCCCGTGGTGGCCAGTAGTCAGCAGCAGCCAGTAGCCCTTCTTGATCAGTGGCCCCTCATGGCTAGTAGCTGCTAGCAGCCAGTAGCCCGCAGTGGCCATTGCCTCGTAGTGGCCAATACCTTGTCACGGCCAGGAGCCCGTAGTGGCTGTTAGCCCGCAGGGAGGACAGGAGCCCCTCAGCACCCACAGCCTGCAGCCACCAGTCACCCTGCGATAGCCAGGAGCCTACAGTGGCCTATAGGCCCTTATGTCCGGTAGCCCTCATGGCCACTACCTCACCGTGGCAAGCCGCCAGTCATGCCCAGTAGCCCTCATGGCCGTTACCCCACGGTAGCCAGCAGCCCAAAGCGGCCAGTTACCCATCACGGTCAGTAACCCTCATGGCCAGTATCTCACAGTGGCCGCTAGCCCCTGACAGCCGATCCACCATGGTGGCCAGCAGCCCACAGTGGGCGGTAGCCCCTCACAGCCACTACCCCACGGTGGCTAGCAGCCCACGGAGGGCATTAGCCCCTGGCTGTCGTTGCCCTGCAGTGGGCAGCAGCCCCGTAGCGGCCAGTTACCCGTCACGGTCAGTAGCCCTCATGGCCAGTATCCCACAGTGGCCGCTAGCCTCTGACAGCCGATCCACCATGGTGGCCAGCAGCCCACAGTGGGCGGTAGCCCCTCACAGCCACTACCCCACGGTGGCTAGCAGCCCACGGAGGGCA